>JAFEMH010002802.1:0-311261 GCA_022495995.1 Adenophora triphylla var. japonica | reverse complement strand
TTGAGTATAACCGCATTTGATGAGCGTTTCCTTGGCTTCTTGTTGGTGCAGTCCCGGGAGAGCCTACGATATGCCGACTCGCCTGCTACGTGGCGATGCGCTCCTTCGCTAAGAAGATGGCTTCGAAGGTGTCCCCGCCGGTCTCGCGTCGTGTGCCGCCGTACGAGCCTATGCCTTCGAGGCATTCGCGGACGTTCCTCCGCCTAGAGCCGAGCCGAGCCGCAGCAGGAGGGGCCTTTGAGGGGGCGGCATAGCATGGATGCCGGGACGTCTTCGGGAGCCGCAGGCCTTCGAGGGAGCAACCCTTTTATCGCTCATGCCTCCGCATGGCGCACAGTGGTGAGGGTTCCTCGAGCCTTCTTTCTTTGATCCTTTCGCCGGATTTGATCCTTTCCGAGTACTTTTCGTGGGAGCCTCGGCGGGTGCTCGGTATTCCGACGACGAGGATGTGACGGGCGAGTTTGCGGATGCCCGACTTTTCTTTGGAGGACCTTGGCGAGGATGATGATGCCGAGGAGTCTGATTAGTATTCATTTGCTCTCCCTCTTTTCATATCCCTCCTTTTTTTTTTTTTTGTTTAGCAAACAGACATTTAATGGTACTGTAATAAAACACATGTATTTGCATGGCAAACAAATGCATTTTATTTTAAGATTTAATGTCATTTTTGTGATTCCCGGATTTGTCCTAGAAATTGTTGCTATTATTATTTTTTATTTTTGTACATGCCACGTGAGCCGAGAGTGTGTTTGCTGGGCAGTTGTATGGCCGGAATGGCTTTTGGGCGAGCCAAGCGCTTGGAGCAAGGTTCTGCCGAGGACAAAGGTTTTTGTACCTGTTTTGCCGAGGAAAGGGGCCTGCTTTGTAAGGAGGTCCGCACGGACATACTTAGCATGCAAAGAGGTCCGTACGGACCAACCTTGCTTGGGAAGGACATAAATGCTTTCCAAATAACTGTTCTTCCTCATTTCCCCATTTTCGGCCATTTTCGAGCTTTCTTCCCCATTTTCTCTAGGAACCTCCATTTTTGCCATGGATTCTTCGTACGTCCCTAGAATTTTGCCGAGGCTTTCGCAGAGAGGCAAGCACACTTCCTCGCAGCTTGAAAACGTGGATGCGGCGCCGTATGAGGCATCGTAGACGGGCTTTCGAGGTAAGGTTTCGTCTTTGCTCGGTTTGGTCTTTTAAGGAGTCAAGTTCCCGATTGGGATTTGTTGCGTGGCCGCCGCGAAGTTCGGGATGTTAGGAGGCACGTGTACTGTTTCTCCTACAATGAAATGGTGCCCACTTTTGAGGATTTTCGGGCTTTGATTGGAGGACCGGAGGTGGAGGCCATCTCGCTTCCTTTGATTGGTGGCGCCGCGTGAGCGTGAAGCTTGCGCAGACTCTCTTCGTACTTCGTTGGAAGAAGTGCAGGGCATGATCCTTGATTCGGGTCATATCGACATTTCCGAGCCGCTGAGCGGTTCATGGTTGATGATG
Source organism: Adenophora triphylla var. japonica (assembly GCA_022495995.1). NCBI lineage: Eukaryota > Viridiplantae > Streptophyta > Magnoliopsida > Asterales > Campanulaceae > Adenophora > Adenophora triphylla. Next base: position 309,779 of record JAFEMH010002802.1, on the reverse strand, counting down.
CAGAGTGACGTCTCTTGGGATGTATTTGCCTTGTGCGTGATGGCGACGCTTTTCCGGTCAGCCTTGGCATTTGTGATGGCGCTTTGCTAGATGTGGTAGGGCACCGCAGAGCCGGAGAGGATATTGTCCCGTTGGTGGCCGGGGGAGACTCTTCATGGTATCGACCGTCCGCGACCGGGGATCGCTTTTATGAGAGGGGGAAGCCCCCGCTTTGCCTCACCTTGTGCCGCGAGAGAGACTTCAGCCATGCCCGAGGCTCCGACGTCGTTTAGCCCGTGGTCATTTGCTCCGCCGACCTCTTGTGTTGGATATGGATCATCCGCCTGGGAGAGATGGATGGCACAGCTTGGTACGCAGCAGATCCGCTGGTGGGTTCCGCACTGGAGGATTGAGACGAGGAGGAGCTTGCAGGAAGGGTCCTACATTGTCCGAGTTCCAGGTTTGTCTTGGTCCTCCTTCTATATTCCGTCGCTTGTTTCCTGGCAGCTTTGGGATGAAGCAGGAGCCTTTGTTGGGTCGGGATGACCTTGCTATCGCGGAGGTAGTTCCTCTTTGTATGGCAGCCTGTGTGCCTTCTTGTATTTTTTGAGGGTATGGAAGTATTCCGCTTTCCCTCCTGTGGTACTCCTTAGACGTCTGGAGAGCGTTGTTGACGACTCGCATCCGGCCCGGTATGAGCAGTGTCGGGCAGTCCCAAGTGGTCTTGGGAGAGCAGGCGTGGTAGCGATTCTCGGGACCCGGTTGCCGTAGCAGCTATTGCCTTAGGAGTGCCGAAGCCCGGTCTCGACCCTTCGATGTGACGGGAGACGCTTTGTTTGACTACGAGACTAGAGTTGACCGACCGACAGGAGAGGTCCTCTTTACGTACTCGCAGGGAGGAGATCCGAGCCGAAGCACGGGTGAATGAAGCCCTGAGAGCTGCTGGATTGTTTGACTCTACGGGGAGGACCCCAGATCTCGGACCGAGAGACGCAGAGTTGGTTCACGTGGAGCGAAAGAAGACTCGCCGGGGACGAGGGAAGAAAGGAAAGAATGGCGAGGGGATAAGCGCAGACGGCGCGGAATGACCTCCTAGGTATCCATTCATTGCATTGCAAACACATTATTAGTTAAATGTATTAAGTCGTCTTTTAGCATGTTGTGAACTTGAGAGTAGACCGTGCTTGAACTCATCAAGAAATGTTGTAACCAAGTTAGTGATTTGTGATTTACTTTTAAAGCTTTGTCGAGACGCAAGATCTCTTGTTTGCCTTTGCTTCGTTGTGCACTTTGTCGGCGTCCATCTTTGACTTTTCTCGTTGCATCCGCGGACTCAAACCGGGCCCCGACGGCAATCCCTTTGGCCGAGGCTTTCAGTATTTGGCCGAGAGGTTGAATGCTCCCTTGACAAGTCGTTTTGACGGTCTTTTCGTAGCTTCCTTGCCTCTTGTCAAGCCGCTCTTGACCTCAATTTCGCAGCCTTCCGCTGAGCTTCTTTTGTTTTTTTTTTTTTTTTTGTGAGCCCTTGCTCCTCGAGCTCTTTTTTTTTTTTTTTTTTTGTGAGCCCTTGCTCGAGCTCTTTTTTTTTTTTTTTGAAGCGCGTGAGGCGAAGACAAACCCCCGGCTTTGGGAAGCGACATGAGTCGGTCCTGCTTGATGCCGAGCGACCCTCGGATGTCCTTTGATGTTGCCGCCGTCTGCTTGACTTGGTCAAGGTGACTGCCGGGGCGTGTTCTTGAAAAGTGAGCTTGATGGAGGTCTCGATTGACATTCAAACTTTTGACTTTTTGTGTATTTTTAGACCGGACCAATTAAGGTTGCCTACGCTCCCCCGGACTTCAGAGGGCTCAGTGTCTGCGTAGTTCGACACTACATGGAGTGCCAAGCAGATGCACGCTTGTTCTTCTTCAGCGAAGTATCTCGCGAAGTTTGCTTCCGTCTGAACACTGGATTCACAAAGGATTGCCGTCCTAGGTCCATGCCTTCTATGGCGCCTCCGGAGAAGATCTTTTGAACCACGAAAGGGCCGATCCATGTGGGTTCCCATTTTCCCAAAGGGGTTGGTTCGAGTGGGAGGCTTTTCTTTGAGTACAAGGTCACCTTCCCCGATGTCTCGGGATTTGACTTTCTTGTCGAAAGCTCTAGCCATCCCGCTTTGATAGGCTCGGACGTGTTCCATGGCCTTTAGTCGCCGCTCGTCTAGCAGCCAATTCGTCATGTCGGCTTCGTGAGCCATTCAACTTCGTTGATGTCATTTTCCAAAGAAGACTCTGAGTGAGGGAATTTCTAGCTCGACGGGAAGGACCGCTTCCATCCCGTATGTCGGGGCAAATGGGGTTTCTCCCGTGGTCGTTCGGCGATGTGCGGTAGCCCCAAAGTGCAAGGTGCGGCTTCTCGGGCCAATCTCGTCCTCGGGTGGTCATTTTTCGGATGATCCGTTCGAGGGTTTTGTTTGTCGCTTTCCACGGCGCCGTTTGTTTGTGGCCGGTAGGGAGAAGATTTGTGGCGTGTGATCTTGAATTCAGCCAGCCTCACAAATTCCCCTTCGAAGTGTGAGCCGTTGTCCGATATGACCTCATTTGGGATGCCGTATCGGCATATGATGTTTTCCTTGAGGAAATGCGCGACCTTCTTGGAGGTGAGTACCTTGTAGGACTTGGCTTCGACCCATTTGGTGAAGTAGTCGATGGCTACTAAGATGAACTCGTGACCGTTGTCGCCTGGCGGAGCGATTTTCCCGATGACGTCAATTCCCAAAGTGGCAAAGGGCCAAGGTGTAGTCATGCAGAGATCGTGGGGCGGCAGATGATCGAGGTTGGAGAACCGCTGGCACTTGTCGCAGCTTCGGACAAAGTGGATGCAATCCGCCTCCATGGAGATCCAGAGTAGCCCATCCCGAGAATGATTTGCATCGTGGCTCACGGCGTTCATGTGGGGACCGCAAGCCCCATTGTGGACTTCGTTCATGAACTTGTCTGCTTCTTCTTGGCCGACGCAGCCGTAGGAGTGGCCCATGGTAGCGTTTCTTGTATAGCATGTCCCCGAGGATGACGAAGTGAGAGGCAAGGCGTTTTAGGGCCATGATGCTCTTGGTTTTGACCCCTTCGTGTGTGGGTCTTCCTTGTTCATGAAGGTGGTTTCCCGCTCTTGAGGTATTGGAAGATCCGGTTATACCATGGCTCATTGACGGGCTTAGGTTCCGGTTCGATCTCACAACAGAGGCGGGAATTTCCTTTCGTCCGACTTTGAAGGGTTTGATTGCTTTTCCTTCAGTGGATTTCCACAAGGGAGGCCAAGGTGGCTAAGGCATCCGCAAACCCGTTTCGGTCTCTTGGCAAGTAATGGAAGGTGACCTCTTCGAATTGTGTGATGAGGTCCTCCATGTGTGCATGGTATTTTTGCAAGCCCGGTCTATGGTTTTCCACTTGTTGGAGACTTGGTTGATGATCAAGGCCGAGTCCCCATAAACTTCGAGTTTCGGACATTCCTCTCGAGTGCGGCTTGTAGTCCAAAGAATGCAGTGCTTCATATTCGGCGGCATTGTTGGTTACCTCGAAATTGAGCTTTATAAAGCAATTGGGGTGTGCTCGTCCTTGGGATCCACCAAGAGCATACCGATGCCGTTTCCCTTTTGGTTGGCCGCTCCGTCAAAGAACAATTGCCATCTGTTTTCGCTTCGATTGCGAAGATTCCCTCGTCTGGAAATTGTGGTTCGGGGCCTCGAGCCTCGTCGGTTGGGAAATCGCCCGCTTGCTCACCCATGGCCCGTCCCGATTGACTTTTGGTTTACGTACTTCGATGTCAAATTCCGCTAGGAAGAAAGACCATTTGGCGAGCCTCATTGACAGAGATGGTTTGTCGAAGAGGTACTTGACCGGGTCCATTTTGGAAACCAAGTGTGCGTGTGCGACCGCACGTAGTGCCGTAGTTTCTCGACAACCCATACCAGGCTGCAGAGTTTTCTCGAGGGCCGAGTAATTGAGTTCGCCGCCTTGAAACTTTCGATCGACAAAGTAGATGGCGTTTTCGACCCGTGACTCTTTCTTTTCTTGACAGTAGCATGGCTCCAACTCAAGCGGTGTCTGGCCACAGCTTAGGTATAGCAACAAAGTGGCTTTTCCTCGTGGGGAGGACAGAGAATCGGAGGACTCACAAGGTATGCTTTTATTTTTTCAAAGGCATCTTGGCATTCTCGAGTTCCATTCGATGTCGGCGTTCTTCTTCATCGGCTTGAAGATTGGCTCGCATATAGAGGTCAATTGGTTGACGAAGCGGGCTGATATATTGCGGGCGGCCCATGAAGCTTTTCACCTCCGTCCGAGTTTGCGGTGGTCTCATTTCGATGATAGCCTTGATCTTTGAGGATCCACCTCGATGCCTCTCTCGGTGACCATGTATCCCAAAACCTTGCCTCGGCTAACCCCAAATGTGCATTTGGCGGGGTTAAGCCTCATTGAGTGTTTTCGGAGGCGATTGAAGAATTTTCTCGTGCTCGTGAGGTGTTGTCCGTCCGATCCCTTTGAGTGAACGATCATGTCATCGACGTACACTTCGATCTCTTTGTGGATCATATCGTGGAAGAGGGCGGTTGCCGCCCGTTGGTAGGTAGCCCCGCCGCTCTTTAGTCCGAACGGCATTGCGTGTAGCAAGAGGTTCCCAGGGGTTGTGAAAAGCCGTCTTTTCTTGGTCTTCTTCGGCCATCTTGATCTGATTGTAACTGCAAAACCGTCCCACGAAGGACTTGACTTCGAAATTGGTCTGTAGTGTCTACCAACATGTCGATGTTGGGTAGTGGAAAATCGTCCTTGGGACTTGCTTTGTTGAGATCTCGGAAGTCCACGCAACGGCGTACTTTTCCATTGGCCTTGGTGACCGTGGACAATATTGGAGAGCCATGTGGGGTACTCGATCACCCCGATGAAGCCGACGCGGAGCATTTTTTCGATCTCCTCTTTGACTTGTAAAGACCATTCGCTTGATTCGGCGTAGCTTTTGCTTGACGGGCTTAGCCTCGGGATTCAAAGGGAATCCGTGCTCTACAATGTTAGGATCTAATCCGGGCATGTCTCGGTAAGACCAAGCGAACACGTCCACGAACTCTTTCGAGCGGTGCAACCAATGCGTCTTGCTCTGTGCCGGTGAAGAAACTTCCGATTTGCGTCTCTTTTGGCTCTTCAGTTCCCAAATTCACTTTGGTTAAAACCTCCTCGGCAGCTTGGGCCCGGTTTTCTCTCGTTTGACAAACATGCTTAAAGATGTGCTTAATGTATTGTTCGTTTAATGTGTCCGCTTCTTTATCAAGTGAATCGTTATTAACTCGTTTGTGTGTTAGTTAATTTATCGCTTGTTAAAGATGCAATGAGAGGATACTCGGAAAGATCGAAGCATTCATTAAGAGCATACGGGAATACATTATTGGCAATGAGTTCGTAATCTTCGGCGTGAGGCCATCGATGACTCGAGAGACTCAAATTCAAAGCTAATGGACTCGGGATGAGTTTTGACACTAGACTCTAGGACTCGAGGGGTCGACTCAAGTTGTTCGATCATGTCCTTTTTGGCGGTGGAGTCCGGAGAATGTGGCCCAGCTTATTGAGTGGCAAATGAGCTTGATAGGAGATGGGGCTTGAAAGGCTTTATGTCACCGTTCCCGATCATTGCTATCACAGAGTTATCAGAAACAAAATCGATTAGATCCGGCATCTCGATTTCTTCTTTGAAGAGCAGGTGGAGCAGTGGTTCGTCCCAAGCATCGTCTGCGGAGTCTCTTGCTTTTGTCTTGGGCATTACTAGCTCGAATGCAGACTCGTCCCGCTTGTTGAAGGCAGGAGTGTTGACAGAGAGTTTTTCGAGTTCTTCCGCCAAAGAGGGAGTTTTTCCGAACCAAAATTCATTGTGAATAGTGGTGGTTGTGGATCCCGGCAGGGGCGGTGTGTCGAGGAATGCTCTTCGGACAGGATTTGGCTTCGAGGCCTCCGAATCTTGCCAGGTTCCCGCTGGAGCTTGTCCATGTTTGTCGGCCGCCTTTGTTTGGCGCCGATTAACTCTCGTTCCCTTTTCTGGATCTTCTTCCAAGTTGCCGGCCTTCCTTGTGAAGTACTTGGTCATGTCGAAGCTGTAAGGACGAAGATCGGAGATTGCGTGCGAGCCTCTTTTGTTATCTGTGGAACGTTTTCGTGCAGCTCGTTTGTCCTCCGCAATGTGTTCGGGAGTAGGAGAGTATCCTGTGCCGTGCAAGGGTATTCTGTCTTTTGATATTGATGATCCGTTGAGTGCCCCGATGGCGTTTTCCCAAACCGAGCCCCTGGATGTAGTTCATGTGTTTCATCATTTTCATCTGGAGGGATCTTGTCCCAAATCAAAGGCGTGTCTATGTGGCACACTTGGGCCTTTGGGCTTTCGATGGTGAACCCCGTTAGCATCATGCCATCATCGTCGGGTTTGATTTCTAAGACCGGGACGCCGTTTGTATCGGTCCTTTCGGTGACTATGCTATCGCCGTAGATGATGGTCGATCTGTTCCTTGGACGAACTTTACGCACCGATGGAGAGTGGATGCCACCCCATTGATCCGATGTAGCCAAGGGCGTCCCAAAATGGCAAAGTGAAGGTGATTGGGATGTCGATGACTTGGAAGTCCTGTCGGGACCATTTTGTTTTCCAAACCACAAGTTCAAGGTGGCTATTCCCAAGACTCGGGCGGGATGTTGAGTCGTATGCCTTGATTGCTCGAGTCGAGGGTTTTAGATCGCTTGCTTTGATCCCTAGCAAATCCATCATTTTGGCTGGAAGGACGTTCATGGATGATCCCCCATCTACCAACACCCGAGGGAGACGGCGCTCGTCCGCTTGAGCTTGTTATGTAGAGAGGCTCGTTATGGTCGCCCCAAATTTTGGAAGATCGAGCTCGTGAAGGTGATGATATTGCCGTAATTGACGTTGCCAATCATCCGAACTGCTTCATCGTGTGTCACTGTGATGGGAACCATGGTGCGGGCCGGGCTTTCTTCCAACTTGAGCTTGTGCGGGTAAGATGAAGCTGAGTAAGGACCAGAGCGAGATGTTAGCCTCGAGTGCGCTTGAGCCGTGTCAAGACAGATCTTCAACCTTTGGGTCCAAGGTTTCAGCTTCTTTGGCGTAGGGTCCCTTTTCGCCCGTGGCTGCATGGCTGGCCTTTTGTCCGTCCGTGGAGGATTCACGGGATTTGACCGAACGTGTCGAACATTCACCTCCGGACTTATGGTTTTGCTTGTCTCTCCCGTTTCGGAGTGGGAGGAGCCCGATTGGCGAAGGCCGGACCGCGCATTTCAATTCGTTCACCGTCATGGCTTTTACCGAAGCATCAATAGTGGCTTTGAGATCTTCCCAAGACAGGGGTTGGATTATCCGGACCTTCGGGCCTTTGGTGGCGGTGCGGCTCGTCCCCACTCGATCATGGAGCAAACATTGCCGTGGCCTCGTGCGTAACTAGGGCCGGGGAGATTTGGAGTAGATGACATAGTAGTCAAACTTTCCCGAGGGTTCTCCAAGGGTTCCGACCGTGGGATCACCGGATTCATACCTCTTTTTTCAGCCTTTTGTTGAGAAGATAGCTTCTTCTTTCGTCGAGGACGGCCCTCGCTCATCGCATCCCGGAATTCCATTTCCTGCACAAGCACCGCAATCGCAGACGTCCCACCGATGTGTTCGTTGTTTGGCGGTGGTACCGGACCTCAGGAGGCCGGATGGGCAAGCTTTCCTCCGGAAGGTCTTGTGGCCTTACGTCATAACCGCATGGCTCGCACGAGGGTAACAGTTGACTTCTCGGGAGACAATGAGAGATGTTAGAGGTCAGAGGGAGCAGCCATGGCTTCGGGAAGCCCTGTAGTTGGGTGGCTAAGGTTCCGAAGTGGTGCATGGCACCTTCGATCCAGGCTTGTTGCTCACCTTGACGTTTCTCAATAGCCATGAGGACTCCGCCAAACTTCTTCCAATGTTGGGAAATTTCTTGGGGGTAAGGTCCCGTTCTCATCCTTGTTATCCACCGACTTGGCCAATGGGATTTGACTGACCGTCCCCGGTGACAGAGCCGGGAAGGAGGTAGGACCTTGTCAGTTTTGACACCGGGAGACGGGTTCCTGGTACTCTCGACCACTCTCTGTTAGCTGGAGGGGGTGACGGGCAAGGTTTAGACATGGGAATGGCCTAACGGGATAAAAGGGGGAAAGCTCACGTGGCATGCGGTTTCCGTTTCTTTTATTTTTCTGATTTTTTTTTTTGTTGTTTTAATTTACTTAAAACATGTTTTCTCGTAATCCTAGGTAGGTTGGAAAAGATTGCTCTTGTTTTTCGCAACTATGCTAGATCCCGGGTCGCCGGAGACCATCCGTGCGGCTATAAGCCCCTCGTTTTGCACCCGTATTTCGACATCCCAGGGGGTGGACAGCCTCGTGCGAGGGTCCTATAGTGCAAGCGGTTTCCACCGGCCTAAAAGAAAAATCGAACCTAAGGACCGAGCCTGTCATGTTCGTTTTGATGCGTTAGCCATGTGAATAGTGAACCGAGCCGCCACCGAGTCAAGATCGTGTCAAGAGTTCGGCATGACCTTCTCTTGCCTTGCTTGCGCAAGGGATCCGTGACGTTAGGCGTCGGGCCGGGTCATATCGTCATGGCCGACGTATCAAAGGCGTGATGACATGGTGTCATGCGAGCATGGATGTATATCCGGACGGAACATCGTTCTGGTGTAGCTTCGAAATCAAGATCAGTCAAGATTTTAGCATGACCTTTCATCGCTTTGCTTGCGCAAGGGATCTTGAGTTCCGAGCCTTGACTCGTAAAATGGCCGGCATGGTATATGTATCCAGCCGTATGACACCTGACCGGGTAAAAACCAACCGAGTCCGGACAGAGTGTGACTCAAGACTCAAACGTGTGGTGGTTGACGCCGGCTAGGATGGGATGTTTGAATGATCCCGTGCGCGCCAAGAGGCCTAGGAAGACCAAACGGATCGCAACCGAGACCACTCCGGGTTAAGGGTTGTAGTGTGCAAGTGTATCCGAGGCAAAGAAGGCGCATAGTGTGCGGTGTAACCGAGGCAAAGAAGCAGGAGTAGAGTGCGGTGTAACCGAGGCAAAGAGCAAGGCGTAGTGTGCGGTCTCTAAAATTCTTTTTCTCGAGTAAAACAGAGTTTTTGAAGAATTTTAAATGTATGCACGTATGTATATTGATGCATTTTTTTTTTTTTTTTTTTTTTTTGTAAAATAAAAACGAAGCACGTGCACACACACATAACAGCTTAAAGGAAGGGGTAAAATGAAAGTTTGACCCTCATCATCGTTTTAAAATCTTTTGTTTTGTTTAAAAGTTTTTAAAACAAAATGTCCCCACGAGTCGCCAACCGAAATTACCCGGATCCGGCCGCGCGCGGAGCCCCGGCATCTCGCATTCGTCGCCGTTCGGGAAGTCGCCCGATCCGAGAGGCAAGACAATCGCGCCCTAAGATCCGGCTTATTCCGTTTAGCGCTGCGTGTTGGAGGTGTCTCGCCGTTTTGCTTTCGCATTTTGTAGAGTCGCCACGCCGTTTTTATTAAGCCCAAAACATTGAAAAGGGCATCGCTTAAAGATAAATTTTAAACCTCGTTTTTGTGTGATGAGATTTTGAGTTCTGGAGGTCGATGACTCCCTAGAAGAGAATATTAGAATATTAGAGCTCACTCCGAGTAGCCTCGTAAAACGAGTCTTTCTTGATACCCCTAATATCCTTTAAATGTTGTGTGTGTGTGTGTGTGTGCTTTTAAAAATGCATGTCAGATCGGATGTCTACATTGTATGCTATGTATGGAAATGTATTGAAATAGTATAGGAAGGAAGCCTTACCAATGTTGGTTCGTGTCCGTCTTCCGCCGGGGAATGGTGTTTGAGGTCTGAGTAGCGTTCCTGCATGGATCGGGATTGCTTCGGGAGATGCCGGTTGTCCGCGACGTAGTTTCGGCGTGAGTTGAGGTTGCAGCCTGCGCTCGGCGCAGGTTCGGCGTGCGTGGGGATCGTCGGGATCGCCTGGGCGAGGTCTTGGCGTGCGTTGGAATCGTTGGTTGGATTCGGGCAAGAGGTTCGGCGTGCGTTGGAATCGTTGGTTGGATTCGGGCAGTAGGTTCGGCAAGGTTTGGGATCGCTCTGGCTTGACTCTGAAAGAGCCGGACACCGTGGAAAGACTGTGCAAGGCCTCGGAGTACCACGAGGGGCCTCCTGAGTACCTCGAGAGTGCCTCGGGCAGCGCGGGAGCGTCTCGGAGCGCTCGGGAGGCTTCTGAGCACCACGAGGGGGCTCGGAAGGCCTCGGAAGGATCCGAAGGGGCCTGGAATGCCTCGAAGAGGACTTAGAGGGGAGCCGAAGGCTTAGGGAGGAAGAGAGAAGAGGGAGGTGTGTGAAAATGAGGAGGGGGAGCCCTCTATTTATAGTGTATTAGGTGCAAAGAGGTCCGTACGGACCTCACAATCCAAGATTTTGGTTTTCCTCGATTTGAGGGAATCTGAATGGACTTTAGGAATATTTCGTAATGATTATGGTGTCCCACGAAATAAGGTCCGTACGACCATCTTGCATGCAAAGAGGTCCGTACGGACTTTCGCATAATCATTTTTTGGAATGTGATGGCAAGCTAGCTTTAAGTCGAGAGCTTTCCAACCATATATGGCACGCCTCAATCGGAGTTCGTATGAGGGAGTTATGACCTCCCGAAAGTTTGCCTCTCGGTTATCCTGTCGTACGGCCGGGGGTTTAGAGAGGGTTTTGAGTGAGAGGTACTTACAAATATGTGCCGTGTTTTTCCCGTGTTTGAAAGTGCGATCTAGATTGGGGTACCGTGATTGACAGACCTTTGTTGTGTTTACCTCGCAGGATGCGGGGCTTATGGCCGGGAAGGCCAAGAGGATGAAGACTCGGGATCGCTCGAGGCCAGTTGTTGAGCTATGGCAATGATGCCCGATATTTCCGTGGACGGTAGGCCGAGTCCGTGAGGCCGGTTTATGCTTCGGCCCGGGTGTGTTCGTTGAGAACCCGGCCGGAGTTTCTCGACACGAGGAAGAACAAGAGCGTCTTCCTTGGCCTTTCCGAGTATCGGTGGGATACCACCCACACCTTCCATCCGAGCCGGGAGAGGTGACGGTGACGCCTACCGACTTTGCCGCGACACGGCTTTCCTTCAAAGGAGGGCCGGTACGGTGGAGGGATATGATCTCCGATGCCGTGGCCGAGCCGCCGGGCTTTGAGCCTCGTCCTCGCAGGGCCCGGGCATGTTGTATAGCGACGTGGAGCCGAAGATTACGGCCGCATTGGGGCCTACATCCGGGTACCGGCCAGTGTGACGGCGGAGCACTGGGCGCGCTCCTTTTTGTGGTATGCACCGTCCGAGACTTTGTTCTCGAACCACGCGACCGCGGCTCCCTTTGCTCGTTGGAGAGCTTGATTGATCTCGGATAGGGTTTCGTGACATCGCTTGGGGCGAGGCAAGCTTGGCCGAGCTCTACTTCTCCTTGGGACCGGCTTTAGCTGGGCGTGGCGCTCGTTGGCCTCGTTTTGACTTTGCTCGGAGGTATGAGTTTATTGCCGTTTTTTTTTTGATTTAGCAACTTGTCTTTTCTCCGTTTTCTTTTGCACCGAGCCTTCTCTCGTTTTTGTCACGGTGTGGTTTTATGAGGTTTTCCAGTGCTTCCCGTGGGATAGAGATCCGGGCCGTTGTTGCGCACTCGCTATGCCGGGCCGGGCTCGTACGGCGAGGAAGAGGAGGACCAAGCAGGGGGAAGCTCACCATCGCCACGGGATGTGCAGGAGCCGTCTGGAGAGGGGTAGCCCTGAGGGGTTCGTCTTGTTCCCGTGGGCTCCTGTATGAGGGCGATGAGTTCGAGGGGCTCCCGAGGTGACAGCGCGGCGAAGATGCCGCGGGCTTCGACTTGTGATGTCATGTATCCGGGAGAGCGGGTCTTCCGGGCAAAGATGGCCCCTGTGCTTCCCGTGGCTCCGAGGGACCCTCCCTTTGGGATGCTTGATTCCCGGGACATGGACGTGCTCGATTTCGAGAGGTACCTCGCGGTGTCGGCGCCGAGGAGTTCATTTTATATGGAGAGGAGTACGGGGCCTTCGTGAGGAGGAAGCCGAGGACGCCGCAGTACCGGCGCGGAGAGAGAGGCCGGCCCGCAGCTCCCCTGCAGGTTCCGATGCCGGACCGGATTTCACGTACGTCCGCGGGGACGGATCGAGGAGGAGGGTGTCTCGTACTGCCCGGAGCAGCTCCCGCCGCATACAGAGCGGACCCCGATAGATCGCGAGTGTGCTTACTCTTTTCCATCTTGGCATCTTTTCTCGTATTTTTCTTTTTGTTGTTGAGTATAACCGTATTGCCGAGCGTTTCCTCGTCGCTTGTTGGTGCAGTCCCGGGAGAGCCTATGATATGCCGACTGCTACGTGGCGATGAGGTCGTTTGCGAAGAAGATGGCTTCGAAGATATCTTGCCGGCCCGCGACGCGTGCCGGCGCACGAGCCTATGCCTTCGAGGCACTCAGAGACGTTCCTCCGCCTAGAGCCGAGCCTGAGCCGCAGCCAGAGGGACCTTTGAGGGGGCGGCATAGCATGGATGCCGGACGTCTTCGGAGCCGCAGTGGCCTTCGAGGAGCAGCCCTTTTATCAGCTTCATGCCTCCGCATGGCGCACAGTGGTGAGGGTTCCTCGCAGCCTTCTTTCTTTGATCCTTTCGCCGGATTTGATCCTTCCGAGTACTTTTCGTGGGAGCCTCAGCGGGTGCTCGGTATTCCGACGACGAGGATGTGACGGCGAGTTCGCCGGGATGCCCGACTTCTCTTCGGAGGACCTTGGCGAGGATGATGATGATGCCGAGGAGTCTCGATTAGTATTCATTTGCTTTCCCTCTTTCATATCCCTCTTTTTTTTTTGTTTAGCAAATGTACATTTATGGGTACCTGTAATAAAACACATGTATTTGCACGGCAAACAGCATTTTATTTTAAGATGTAATGTCAATTTTGTGATTCCCGGGAATTGTCCTAGAAATTGTTGCTATTATTATTATATTTTTGTACATGCCACGTGAGCTGAGAGTGCGTTTGCGGGTAGTGTATGTTTGCCGGGAATGGCTTTGGCCAGTGTTTGGGCAGTTTGGAGCAAGGTTTTGCTGAGGACAAACCAAGGTTGTTGTACCGCTTTGTCGGGGAAATGGGTTCTCGTTTGCAAGGAGGTCCGTACGGACATACTTAGCATGCAAAGAGGTCCGTACGGACCAACCTTGCTTTTGGGAAGGACATAAATGCTTTCCAAAGGTCTGGTTCTTCCTCATTTCCCCATTTGCACCATTTTCGAGCTTTCTTCCCCATTTTCTCTAGGAACCTCCATTTTTGCCATGGATTCTTCGTACGTCCCTAGAATTTTGCCGAGGCTTTACAGAGAGGCAAGCACACTTCCTTGAGCAGCTGAAAACGTGGATGCGGCGCCGTATGAGGCATCGTAGACGGGCTTTCGAGGTAAGGTTTCGTCTTTGCTCGATTTGGTCTTTTAAGGAGTTGGTTCCCGATTGGGATTTGCTGCGGGCCGCCGCGAAGTTCGGGATGTTAGGAGGCACGTGTACTGTTTCTCCTACAATGAAATGGTGCCCACTTTTGAGGATTTTCGGGCTTTGATTGGAGGACCGGAGGTGGAGGCCATCTCGCTTCCTTTGATTGGTGGCGTTGTCGCGAGCGTGAAGCTTGCAGACTTTCTTCGTACTTCGTTGGAAGAAGTGCAGGCATGATCCTTGATTCGGGTCATATCGACATTTCGAGCCGCTGAGCGGTTCATGGTTGATGATGAGAGTGACGTCTCTTGGGATGTATTTGCCTTGTGCGTGATGGCGACGCTTTTCCGGGCCGGCCTCCTGGCATTTGTGATGGCGCTTCGCTAGATGTGGTAGGGCACCGCAGAGCCGGAGAGGATATTGTCCCGTTGGTGCCGGGGGAGACTCTTCATGGTATCGACCGTCCGGCGACCGGGGATCGTTTTATGAGAGGGGGAAGCCCCGCTTTGCTCACCTTGTGGCCGCGAGAGAGACTTCAGCCATGCCCGAGGCTCCGACGTCGTTTAGCCCGTGGTCATTTGCTCGCCGACCTCTTGTGTTGGATATGGATCACCCGCCCGGGAGAGATGGATGGCACAGCTCTTGGTACGCATCGATCCGCCGGTGGGTTCCGCACCGGAGGATTGAGACCAGGAGGATCTTGCAGAAGGGTCCTACGTTGTCGAGTTCCAGGTTTGTCTTGGTCCTCCTTCTATATTCCGTCGCTTGTTTCCTGGCAGCTTGGGATGAAGCAGAGCCTTTGTTGGGCCGGGATGACCTTGCTACCGCGGAGGTAGTTCCTCTCGTATGGCCTTCAGTGTGCCTTCTTGTATTTTCCGAGGGTATGGAAGTATTCCGCTTTCCCTCCCGTGGTACTCCTTAGACGTCTGGGGAGCGTCGTATTGACGACTCGCATCCGGCCCGGTATGAGCAGCGTGTTGGGCAGTCCCAAGTGGTCTTGGAGAGCGTGCGTGTAGCGATTCTGGGACCCGCTGCCGTAGTAGCTATTGCCTTAGGAGTGCCGAAGCCCGGTCCGACCCTTCGATGTGACGGGAGACACTTTGTTTGACTACGAGACTAGAGTTGACCGACCGACAGGAGAGGTCCTCTTTACTGCACTCGCAGCAGGAGGAGATCCGAGCCGAAGCACGGGCGAATGAAGCCCCGAGAGCTACCGGATTGTTTGACTCTACTGGGAGGACCCCAGCATCTCTGACCGAGAGACGCAGAGTTGGTTCACGTGGAAGCGAAAGAAGACTCGCCTGGGACGAGGGAAGAAAGGAAAGAATGGCGAGGGGACAAGCGCAGATGGCGCGGAATGACCTCCTAGGTATCCATTCATTGCATTGCAAACACATTATTAGTTAAATGTATTAAGTCGTCTTTTAGCATGTTGTGAACTTGAGAGTAGACCGTGCTTGAACTCATCAAGAAATGTTGTAACCGTTAGTGATTTGTGATTTACTTTTAAAGCTTTGTCGAGACGCAAGATCTCTTGTTTGCCTTTGCTTCGTTGTGCACTTTGTCGGCGTCCATCTGACTTTTCGTTGCATTTGCGGACCGAAGCAGCCTGGGCCCCGACGGCAATCCCTTTGCCGAGGCTTTGTGCTTGGCCGAGAGGTTGAATGCTCCCCGACAAGTCGTTTTGACGGTCTTTTTCGTAGCTTCCTTGCCGCTTGTTGGCGTCGGGCTCTTGACCTCTTTTTTGCAGCCTTCGCTTGAGCTTCTTTTGTTTTTTTTTTTTGTGAGCCCTTGCTCGAGCTCTCTTTTTTTTTTTTGTGAGCCCTTGCTCGAGCTCCTTTTTTTTTGTTTTTTTTTTGAAGCGCGTGAGGGCGAAGACAAGCCCCCGGCTTGGAAGCGCATACGAGCCGCCGCTTGATGCCGAGTGACCCTGATGTCCTTTGATGTTGCCGCCGTCGTTTGACTTGGTCAAGGTGACCGCTGGGGCGTGTTCTTGAAAAGTGCGTAGCTTGATGGAGGTCTTGATTGACATTCAAACTTTTGACTTTTTTGTGTATTTTTAGACCGGACCAATTAAGGTTGCCTACGTCTCCCGGACTAGAGGGCTCAGTCCGCGTAGTTCGACACTACATGGAGTGCCAAGAGATGCACAGCTTGTTCTTCTTCAGCGAAGTATCTCGCGAAGTTTGCTTCCGTTGACCGGATTCATGAAGGGATTGCCGTCTAGGTCCGTTAGCTTCATGGCGCCTCCGGAGAAGATCTTTTGAACCACGAAAGGGCCGATCCATGTGGGTTCCCATTTTCCCAGCTGGGTTGGTTCGAGCGGGAGGCTTTTCTTTGAGTACAAGGTCACCTTCCCCGATGTCTCGGGATTTGACTTTCTTGTCGAAAGCTCTAGCCATCCCGCTTTGATAGGCTCGGACGTGTTCCATGGCCTTTAGTCGTCGCTCGTCTAGCGTGAGCCAATTCGTCCATGCTCGGCTTCGAGCCATTCGACTTCGTTGATGTCATTTTCCAAAGAAAGACTGAGTGAGGGAATTTCTAGCTCGATGGGAAGGACTGCTTCCATCCCGTATGTCGTGGCAAATGGGGTTTCTCCCGTGGTCGTTTCCGACCGACGTGCGGTAGCCCCAAAGTGCAAGGTGCAGCTTCTCGGCCAATCTCGTCCTCGGGTGGTCATTTTTCGGATGATCCGTTCGAGGGTTTTGTTTGCCGCTTCCACGGCGCCGTTTGTTTGTGGCCGGTAGGGAGAAGATTTGTGACGTGTGATCTTGAATTCAGCCAGCCTCGTCGAATTCCCTTCAAAGTGTGAGCCGTTGTCCGATATGACCTCATTTGGGATGCCGTATCGGCATGATGTTTTCCTTGAGGAAATGCGCGACCTTCTGGAGGTGAGTACCTTGTAGGACTTGGCTTCGACCCATTTGGTGAAGTAGTCGATGGCTACTAAGATGAACTCGTGACCGTTGCCGCTCGGGCGGAGCGATTTTCCCGATGACGTCAATTCCCAAGTGGCAAAGTGGCCAAGGTGTAGTCATGCAAGAGAGATCGTGAGGTGGTAGATGATTGAGGTTGAGAACCGTTGGCACTTGTCGCAGCTCTTCGGACAAAGTGGATGCAATCCGCCTCCATGGAGATCCAAGAGTAGCCCATCCCGAGAATGATTTGCATCGTGGCTCGGGCGTTCATGTGGGGACCGCAAGCCCCATTGTGGACTTCGTTCATGAACTTGCTTGCTTCTTCTTGGCCGACGCAGCCGTAGGAGTGGCCCGTGGTAGCGTTTCTTGTATAACATGTCCCCGAGGATGACGAAGTGAGAGGCAAGGCGTTTAGGGCCATGATGCTCTTGGTTTTGACCCCTCCGTGTGTGGGTCTTCCTTGTTCATGAAGGTGGTTTCCCGCTCTTGAGGTGTGGGAAGATCCGGTTTGTGGCCGGAAATGGCGTCTGACTTGCGTCTCTTTCGCTCTTCAAAGAATCTTGCAAATCGTTGTGATTAAAACCTTCTCACTTGGGCCCGGTTTTCTCTCGTTTGACAACATGCTTAAATGTTTGCTTGATGCATTTATTTAATTAATGTGTTTGCCTTTTGTATAGATGAATTGTTATTAACTTGTTTTGATTAGTTAATATCATCATTTGTTAAAGATGCAATGAAATGATTTTTTAGGAAGGTCGGACCTTTTATTGAAAGCGTGAAGACCGTACATTGTTGACCAAAGATTCACAATCGTCGGGCGTAAAGCCGTCAAAAGACTCAAAAGATGTGAATACACGTACAACAAGACTCAAGCTAGACTATAGGCGACGAGGGATTGGACCAGCTTCATTACTCTCGGATGGCCGTAGCTCTAGAGGGAGTGGTGCCGGTTCGGGTGGCCAATCTTCCTTGGCACGAGTCCCGGAAAGTAGCTTGCATGCGGTTCGATTTCAAACCAGATCGCGGAGGTTTTTGGCCGCTCCCCGATGATGTCCCTCCATTAGTGTTGCCACCAGTCCTTGGGGGTTTTTGATGATAGAAGTCGCCGAGGGCTACTTCTAGGAGGGCGAAGCATTCGCCGATTCGGAGTGGATTCTTGCCGATGTTGATCACTTTCATAGAATCCGCTTCTTTATCTCGGGATTTTTGCTTGGACGACGTTTACAATGTCTCGATTCGAGCGGGCATGCTATATCTCCTTCCCCGATTAAGCCTTGGAGGAGGTTGCGCCACTGTTCGTCTGTGCCTGACACCGGAATGTTGAATTGAACTAAGCCGTGATGGCCGTCCCCGTAAGATCCGAGAGTGTCGGCTAGAGGGTTGTCTTGTACCGGGGATCGGTGATGAGCCAGCTTGCAAGAGGGTTTTCGGCGAAGTAAGGGTCTACTCCTCGATCAATCTCCATTAGGGCATCCATCTCTTGATCCTCTCTCAAGCATTCTTCACGCCGCATATGTCGAGTTGTCATCCCGACCCATGAGTTCTTCAATTTCCACTCGTCGCGGCTTAGAGCGTGGATGTAAGGATCCACTTCGTAGCGGGACAGGTAGGAGAATCATCTCGGAGAAGAGTATTCGGTCATGTCGGGACCTTCTTCCGGGTCATAGCTTGCCGGCCAAGCACTTGCCATTGCACCGCTTCCGCGGATCACTTCGATCGCTCCATTGACATTGATGAATTTCACGCATTGGTGAAGAGTAGATGATATCGCTTTCATCCGATGTATCCAAGGCCGTCCCAACAAAGCGTAGAAGGTGGGTTTGATTTCCACGACTTGGAACTCTACCGACTCCAGCTTGTACGTCGAATTGGATCCTCAAATTGATGACTCCTACGATTGGTCGTGCAAAGGAGTCGTAGGCTCGGATTACCCGAGGTGAAGGCCTTATCGAGAACGGTCGATGCGGAGTCGTTTCAATGTGCTTAAAGCGATGATGTTGATCGGAGCCGTTATCAATCAAGACGTTCGGGAGGAAGAACATCTCTATTTTTATGAGGATGAGGAGGGCTTCGTTGTGCCGATTCTCACATATTGGCAAGTCATCGTCTCGAAGGCTAAACCGCTTCCCGTGCTACCGCTGGACTCGCCCCTTCGGGGAACGTTCGATCCATCCATTTGTATGCCTTGGCCGGGGCAAAGATCGTAGGGAGACAGCTTGCCCTTGGGCGTTCTTGTCGGAATTCCCGGTCACGAGATCTCTTGACTCCGGTTTCACGCTCCTGGCCGTAGCGGACAAAGATGATGCGACGGTTTCGGAAATTGCGGTGAGTCCGCTCTCGCTTGGAGTTTCGTCAAAGGCTATTGAAGTTTACCCCTGTCGTTCCGGGAATGGATTTCCGATGGTATTGGGACCACGAGGGCGTTCCAATTTTCCCTCCTCAATGAGCCCCCGGACCACCCGCTTGAGCACGAAGCAATTGTCGGTGGTGTGGCCGGGTAGTTGTGGAAGGCGCAAGGTTTGCTCATATCCATGTTGGGCTTGAGAGTCTTTGGTTGGAAATTCTCGAGTGGTTTGAGAAGATTTCGCTTCACCAAAGCTTCAAATACTTGACCCAAGGGCATTTCCGTGTTATCTAAATGCCGAACTGGGAAGCGAGGGGGTTGCTATTCTTTGGGGCCGCTTGATCGCGGTTTACTTGAGCTCCGTTCCGAATGTAGTGCACTGTTCCCAGCCGCTTCCTTTCCTTTGGTCGGGGCAGGAGTTGAAGTTGCTGTGTTTGTTCGATAGCGGTAAGATGAGGCAGGGGTTGCCGTTGCCTTTGAAGACTCGTAGTCTTTTCAAACTTTGTCCCTGCGTTGACCATGGCACGGAGATCCTGGATAGAAATGGTGGCCGATCAAGGTCCTCAAAGATGGTTTGAGGCAGAATGGAAGATGTCCATCCGCTCTTCTTTGGAAAGTGGATCCATTATCTCGCTTAGCTTCCAGCCCATCTTTTGTAGAACTCGCCCACCGGTTCGTCATCCTTTTGTTCGGTGGCTTGCGGTGTCATGGCGGTTTGTTTCCCATTCAAGATTGGCGCGGTACTTCTCCAGTGAAGATTTCACCGATCTCGATCCCACGAGCGGTTTCTCTCGCCTTCACATTGAGGAACCACCTTAGTGCCGTGGATTTGAGGGAATGCCGAAAATGATCTCGCCATCTCGTTGAGGGGTTGCCCCTTTGGCTCTCATACCCGTGACGTAGGTGTCGATGTGGGTTTTTGGGCATTCGTCCCGTCAAACTTTTCCATTTCCGGCATCCCGAACTTTGGAGGGAGAGGGACCACTTTGTTCGGATCAAGAGGCAGGAGGAGTCCTTCCGAGAACTAGCTAGCTTGCCTTGCATGTCTTTCATTTGTTCAATCAGCCCAGGGCCATGTGGGGATCACTGTCTGAGGTGGGTTACCGTTTTCGTGGACGGAAACCGAAGATGGAGGTGGATTGGCCGATGGAATTGCCATTCGGGAGTCTTGGGGAGGTAGTTGAGTGTATACCAACCCATACCCCGGGGTGTTGAAGTTGAGGGCGTGATTGCCAGTCCGCTAAGGGTTGTGTTTGGGAACTGGGGAAATGATTCGTTAGCCCCAATTGCGTACTAGCAGTGGCAAACTGGAGATGTCGGGATATCCGCTCGGGATGCCCGTCCCCGGTAAGAATGGGGACTTTTGATTGTGGTTGCGAGGCTCGTATAGAGGCAAAGGATTGAATCCTGGGGGATACCGAGATGCATTGGGATCTCGGGAGCAGCACGTATGTGTGCCGTTGGTACCGAGCTTGATGTGCAGAGCCGGGAAACCGACCGTGCCGAGGCGGGCATGTCTGAGCCGCTGACCGACGCCTAAGGGGAGCTTTGAGCGAGAGCCGCTTTGCGTTGCCGGGATCTCGTAGCTTGGCGGAGGCGGGACTCGCCGATAGCTTTGAGAAACCGGGGAGCCGGTATATCTTCGTCTTCTATGAGAACAAAGGTTCCATCGGGTTGGGGAACCGCAATCGTTCCTCGAAGACGCAAGGTGTCGACGATCCAGGGTTGCTGTTCCTCTTGGCGCTTCTTGACAGTTTCGAAGGCTCGCAGCACCTCCTCCATTGTCTGGAGATTCCTTAGTGGCGGGGTTCCGTTTCCCTCACCGTTATCTCGTTGATCCCGTCATGGGGAGTAGCGGACGGTGCGGACCGTTGAACCGGAAGGGCTATCGGACCCCCGTGACCTCGATATCGAAAAGGCGGCTTCCAGGTATTCTCAACCACTCTCGGTTCGCCGGAGGGGTGACGGGCAAGGTTTAGACACGTGAATGGCCTAACGGGATAGAAGGGGAAAGCTCACGTGGCATGCGGTTTCCGTTTCTTTTATTTTTGATTTTTTTTTGTTGTTTTAATTTACTTAAAACATGTTTTCTCGTAATCCTAGGTAGGTTGGAAAAGATTGCTCTTGTTTTTCGCAACTATGCTAGATCCCGGGTCGATGGAGACCATCCGTGCGGCTATAAGCCCTCGTTTTGCACCCGTATTTCGACATCCCAGGTGGATGTGCCTCAAAGCGAGGGTCCTATAGTGCAAGCGGTTTCCACCGGCCTAAAAGAAAAATCGAACCTAAGGACCGAGCTCGTCATGTTCGTTTTGATGCGTTAGCCATGTGAATAGTGAACCGAGCCGGCCACCGAGTCAAGATCAGTCAAGAGTTCGGCATGACCTTCTCTTTACCTTGCTTGCGCAAGGGATCTCGTGACGTTAGGCGTTGGTCGGGTCATATCGTCATGGCCGACGTATCAAAGGCGTGATGACATGGTGTCACGCGAGCATGGATGTATATCCGGGACGGAACATCGTCTGGGTGTAGCTTCGAAATCAAGATCAGTCAAGATTTTAGCATGACCTTTCATCGCTTTGCTTGCGCAAGGGATCTTGAGTTCCGAGCCTTGACTCGAAAAATGGCCGGCATGGTATATGTATCCAGCCGTATGACACCTGACCGGGTAAAACCAACCGAGTCCGGACAGAGTGTGACTCAAGACTCAAACGTGCGGTGGTTGACGCTTGGCTAGGATGGGATGTTTGGAATGATCCCGCGCGCCCAAGAGGCCTAGGAAGACCTAACGGATCGCAACCGAGACCACTCCGGGTTGAGGGTTGTAGTGTGATCCGAGGCAAGAAGGCGCGTAGTGTGCGGTGTAACCGAGGCGGTGCGCGTAGTGTGCGGTCTCTAAAATTCTTTTTTCTGAGTAAAACAGAAGTTTTTGAAGAATTTTAAATGTATGCACAGATGTATATTGATGCATTTTTTTGTATTTTTATTTTTTTTGTAAAATAAAAACGAAGCACGTGCACACACACACAACAGTTAAAGGAAGGGGTAAAATGAAAGTTTGACCCTCATCATCGTTTTAAAAATCTTTTGTTTTGTTTAAAAGTTTTTAAAACAAAATTCCCCAATGAGTCGCCAACCGAAATTACCCGATCCGAGAGGCAGCGCGTCGCGCCCGGCATCCGGCATCTTTCGCGTTGGAGCGACGTGTCTCGCCGTTTTGTTTTTGTAGAGTCGCCACGCCGTTTTTATTAAGCCCAAAACATTGAAAAGGGCATCGCTTTAAAGATAATTTTAAACTGTTTTTGTGTGATGAGATTTTGAGTTCGGAGGTCGATGACTCTAGGGAAGAGAATATTAGAATATTAGAGCTCACTCCGAGTAGCCTCGTAAAACGAGTCTTTCGAATACCCCTAATATCCTTTAAATGTTGTGTGTGTGTGTGTGTGTGTGCTTTTAAAAATGCATGTCGTATCGGATATCTACATTGTATGCTATGTATGGAAATGTATTGAAGTAGTGTAGGAAGGAAGCCTTACCAATGTTGGTTCGTGTCCTGTCTTCCGCCGGGGAATGGTGTTTGAGGTCTGAGTAGCGTTCCTGCACGGACGGATTGCTTCGGGAGGGACCGGTTGTCCGCGACAGAGTTTCGGCGTGAGTTGAGGTTGTAGGCCGCGTTCGGCGCAGGTTCGGCGTGCGTGGGGATCGTCGGGATCACTCGGCAGAGGTTCGGCGTGCGTTGTGGTGGCAGGAGTCACTCGGGCAGTTTCGGCGTGATTTGGGATCGTCGGTTTGACTTGGAAAGAGCCGGACACCGTGGAAAGACTGTGCAAGGCCTCTGAGTACCACGAGGGGCCTCAGAGTACCTCGAGAGTGCCTCGGCAGCGCGGGAGCGTCTCAGAGCGCCGGGAGGCTTCTGAGCACCACAAGGGAGCTCTAAGGCCTCTAAGGATCCGAAAGGGGCCGGGAGTGCCTCAAGAGGACTTAGAGGGGAGCCAGAAGGCTAAGGGAGGAAGAGAGAAGAGGGAGGTGTGTGAAAATGAGGAGGGGGAGCCCTCTATTTATAGTAAAAATTTCGGAGCAAAGAGGTCCGTACGGACCTTCTTGGTTATCCAGAATTTTGGATTTCCTCGATTTGAGGGAATCTGCAATGATGGTGAATATTCTGGAATGATGATGTCCCCCATGCAAGAAGGTCCGTACGGACCAACTCAGCATGCAAAGAGGTCCGTACGGACCAACCATGCATTTGGGTAATCATTTCTTCCGGGATTTGAGGGAATATTGTGGACTTTAAGGGGATTTAGTAATCATTGAAACAAAGAGGTCCGTACGGACCTTAATTGCTTTTTTGATTTCCTGAAAATTCCCAAAAGGTCCTTTTGTCCCTTTTTATCCCAGGAAGGCTCCTCCCTTGGTTTGGTTGGGGGTTTGAGAGGGTTTTGAGTGCCAGAGGTCTCCGAGACTGCGTTGATGAGTCTGCGGTGTATCCCGTGTGTTTGAAAGGGGGTGATCCAGATTGGGGTACTTACAATAGGGTACAGTAAAGAAGGCGGTGTGTGCTGAAGGTTGGCGTGTATCTGACACTTATGGCATTTCTTGACCATTCCGGTATAGTCAGCTTCCATGGTTAGCCAAAAGTACCCTTATCTGATGATCTTTTTGGCGAGCATGTTTTCGCTCATGTGGGTTCCACATATACCTTGATGAACATGGTCCATTATTCTTTGGCCTGTTCTTCAGTGGCACAAAGGAGGTTTCCTTGGGAGTGTTTCTTGAATAGACGGCCAGCAATGATGACGTAGTTAGCTGCCAGCCTTTTAAGGGCGATCTGAGTCTCCTGGTCGCAC
Source organism: Adenophora triphylla var. japonica (assembly GCA_022495995.1). NCBI lineage: Eukaryota > Viridiplantae > Streptophyta > Magnoliopsida > Asterales > Campanulaceae > Adenophora > Adenophora triphylla. The sequence continues at coordinate 286,150 of JAFEMH010002802.1, read as the reverse complement.
TCAGGCGGGATGGTTCCATCTAGGATGAAATGCCAAATGTCATGGTACCACGGTTTCTTTTCGGACTCCTCAAAGGTGGCACATTCGAGTGACCATTTGTCTTTGCAGTCATGGAGATCTATAACGGCACAGTAGGCAGGAGTTGCGCGCCGAGTTATTTTGAAGGGTTTAACTGCCTTTCCTGCAGGGATTTCGACCAAGGAGGTGAGTGTAGCCAATGCATCAGCAAATCGGTTTTTGTCTCTAGGAAGATAGTGGAACGAGATATCCCGAAATTGTTGTACCAACTCTTAGAGGTGGGCATTAGATCTTTGAAGGGTTGGATCTTGGATCCTCCACTTCTTCAGTATCTGATTGATGATTAACTCGGAGTCACCAAACACCTCAAGTTCAATCACGTTGCGCTCTAGGGCTGCCTCAAGCCCCGCTATGCAAGCTTCATATTTTGCGGTGTTGTTGGTGGCGTCAAAGTCAAGATGTATTGCTAGTGGAGTATAGATGTCGTTGGGATCTACTAACAACATTCCGATGCTGAATCCTTTCTTGTTGGCTGCGCCATCGAAAAATAATTGCCACTTATTTTTGTCTTCTATACTCATGATGTCTTCATCAGGGAATTGCGGGTCTTCCCCCTTCACTTCGTCGCAAGGAAATTCGGCCAACTGATATGCAAATACAATCCCCCTGACGGATTTCTGAGTGACGTAAGTGATATCATATCCCGCGAGCATGAAGTTCCATTTAGCCAGTCTCGAAGACAAATTTGATTTGTCTAGGATGTACTTCAAAGGATCCATTCTTGCGATGAGACGAACCGGGAAGGCTTCCATATAGTGCTTTAGTCTTTGTGATACCCAGACAAGAGCAGCTCAAGATTTGTCAAGTGGGGAGTAGTTGATTTTGCTGCCTTGGAATCTGCGGCTGACAAAGTAGATGGCATTCTCTGTGTGTGAAGCAGGTTTTTCTTGAGCGAGCATAGCCCCTAGCGCGTTGTCAATAACCGTGAGGTATAGTTTTAAGGGCTTTTCCTTGTTCGGTGGAACCAGGATGGGTGGGGAAGTTAAGTAGTGCTTAACTTCCTCGAATGCTTCTTGACATTCTTCGGTCCACTCTTGAGGTGCATTTTTCTTAAGTAGCTTGAAGATAGGATCGCACATTGTAGTCAGTTGATTGATGAATCGACTGATGTATTGGAGTCTGCCCATGAATCCCTTTACTTCTTTCTGCGTTCTGGGTGGAGGCATGTCTATGATGGCCTTTATCTTGGCGGGGTCTGCTTCTATGCCACGCTCGGTGACCATGTACCCTAAGACTTTCCCTTTGACCACTCCGAATGAGCATTTTGCGTGGTTAAGCCTCATCTTGTGTTGTCTCGCCGATTGAAGAATTTTCTCGAGATCTCTCAAGTGCCGACCATCCGTCCCTTTTGAGTGGATAATCATGTCGTCCACGTATACCTCTATTTCCTTGTGGATCATGTCATGGAATAGTGTCGTGACTGCCCTTTGGTAAGTAGCTTCAGCCTTCTTGAGACCAAATGGCATGACCGTATAATAGAACGTCCCCCAAGGTGTGGTGAATGCTGTTTTGTGCTGATCCTCCTCTGCCATGAGGATTTGGTTATACCCTGCGAAGCCATCGACGAATGAGCGGACTTCGTATGCTGCTGTGGTGTCGACCAACATGTCTATGTTTGGTAGTGGAAAGTCATCTTTAGGGGATGCTTTGTTCAAGTCTCTGAAATCTACACAGACTCGTATTTTCCCGTTTGACTTGGCTACTTGTACTGTGTTTGCTAGCCATTCCGGATACTCGATCACTTTGATAAACCCTACATTCAAGAGTTTCATGATCTCTTCTTTCACTTGCATTGACCATTCCGGCTTGATTCTGCACAGTTTCTGTTTGACTGGCTTGGCGTTGGGTAGCAACGGTATTTTGTGTTCTACAATCGACTGATTTAACCCAGGCATACCTTTGTAGGACCAAGCGAAGACGTCGACATATTCTCTGAGGAGCTGCGTCAAGGTTTCTCTGTCTTCCCCCTTGAAGAAGCTGTCGATCTTTGTTTCTCTGGGGTCTTCTGTTGTCCCGAGATTAACTGTTTGCATTTCCTCGTTGTCAACGGGGCCATTCTTTCCACAACGACCTACTTGCTTTGCTAATTCTTTTAAAATTTGTTCTTTTTCTTGGTCTATCTCATCATATGATTCATTATTAACTTGTTCGTTATATTGATTATTATTAGTTAATTCATCATTCACGATGTTAGCAATCTCAGGGTACTCGGAAAGATCAAAGTTTTCATTAAGGAAGTAAGGGAATACATGTTCGGCCATCGCCTCGATTTCCTCTTGAGTGAGTTCATCAGAGGTGGAGCCTGATTCTAATATGAAAGTTACAGGGCCTATCTTCCTGCGGGGATGAGAAGTGCAACCAAGCTCTTTGATCATGAAGTCCTTGTCAACAACTGGTCCTCCGGTGATGTGCCAGTTTAGAATTGGCTCATCACATTTCTGTATTAGCTTTGTTTAATCAATAGTTAGAGTGTCCCCCTTGGAGATTGCATGGATCTGGCTGTCTTCTAACCGGCTCAGGTCTTCAAACTGTCGCAACATGTCTTCTCCCAACACAAAGTCCCATTTGCTGGTCATTTCTGCTTTCGTGCCCCATAAATATTTAGGAATTAGTGGGACGGGTTCTGTTTCATCTGGTGAAGCATCGCAGTCGCTGAAGATTTCAAAGCCCGGTTGGCGTTTTCCTTTATCGTCAGTCCATGGTTCTGAAAAGATAAAGTATGGGATGCTTTCCCCTTCCCGGACGAAGTAACCATTGAGTGTCTTTCGATATGGCTTGAGGTTGCAGTTTTTGACCTTTGGGTCATTGTGGCCCTTGTACGCGGTTCCTTCCCACTTGACTTGAGTGAAGTCCCACTCTTCTTCGTCATCTCCATCGCGGATGGAAATGATGTATCCTAGGCCATGCTTTGTGTGTGGTGGGGGAACTGGCGGCGGTTCAGTTATCCCTTGCAAATGTTTTCCAAGTCCCAAGCCAGGAAAGTATCCTTTTGCTTGCATCATTCTCCAAACAGGAAAGTTTCCAGAAAACCGAAGTGCTTTGGAGTAATCATTTTCGTTGCAAGTTTCTATGACATTCACGATGCTTTCTTTCTCAATTGAAATAAGTAATCAGAATTGAAAGGAAAAATACTGGCTAACTATTAATGAAAAGCAAACTTGATACTCTTGCCCACAAATGAGGATTTTAGGCAAGTAGTACCCTAACTAGACTAGACTACCAATCGTTTTCTTTTTGCAAATAAAAGTAAATAACTGAAAAAGAAAAGGAAGCTTTCATTTCTTAATCCAACCAAGGGCACCACCACTAGGAGCAAGTTTGATGGTGTCGTTGTCAATTAAGTCTTGGACTGCATTCTTCAGGTTGAAACAATCATCGGTATGGTGGCCATAGCATTGATGGTAGTAGAAGTAGAGGTGTGGAGCTCGACCTTTCTTCTTGGGTTGGTAGCCTTCCATTGGGTTCATCATTCCATCCTTGTGAAGACTTCTGATGAGATGACCGAGGGAGGTCCTTCCAATGTCAGTGAAAATCCTACCTTTCCTTCGTTTAGCCATTTGATTATGGAGGTCTCGAATATGGTTCTCATCGTGTTGCACAAAGACGTTGTGGCGAGACTGATATTCTGCTTCCATTTGTTCTTTGAGGTCACGGTAGAGAGTATTGAGGCAATACTTGACCCTCTCATCAATGTCATCTTCAATGTGGGCTTCAAGGGCGCTACACTTTTGGGTCATAGCCTCGAGTTTGCTTTTGACCTCTTTGAGTTCTTCAATCAGTATCTTTGTCTTCTCAGCTTGGATGGACTCTTCCAAGTGATGCCATTCGTTGCTATTGTCAATATGTTGCAGAGCTTTGGCGAGTTGAGCCTTGATGCCACTTAACTCTTCTTGCACAGATGATTGCCCGCTGTCGGAGTCACTTTCCATCTTCCAGAAATCCCTAGCAATGCGGGTGGCAGGTAAATCGAAGGGTTCCCTCCAACCTTCAACATGCTCCATTTCAGCGACAAGAGACTTGGTCATCTTCCGCAAATCTTCCTCTTCGAGGTCTTTCTTAGTGACGAAGTACTTTTCCGTAGACATTGTGTTGGGAGTCTTGAGATTGAGTAGCTTCGGAAAACTGACAGAAGAGACGCAGAGATGGTGTCAGGATCAAATCTAGCCCCAACGAGTCGGAAGTAGTCTTAAATGGTTTAGGCTCAAACACATCAAACAGGGGCATTATCTCGCCCGAGACATGTAGTCACTCACGAGACAATCACACGGAAAGTCGATTTTTATTAGACCTAATTTTTTGGTCGGAACGGAGAATCCGTTTTGAGGGGTTTCTAAGGCCTTTATCAGAACCTAACGACTAAGCAATCAGTCCGATTTTTGTAAAACAAAGCCATGTAAGATTGTTTTGAAGGATTTTTATTCTTTCTAAAGGGACTTTCGAAAGGGTCATTCCGAAGGGACATTTTCCGAAGGGACTATTCTGAGTCCTTCTTTTTGTCAATTTTACATGGATTTATTTTGGTCAAAAACAAGAAAAGATCACCGAGTCAAACCGACCGGTCACGGAGTGATCCTAAAAAGACAATCTACATGATATGTGGCGATGCAGGACTGGAAGGCTAGGCTCCCTGTGATATGACAATCTAGATGGATTGAATACGTGGAGTGGGATGATCCAACTTCGGAGAGACCGGCGACTAGGTGGTTACCGTCATCCGTCCTTAGTGTGGGTCCCGGGTTTATAGAGGGTATGTAGTGCAATGACAGATATAACATGAGTGCGCTTGTGTGATAGTCCATCTAGATGATAGAAAAATAGAGATTTGTTTTTGAAAAATAAAAGAAAAACAAATAGTGGCCGCACCAAATGGTTGCCTACGTTTCTCCCAAATTAGGAAGACTCAGGCCATCGTAGTTTCAAATAATGAGAGAGAGAAAGAGAAAAATAAATTAATTACAACTCCCGAATCTCCAATGGACCGGACTTTAATAAAATAAAACCCAATCACACGCAGTTTATAAATAACAATCAATTATTTAAACTAAAATACGGATTCGAGTTCTACATCTTAAGGGGGGCCTTAAGATGAGGGAACTCTGCAGATAATGAATTCTGGGATCCCCCTTGCATATTTGACTCTTGTCTTGGACCTTGAGATGAACAGGGAAAACCAGAAGACACCAGATTGCCGAAGAAATATCTCGCGCGGGATAGGATATCTCGTGCGAGATATGCCTGGTCTGGATGGAAAAAAAACGATTTTTTTTTAAAACCTCTCTTTTATTTTTGACGCAAGTTTAAGCCTCTTTATATTTACAATCCCCAGCAGAGTCGCAACTGTAGCGATGCGCGAGTTTTATTTTAACATCTTTTTGAGTCGCCACCTATATTATTCGTTTAGAAACATAGAAAAACCATTTTGAAAATAGATTTTGGGTTTGGGGCTTAGGTTATGGAATGGGAAGGTCAAGGAGCACCCATTCCACCCAATCCGGAGATCGGTCTTGCTAAAGAAGAGAGAGGTTTTCAAAGAAGATAAACATTTTAAATAACAAATAAAATAAAGATCGATTTAACGAGGTTAAACGGAATATAGGATCGATTGCTTCGAGACCATCCCCATGATTTGGGGAGGCTCTAGGCTGATCCTAGATTCAATGTATTTATACCACTCTAACAATCAATTAGAAAGGAAAGAAAGATTACCTTGCGTGAAGTAATTCAGGCAGAGTTTCGAATCAAGTTTAGAGTAAAACTTTGACACGGACAGATCTTCGCCTCAGTCCTTGATTCGTGCTTCGATGTTTGTTTATCAACAAGGTTGACAAACAAACTTTAGGTGATTTTAGGGGTGATTTACAGGAATCTTTCAGGGAGAGAAACCAGTAAATGTGGGGATTTTGACTTGAAAAGTCTGGGATCCAAAATACTGAAAGTCTTCAGGTATTTATAGGTGTTGGAGAGGTGAAGGTGGAGAGGTAAAATCCCCTGGGAAGGTTCCAGAACCCAAATTTCATTGGCTGGCCGGATGGATAAAGTTTTATCCCGAAAGAGGTTGAAATCAATGAGGAAACTGCCATCTGCAGTCTGCAGAACTCCTTTATCTCGCGCGAGACACGCTATTCCGCGCGAGATAAGGCAGTCTGTGGACAATTCTGCCCTTCCCTCATTATTTCGTATGCAGTTTAGTCCCAAACTAACGGTCGTTAGCCAAAACATAAAGAAACATGACGAAATGGTGGATTTCTACTTCTTGACTCAAGGCGAGACTTAGAGCGGTATAAATGTGCTCCGATGGGTTCAGAATGGGGTGTCTACAATAGGGCGACACAAACTTATGTTGACGCATAGGAAGACGATTAATGAGATACACGGCAGTGGTAAAAGCTTCTAACCAAAAGTTGTAGGGAACTTTGGCTTTAGCCATAAGCAAAGACCCATCTCCACAATGTGACGATGTTTACGCTCCACCACACCATTTTGGTGTATGGACACGTGATTTGGTGTTTAATGCCAACGTTTTGGAAATAGTTGACGAAAGTCCGACTAGTAAATTCACCTCCCCCATCAGTTTGAACGGTCTTGACAGTGTGTATAGCAGAAATTCTACGAGATAATTGATTTTCAATTTGGGTTTTAAAAGTAGAGAATATTTGTGTAACACTAGATTTATGAGTCATGGGAAAAATCCACACAAAACGAGAAAAATCATCTACGATAGAAAAATAATAACGATAACCATTCATGGAAGAAACTAGGGCAGGACCCCAAACATCTAAATGAAGCATATCAAAGGGATGTGAAGCATTAAACGTTCTAGAATAAAAAGGCAGTTGACTAGACTTCCCTAAAGGACACCAATGACAACAATGGTGTTAATCAAATTTACTACTTAAAGGTAAATTAAATTGTTGACACAAAACTTTGAAGACCGGAGTGGAGGGATGACCCAAGCGAGCATGCCAGGTATCTTGACTCGAACGTTCACCAACAAGTGCAATAGGACTATTTGAAGACTTTGAATTGAAAGATAGCTTGCAGAGACCACCGGAGTTACAGCCAGAAATGAGAATCTCCTTCGTTTGATTGTCCTTAACACGAAAACCACACGAGTCAAGTTCAAAAAACAATTATTATCCTTAGAAAATTGACGGATGGATAACAATGGTCTATGAATACGAGGAACGTACAACATATTTTTAAGAGTGAAAGAACGGTTGTTTATGTGCACAACGGAACTACTAATGTGAGAAATGTGTAACTAGTGTTTGGTTTTGGGGTTACAAATGCAGCGGAAGAATTTAGAAATAACAATCAAAACCCTAGCCCTTAGATCCGTCTAGCATGAAGAGATTAGAAAAACATGAAATAGAATTACATACCTTGAATGCGATTTGGTTTGTCAAAATAGATCTCAAAATTCAAGCCTAGAATTTTGATGCCAAATCTTCTATCTTCCTTGTTCAACCTTGGTGATGAATCAATCAACGGAGATCTTCAAGCCTTAGGAGATAAAGCAACCTCCCTCTAATTGGTGATCCACACACGAGCGAACCAAGAACTTCTTCTTGTTGGATTGCTAGATGATCCTTCTGATTATTGAAACATTTTTCAATAATCAATGCCGAAATAATGGAATTATTTGGAACCTTTTGATTCTTAATCAAAAATCAATCTCTAGAGTTTCATGAAACCTAGAACAATGATGTGTGTAAGAGAGGTTTTATGGCTGCACAAGGCTTATATTTATATCATATATAAACCCCCTAATCATATTAGGGTAGGACTCCTTGTTAAACCAAAACCTTACCAACCAAGGAAAACATGTACGGGCTGGCTAAGAGTGTCGCGCTACGTGTGATGCCAGTGGCTGATTCTGTCGCACTACGAGCCAAGCCAGGAAAGTCACGTGTGTTAATCAAGGTCACGAGTCGTACCTAAGGGCACGAGTAGTGACCAATCCAAAAGAACTCGTTCCATGAGTCATGACCAAAAATGCAGTCGTACTGATTTATGGTACGAGTCTTGACTCCTGACACGAGTCGTGCCTCTGTCATGGCCAAGTGTATCGCGCCACATGCCATGTCAGATTTCCAATTTTCCCAATTTAAGCCAGAATCAAATTCGCTCTTTGTGTGTGACCTAATAGGAATTATATTATGTTGGTAGTAAGTCAAAACATGACCTCACAAGACATAAGTGGTTTCTAGCAAACCATTATATCCACCCAATTAATATAACATCAAAGCTTGATTCCTCGATAGATGAAATGTCACAATCCCTTTGTCCACAATGTCTAATTGAACATGAGTCATGTTCTATGTCAACTCATTCCGTTCAATACTTTCTCGATTCCGAATATGTTGATAATCCAAATGCATTGGATCTCTATCAAATCACTTGAGTGTGGCCACACATTTCATCAATACTATTCATCGAGGAGCCCAAGCAAACATCTCTCTCAAACAGAGAGGGACAAATCTCGTCTTGACTTATCATTCTTCCCTTCATGAATCCAATCGTGCTAACATAGCCCTTATTGATATCCGATTAAAGATAGTGTTAGACTATAATAAACACGACGTTCATCATGTGGAAGAAGATGATAATCTCAGGTACGAAGGATTTTAATGACACGACTATCGTGAGATTTAATCATGACAACAGACCATGTCATAAATCTCGTAAGTAGGTCATGTCCAATACTTGTTCTCTAGCAAGTATACATAAGTGTAATGTGCATCTCCATGCATATAATCATCTCCATGATTATCCATTACCAACTTATACTAGTTGTTCACAGCAACTAGGGATGCAGTTCAATATAATAAACATGCAAACATATAATGAACAGAATAAACATGATCTATAATAAATGATAAAGATGATACATAACGGTCCAAGTTTAAACATAACTATAGCCTAGGGCACTACACCAATAATCTCCCACTTGCACTAGGCTCCATCTATGTATCGAATACTTATGGACCTCACATAACCATCATGCTTTGCTTGTGATAGGGGCTTTGTAAGCGGATCCCCAATGTTATCATCGGTTGATACTTTGCATATCTTAACGTCTCCCCGATCAATAAACTCTAGAATGAGATGGAAATGACTAAGTATGTGTTTGGATCGCTGATGTGACCTTAGTTCCTTTGCTTGCGCAATGGCACCATTGTTGTCACAATAAAGTTTCACCGGATTAGTGATACTTGGAACAACTTCCAAATCACTAATAAACTTCTTGATCCAAACTGCCTCTTTAGCTGCATCGGATGTCGCTATATATTCGGCCTCAGTAGTAGAATCGACAATAGTACTCTGCTTGGAACTCTTCCAACATATCGCACCTCCGTTAAGCATAAACACAAATCCCGACTGCGATCGAAAATCATCCTTGTCGGTTTGAAAGCTAGCATCTGTGTAACCTCTTACAACAAGATCTTCTTCCATCCCTCCAAATACCAAGAACGCATCCTTAGTTCTTCTTAAGTACTTAAGGATCGTCTTGACTGCCATCCAATGGTTCTCACCCGGATCAGATTGGTAACAACTTGTCATGCTAAGAGCATACGAGACGTCGGGTCTAGTAAAAATCATAGCATACATGATAGATCCAATAGCCGAAGCGTATGGAACTTCATTCATCCTCTTTCGCTCATCAATTGTTTTAGGACACTGCATCTTGCTAAGAGTAACACCATGACCCATTGGCAAGTTGCCTCTCTTAGAATTTTTCATTTTGAATCTTCTAAGAACCTTGTCAATGTATGTACTTTGACTCAAACCAATTATCCTCTTAGATCTATCTCTATAGATCTTGATACCACGTATGTAAGCGGCTTCGCCCATATCTTTCATTGAGAAATAATTCCCTAACCAAGACTTGACATTCTGAAGCACAGGAATGTCGTTTTCAATGAGTAAGATATCATCAACATACAATAAGAGAAATAATACTACGCTCCCACTGAATTTCATGTATACACGAAGTTCATCTTCGTTCTTGACAAAACCAAACTCTTTGATTTTCTCATCAAAATGAAGATTCCAACTCCTAGAAGCTTGCTTCAATCCATAAATGGATCTCTACAACTTGCACACCTTGTTAGAATTTCTTGGATCGACAAAACCTTCGGGTTGTGTCATATACACATCCTCAAGCAGTTTTCCATTAAGGAAAGCGGTTTTGACATCCATTTGCCATATCTCATAGTCATAATACGCAACTATGGCAATCAAAATTCTAACAGACTTAAGCATGGCAACAGGCGAGAAGGTTTCATCATAGTCTACACCATGAGTCTGCCTATATCCATTTGCTACGCCTAGCCTTGTAAGTATGCACCTTCCCATCCATGTCAGACTTCTTTTTGAAGACCCACCACCCTATGGTTTTTACACCTTCGAGTGGCTCAATCAAGTTCCAAACTTGATTATCCGACATGGATTGCAATTCGGATTTAATGACTTCTAACCATTTATCCGAATCGGGATTGGACATAGCCTCTTGATAGGAAGTAGGTTTGTCATTCTCAATGACTTCTACTTCATCACTTTTCGACAAGAGAAACCCATATCTCTCGGGTGCGGATCGTAACCTATCCGATCTACGATGGACTTGTGGATCTTGAACTGGTTCCACAACTTCTTATGGACTTGGTTCAGTCTCTACTATCAGTTCCATGTTATTTTCGGGTTCTTGAATTTCTTCAAGATCAACTGTACTCCTACTAGATGCTTTATTGAGAAACTGTCTCTCAAGAAAGGTACCATATTGAGCAACAAACACTTAGTAGGGACTTTGTTCAGTGTGGACACAGCAGTCTCTAATGCATGTCCCCAAAAGGATATAGGAAGGTCTACTTGACTCATCATCGAACGAACCATATCTAATAGGGTTTTATTCCTACTCTCGGAAACACCATTCCATTGTGGCATTCCGGGTGGAGTCAACTCTGAAACAATTCCATAGTTTTTTAGATGATTGTCAAATTCTTGGCTCAAATACTCACCACCACGATCGGATCAAAGTGCTTTAATTGTTTTGCCAAGTTGATTTTCTACTTCATTTTGAAATGTTCTAAACATCTCAAACGATTCACTTTTGGACTTCATCAGATACACATAGCCATATCTAGATAAGTCATCGGTGAATGTAATAAAATACCGAAATCCTCCCCTAGCAATGCTGCTCATTGGTTTACATACATCAGTATGTATTAAGCCCAATAAGTCACTAGCCCTTTCACTACTCTTAGTGTAGGGTGGTTTGGTAATTTTGCCAAATAAATAAGATTCGCATATCTCATATGATTCATAATCATGTGAGTCTAACATTTCATCCTTGTGGAGTTTAGAGATGCGTTTCTTGTTTATACGACCAAGCCAGCAATGCCACATCAACGAGTTGTTCACGTCATTCGGTTTAGACTTCTTGCCCACATGATAAACATTTTCAACACTATTTTGTTTCTCATCAACATCAAGAACGTAAAGGCCATTAAATGAATTTGCAATACCATAAAACATATCATTTAAATAAATATAAAACTTCTTATTCTTAATAAGAAAATTATATCCTTCATTATCAAAACAAGAAAAAGAAATAATATTTCTACTCAAATCGGGAACATAGTACAATTGTTCAAAACAAGTACTAAGCCACTAGGTAAAGTTACATTATATGTCCCTACGACTAATGCAGCAACTCTTGCTCCATTTCCCACACGTAGGTCAACTTCACCTTATTTGAGAAGCTTTCTATTCCTTAGTCCCTGCACATTTAAACAAATGTGAGATCCACATCCGGTATCTAATACCCATGAACTAGAAACAGAAAGGAAAATATCTATCATATAGATACCTGAATCAGAAGCAATCGCATTGCCCTTCTTCGCCTTTAGGCCTTCCTTGTAAGCCTTGCAGTTGCGCTTCCAATGACCAACCTCTTGGCAATGGTAGCAAACCGCATCCTTTTGAGACACTTTGGGAGCCTCTGCGGCAATGGCAACTTTTGCCTTAGGTTTAGCAACACTTGCTTTACCTTTGCCATCTTTCTTGAACCCTTTGCCTTTGTTAACCATTAACACAGTATCAGTTCGGGGCTTCTTGATATTTTTCTCTGCGGTCTTAAGCATCGCATGCAATTCCGAGAGATTCTTATCCATGCCAGTCATGTGATAGTGCATAATGAAATGACCATAACTTTCAGGCAATGAATTTAATATCAAATCCGTGGCAAGTTCCAAACTCATTGGATTACCAAGCCTTTTGAGACGCTCAATGTGACCCTTCATCTTAAGGACATGAGCACCAACCGATTGCCCCTCTTGCATCTTGCATGCAGTTAGGGCCTTAACCGCATCAAACTGCTCATTTCTTGCTTGCACTTGGAACATTTCCTTTAAGCGCTCAGCAAGATCAAATGTTGTCTCTATGTGCTCAAGGTCCTTCTGAAGAGCCTTAGACATAGTGGAAAGCATAAGGCATGCAACATCTGTAGAATCATCATTATGTTTCTTATGTGCATCCCTATCTGCCCTAGAAGCATTTGCAGCAGGTTGAGGTGGAATGGGTTCATCGAGAACGTACAATTTCTTCTCTTGCCTTAGAACAATTCTAAGGCTTCTGATCCAATCAGAATAGTTTGTACCACTCTCTTCAAGCTTGTCCTTCTCAAGGACTGGTCGCAGTGACAGAGGTTGGTTATTGTGATTAGCCATTCTACAATAAAATATGCAAACAATATAAGCATATATCAATATCAACACATTTATCATCTAAGAGCAAATAATGTATTTCATAAATACTCCCACTAAATTATACACCTTCAAATACAAACATGTATCATATAATAATAGTAGGCTAAGATTCATATTTCACTTGATTTTGGTTTAACTGAGTCAATGCCCGAAATCAAGCTATTTAGGTAAAAACATCAATCATATCACTATATGACTCTTAGATCTTTTATGAGATTTCCTTAGACATCATATGTCAAAAACATGTTTTAAATCTCATCTATGCCTTAGGTCAAATCTCATTTGAAAACACCAATTAAGTCAAAACCTTTTTCAAACGTATGAGACATGGAACGATGCACCCAATTGAGTCAAAACTACATCAACCATTATCTCATCTTGATCACAAATTAAGATATAAGATGCACCCAACTGAGTCTAAATTACATCAAATACCCTAAAATTTCACAAGTGTTCTAATCAAGGAATGGCATAAGACTTAAAATATTTAGAAGGTTTTCACATTGTAACAAACATCGCATAGTAGTAACATAAATCTCATGTGTACATAATTATGAACATAGGGCTTCAAAAAATTTAATATAAACAATTTGATTTAATTTTGAGAAATTACAAATTTAATTTAATCATATCAAACAAATTATCAACCTATATGATAAACTAATCATATTAATCCATCATAAATCATAATCATGGCATATCATATATATACTTATTTTTCATAAAAACAAAACACATAAAATCTAGATCTATTTCATATAGCATGGATAGCAAATAATCAAATTAAATCTAGCATGCCAATTTCAATCCTAATCATGGCAAGACAGGGCTCTGATACCACTGTTGAATTTTGGGGTTACAAACGCAGCGGAAGAATTTAGAAATAACAATCAAAACCCTAGCCCTTAGATCCGTCTAGCATGAAGAGATTAGAAAAACATGAAATAGAATTACATACCTTGAATGCGATTTGGTTTGTCAAAATAGATCTCAAAATTCAAGCCTAGAATTTTGATGTCAAATCTTCTATCTTCCTTGTTCAACCTTGGTGATGAATCAATCAACGGAGATCTTCAAGCCTTAGGAGATAAAGCAACCTCACTCTAATTGGTGATCCACACGCGAGCAAACCAAGAACTTCTTCTTGTTGGATTGCTAGATGATCCTTCCGATTATTGAAACGTTTTTCAATAATCAATGCCGAAATAATGGAATTATTTGGAACCTTTTGATTCTTAATCAAAAATCAATCTCTAGAGTTTCATAAAACCTAGAACAATGATGTGTTTAAGAGAGGTTTTATGGCTGCACAAGGCTTATATTTATATCATATATAAACCCCTAATCATATTAGGGTAGGACTCCTTGTTAAACTAAAACCTTACCAACCAAGGAAAATACGTACGAGCTGGCTAAGAGTGTCGTGCTATGTGTGATGCCAGTGGCTGATTCTGTCGCACTACGAGCCAAGCCAGGAAAGTCACGTGTGTTAATCAAGGGCACGAGTCGTGCCTGAGGGCACGAGTCGTGACCAAGCCAAAAGCACTCGTTCCACGAGTCATGACCAAAAATGCAGTTGTGCTGATTTATGGTACGAGTCGTGACTCCTGACACGAGTCGTGCCTCTGTCATGGCCAAGTATGTCGTGCCACATGCCATGCCAGATTTCCAATTTTCCCAATTTTCAGCCAGAATCAAATTCGCTCTTTGTGTATGACCCAATAGGAATTATATTATGTTAGTAGTGAGTCAAAACATGACCTCACAAGACATAAGTGGTTTCTAGCAAACCATTATATCCACCCAATTAATATAACATCAAAGCTTGATTCCTCGATAGATCAAATGTCACAATCTCTTTGTCCACGATGTCCAATTGAACATGAGTCATGGTCTATGTCAACTCATTCCGTTCAATGCTTTCTCGATTCCGAATATGTTGATAATCCAAATGCATTTGATCTCTATCAAATCACTTGAGTGTGGCCACACATTTCATCAATACTATTCATCGAGGGGCCCAAGCAAACATCTCTCTCAAACTGAGAGGGACAAATCCCGTCTTGACTTATCATTCTTCCCTTCATGAATCCAATCGTGCTAACATAGCCCTTATTGCTATCCGATTAAAGATAGTGTTAGATTATATTAAACACGACGTTCATCATGTCATAAATCTCATAAGTAGGTCATGTCCAATACTTGTTCTCTAGCAAGTATCCAAAAGTGTAATGTGCATCTCCATGATTATCCATTAGAAACTTATACTAGTTGTTCACAACAACTAGGGACGCAGTTCAATATAATAAACATGCAAACATATAATGAACAGAATAAACATTGTCTATAATAAATGATAAATATGATACATAACGGTTCAAGTTTAAACATAACTATAGCCTAGGGCACTACACCAACACTTAGAGCCATTACCAACTGTAACTACATCTTTACCTGAGTACGGATAAGAGTCGGAGAAGGAAGCCGGGTCAGCAGTCATATGATTCGTAGCACCCGAATCAAGGATGTAGGGATCCACCTGAGCCATGTAAGCGGAAAAGTTCGGACAATCACATCCACTATGGCCACGCTGAAAACACAATTGACAGGTTACAGCTGGAGTTGGCAAGAGTCCACGACCATTGTTCCCTGTATGACCCCCACGATTTTGTGTACCACAAAAATTTCCTCGGCTGCCATTCTGTCCATTGCCGCGACCATGTCCACCATAATTGTTGTTGTTCCAATTTCCATTCCATTGTCCCCGATTTCCATTGTTGTTGTTCCAAGACCCATTATTACCACACCATTATTTCGAGTACCATTGCTGCGATGTCTACCACCACGGCCATTATTGCGATTCTGATTGCCAACGCCACGGGTATTCCCAAAATTTGCCTAAGGAGGAATAGCAGCATGAGGTGTTGCAGCAACTAGGGCAGCAATCTGTTGAGTTGGAGTAGCAAACTTGGCCAGTAACATCTCTTCTTTAAGAAGAAGATCATTCAGAACATCAAGTGTGAGGGGGTTGCATGCGTGAATGGCGGCTGTGGAAGTAGGGAATTCTTTATATTCCTGGCCAAGCCCGCCAAGGATACGTTGAATAAGGACTGCATCATCGACTGGATCACCGGCGACAGTTAGTGCATCAGCAATGGATGATGCACAGAGGAGATAATCTGCAATAGGTGTCTCAGCAGCCTTCTTGAGATCATGCATTTTCTCTTTCAAGGTCTCAATTTGGAGAGCCAAAGTGGCCCCAAATCTTTTTTCTAACACTCCCCAAGCAGCAGGAGCGGTGTCACTAGAGTTGAGATAAGGTTGAATAGCTGGTGTAACTGTACCTTTTATCCAGCCGCACACGAGATCTGTAGCAAACTTCCATACGTCATGCTCAGGGTTCTTGGATCCGTCCGCAAAAGTGGTTGCAGGTTGTACAGGGTCAACAACAAATAGCAAACTGTGAGTGTGGAGAAGGGTTTTGAAAATGGTGCTCCAATTTACATAATTTTCCTTGGTAAGATATGTCTGCCCCATGATGGCAGTAGGATTGTAGAATATCGACAAGGGAGTTGCTGAGGACGAAGAAGAGCCCATGACCATGGACGAATTTGAGCCTGGAGTAGCAGACATGATGTTGCGAAGAACAGAAGAAGAAATAAAGGGGTAAGAGAGCTGAAAGCTGGATCGAGATAGACTGATACCATGTTGAAGTTCACGCAGCCAAGAAACATGAGATGGAGGCGTGGGAATAATTTTCTGTCGTGTTTATTTCATAGATGAAGAATCCAATATATACATCAATAACCCTAGTAGAAGTATACTAGGTAACTATGACTCAAACTTACCCTAAGATTATGGACACAATTAATTACAATAATAACCAAAAATAAAATGATATATTTTCCTAAATACATCCTACATATAATATGTCTAATATTTATCACGACGGATGATTTGATGCAAGTCACGGCCCCACTTAGTCAACTTTGACGCTGAGATAGACATCTTCGCTAGAACTTAGATACTGCTACTGGAATTCCATTTGTGACTCTACAACTGTTCTAAAATTTGGTTCTAATAACCATTTGTTTTCGAACCTGAAAGGCCGTGTTTGTTGTCAAGAGAAAGAAGTTGTCGTCTCAAGAAGAATAGGAGTATGATCCGAAATTGGAGCCACCAAGTTTGTAAGACGAGACGTCGGGAAAAGAGAATTCCAGGACTTGTTGTATACAAACGATAAAAGGGGTGCACATGGGAATTTGGCTTGCTGGCTTGAGCTCATGGCTTCCAACATGGAGGTCATGGGTTCGATCCCCCCAGAAGTTAGAGGGAAGACTTTCTCTCCCTAGGATTTATCTCCTAGGCGCTTCTATGTGTGTGTGTGTGTGTGTGAGTAGTGAAAAAAAAAAAAGACGATAAAAGGGGTAGGGTTGATCATCCCGACTGGCTATTTCGAGGCTTCGTAGTGGATGATTGTGGGCTTATTGACCTTCTGTTGTTGGGTTACCCTTAGGTGGCGTTTGGTTCATGGGAAAACATGGGAATGAAATGGAAAATTGATAATTTTCCATTCCATTCCCATGTTTGATTTTAGTCATTTAAAAAAAAAATTCCTTGGAATAATGTATTCCTTCATTTGAAGGAATTAACCATTCCATTATAAAAGTGATGGAAAAGTTTTTTCCTTTGGGAAAGGAAAAAAAAAAAAAATTTTGACCAAAATACCCCTACCCCCTACCCAAATTTCCTACCCGGCTCCCTACGCCCCACCCCCCACTTCCCCCCCACCACCCACCCCCCACCCCCACGAAATTTTTTTTTTTTTTGCCTACCCTCCCCCACCCCCTACCCCCACCCCCCAACCCCCCACCCCCACGAATTTTTTTTTTTTTTTTTTTTGCCTACCCTCCCCCTACCCTCCCCACCCACCCCCACCCCTCACCCCCACCCCTACCCCCACCCCCCACCCCACGCCCCCACCACCCCCCACCCCCCACCCCCACGAAATTTTTTTTTTTTTTTTGCCTACCCTCCCCCCACCCCCACGAATTTTTTTTTTTTTTTTTTTTTTTTTTTTTGCCTACCCTCCCCCACCCCCCACCCACCCCCCACCCCCTACCCACACCCCCCACCCCACCTCCCACGAATTTTTTTTTTTTTTTTACTCATTTTGCATACCCCTACCTACCCCCCACCCACCCCCTCCCCCTCCAAAATTTTTTTTTTTTTTTAAAGGGTAAATTGGTCATTTTATATGCTTTCATTCCATTCCTATAATTTGTATTTTCAAACCAAACATGATTTGTCAAGGAATTGAATGACAATTCCATTCCATTCCGTGCCAACCAAACGGAGGGGGTTGACCAGTTTTTTTCCATTCCAATTCCATTGACAATTCCATTCCATTGACAATTCCATTCCTTCACTTTTTTTCCACCGAACCAAACGCCCCCTTATATTTGTTCTCTGTGTAAAGGTACAACGAATGGGTGGAACAGAGATTGGATCGAGCTCTTGTGTGCCGTATGGCCCAATTTTTTAAGTCCAAACCAAAATAACATAATACCTAAATTTTATATTCAAGGATTCATTTAAATGAGCCTGGCCCAAATTTTGAAGTCCAAACTACAATAAGATAATTACCTACTGTACATTTTATCTTGAAAGAGTCATTTAATGAAATCTGACCCAATTTTTAAGTCCATACAACAATAAGATAATACCTAAATTTTGTACAATATACTCCCACAGTCCCATCTTTTTATAGACTTTTGGGTTTTGCACGAGAATTAAGAAGGAAATATTATATTGAAAGTGTTGTGAGTGTGAAAATAAAATAGGAGAGAGAATGAGTGGAGAGAATAGTAAATTATAATGGTGATGTGAGTATTAAAATAATGTAGGAGAGAGAATGAGTGGAGGAAATAGTAAAGATTCCTTTCCATTTTAGGAAAGTATATATTATTGTGGGACGCCCAAAAAAGAAAGTTTATATATTATCATAGGATGGGACAGAGGGAGTATTTATTAAAAAAAATCGCTAATGAAATATAGACTAATATTCTGTCACATACATTAAAAAAATGTAGCTTTTATTTTGAGTTACCCTCATTCATATCGGGATAACACATCAATTAAAGCTTTACTGTTGGGTATGTATATTGGTTGACAGATTAATATTTGAAAATAATTCACTGTTCTTTAAATGGAACAAAGCAGAGAGAATGTCAAATAGTTAAGTGCTATAAAATTAACTTAGTATTTATATAAAAATATTTTCAAAAATCTTGTAAAATAATATTTCTAAAAAAGTTGGTAGTAAGTCTCCAATACAAAATATTTTACTTTAAAATTACATCAAATACTTATGAAAATCCTAAATAAAACATGTTTCATGTTGTATTTATGTATTTATTTTGACAGTTTTATACTCCCTCCGCCCCAATCTAAATGTCCAAAAATGGGTTCGGCGCGAGAATTAAGGAAAGTGAGGTAGGAAAGAGAAAAAGTGAGGTAGGAAAGAGAAAAAGTTTAAATGTTGTGAGTATGAAAAATTAAATAGGAGAGAGAATGAGTGGGAGGAATAGTTATGAGAGAGAATGTTGTGAGTGTAAAAGTAAAGTAGGAGAGAGAATGAGTGGGTGAAATAGTGAAAAAAAATTTCTTTTTTGAAAATGAGACATTTTAAATGGAACGCCCAAAATGGAAAGTTTGAATATTTAAATTGGGACGGAGGGAGTAGTAATTATTGCATGTTGTAATCTCGTGCTTACAAGCAGAATTTCATAATTCCCAATGTTTAGATAGAAATAGAGTTCAGACGGTTCAGTTTCCACTTACCAAATAAAGTGCAATTTCTACTTTGGATAATAAAGCGCAATGCAGAACATTTAAGCATTCTCTCTAGATATAAATAAGAAACGTATATTAATTTTATGAAAATAGAAGACGAGGATTACAAGATCGACAACTATTGGTTCCAAGAGAAATTTGTATGAAGCAGAAAAAATAATCTGTCTTACAGCTTCTGAACAAATTAGATTATTTATTTTCTGTAATATTTTAAAAGCAATTTTCATTCTGAACAGTATAAATCGAGATACGAATATGAGTTTGCTCAAGCTGGGCCTAATTGAATTGGGCCATGAATATTATCTAAATAACCAAGTATCAGAGCCGAGTAGGGTCTTCCTCATATGACAAGGAGCGTTTATCTCAGCCTTATAACAACATGTTTGGGCCGGTATGCAGCAAGAGACGAGGAAACTAAAGTTCTTACCTCGGCATTCTCCACCATGACGAGGAAACTAAATCATTTACCTCGGCATATCTCCGTACCGGCCAATCTCCAAATGACGAGGAAGCAGAATCATTTACCTCGGTCTATTTGTTAAGGCCGAGGTAAAACATTTGTGTTCCTCGGCGTTCCGGTTAGCAGAACATACAATCCTTATACAACAAGGATTACACATTCATGATTCAATCCAGATTGTAATCAGCTACACCAATCCAAGTCAAACAATGACTCCTTAACAGATGTAATTCTCTTAAGATTACATCTTATCTCTTTACAAGTTTATTTCAACATGGATTCTATCAATCCATTCCTATAAATACAAGCCCCATGGCTCATTATTTGGTACGTCACTTTTTACATTGGGAAAACTCTGTCCATTTGTTTTCTTACATCTGGCTTAGTGAACTTACTCTCACGCGTAGGAGGAGCCTTTAGCCGGATCCGCCCCGGCTTAGTTTACGTGTTTTCTTTTATTTTCAGGCCTTGCAATCACCGGAGCAATCATCGCTTGGATTTGGGCTGTTTTGACCATTTTGGCATCATCAATTGGTTCCATTGCCGGAAAGTCGATTCAAACACCCTTTGTTTGGCCCGGAAAACGCTCGCTAAAAGCCAATCTTCTTGCCGGAATTTTTTGTTTCTGTGAACGGGATTTTTGGTTCATTGAGGCTGTTCGTGACATCGCCGGAATCATCAAGTTCAGCCGGAATTTGCCCAGATTCCGTTAAAGGCGTTTTTAGCGTTAAATTCGATCCCAATTTTGGCTTGAATTTTGTGTGCTGGAAAAATTGCAATTGGCTGTTTGTTTTTGGTCAAATTTTGCCCTAATTTTGGCCAGAAACTTGAATTTATTGAAATTGTGATATTTGGAAATTTACACTTGGTAATTTGCTGTTGGCTTACAATGGACGGACAGTTTACAAGTATTACGGCTGAGGACCCCACCCAGGTGAATGGGGCGAACACAGGAGCCGAGGAACTGCCCCCTCCTCCTCCTCTACCTCAGCCAGATGCCCCTCCTCCCCTCTCCATGACCCTTCGTTCCAAGGGTCAGGTGAATGCCGAGGGAGAAGGCGCTGAGCTTCCTCGTCCCACTCGTGCTCGTGGAAAGCAAGGGGGAAGGAAGAAAACAAAGAATGCCGACGCCGGTCAAACGGGAGGAAGTCAACCCATTGACCGACGCTCTTTGTTGCATAAGCAAATGGAGACATTACAAAGAATGTATGAAACACAGGTTGCTCTCTTGCAATTAGATCCAGAGCATTCCATGGCTGAATTTATTAAGCCATCTGTGGGCAACCCCCTTGAAAAGGGACAGGATGAGCAACAACCTCCTCCCCTCAAGACTAAGGACCTACCAATGCCAGCCCCTCGGGATTCTCCTCATCCTCAAAGACAACAAGAAGGTGAGAGCCCCAGTGGTCGACTTGAGAAGCCACTTAACTCCTAGGGAAGAGGAAGTAAATTCCAGGGACCTAAGAACAAGACTCAGCTTGAACAGACGACTATCTCCTGCTCGTCTTGTCATGGCACCTAGACGTCCCACGCCACCTCGATCTCGTTAACCAAATTCTCCTCGACCTCGTCGACCGGATTCTCCTCGTCCTAGGCATCGAGAATTTGCAAGACCAAGGACACCAGAGCCGTACAGAATGATACTTGGCGGTCAAGACCTGGAATTAAGGCGTGATAGAGCTCCTTCCAAACGGGACAACCACCGACATGACGCGGAGCACAGTAGGGTGAATGATCGCCCCAAGGATAAATCCGTCAGAAGCTCCCAACGAAGCACCCGCTCAAGTAGTGACAAGGGAGTGGAAACCAAGCAATGGGAGCTGTTGAAGCAAAGACTGGATGACATGGAGAGGGGAAAGAAGTTTAATGACGATGATTACGACTGGGCAACACGTCCATTCTCTTTGAGGATAACTGCAGCTCCACCTAATCCTCACCTCAAGCTTCCTAATTTCGAAAAATACAATGGCACCACTGATGCAAAAGACCATGTGCAGAGTTTTGAACAAACTATGAATCTCCTCACCACTGCTGATGACCTGCTCTGTAAAGCTTTCGCTAGCACCTTCTCCGGAACAGCTTTGACCTGGTTCCGTGAGCTTAAAAGAGGTAGCATCGATTGCTGGAGAGGCATGAGGAGAATGTTCTTGGACCACTTTGCTACCGCTGGTAAGAGGAAGATAAGACTGGCTGACTTGGCCAACATTGAACAGGGAAAAGGAGAGACCACCCTCAGCTATTATAATCGGTTCCGAAAAATGGCGGACCAAGTTGAAGAAAGCCTTACTGACAGGGAAGTTATTGTTTGTTTCAATTCCGGCTTAAAATCTGGTCCCCTCGTTTATGAAATTTCAGTCAGGGAACCTCAAACAAAGTCCGAGCTATACAAGGTAGCTTATGCCATTTCCATGGCAGAGGATAAAACAAAGAAGAGGGGAGCTGACAAGACAGAAACAGAGGCGACAGGCAATCGCCAGAACAGTAATGGAAACGGCAAGGGTTCCAAAGGGAAGAACAAAACAAGGAGTACGGAGAAGCTTGAGTTCACTCCTCTTACTAAACCCATTTCTGAAATCATGCAGCTCGTCAACCTTCCTCCACCCCAACCTATGACCGACAAGCCAAAATTCCCTCGTAACATGAACAAATACTGTGATTTTCACAAAGATAATGGGCACACCACTGATGGTTGTTGGGCCCTCAAGAAAATAATCCAAAAATGGGTCGACGAGGGAAAGTTAGACCGTTATGTTATGAAAAAAGATAATAAGCGGAAGCGGAAGGAAGAGGAAAGTGAAGATGATGACAAAAGCGAGGAGGAAGACCGAAGGCCTCCTAGGGCCAAGTTGCATGTGATACGGGAAGAGGTAACGTCCACCATAAAACTAAGGGACCAGATCCACGAGCTGAGCAAAGTGTACCATGTTCCTGCTGGATCCATAAAGCGGAAGAGGTCATTAGTTTCTCTCCTAATGAGTTAGCTGGAAGCCGAGCAGCTCGTGAACAACCCTTGGTGATAAAGGGTCGAATAGACAACGTTGAATCCGAAAGACTTCTTGTGGACACGGGGGCCTCTCGTGATATCCTGTATTACTCAGCCTTCCAACAGATGGGCTTGAAAGACACCATGTTGGAACCCTACCACGGAAGGCTAGAAGGATTCACCAATCACAAAGTTGGAGCCAAGGGCACTGTGGAGCTAGAACTCGAAGTCGGTGATCACCCCTTCCTAGCCAAAGCCACAGTCAATTTTGTAGTCATGGATTTGACTAGTGATTACCATGCGATCATAGGCATTCCAAGTCAAGCCAAACTTGGGCTGGTAGCCTCGCTTCCCCACCAACGAGTTAAATTCCCCACCCGGGCAGGGATTGGATGCGTGAGGGCCACCCCCAAGGACTTCTTGGAACATGTCGTGAAGAGCAGAAAGAAATCCAAGAGTATAGAGATAGATACCCCCGAGGAAAATATTAAGATCTCAAAGTCTCAGAAAACCACCGAAACTAGCTCCAGAATGAGCTATATTCGTGAAGTGCCCACGGAGGAGGAAGAGCCTATGGTCCGAGAAATTGCAGATGACCTAGGCATAATTCAGTCCGTATCAGAAGAAGACCCTGTTCTCTTCAACGGCCAGAACTCGGGGGCCAATCACGACCTAGAGAAGGTCGGGCCTCCCGATGTTGATAAACTCATGGAAGAAGAGGGCCTCAACGTGAATGACAATGAAGGGAGAAGAATTATAGAAATCATCATCGAGTCTCTAGAATCCCGTGACGGTCTTGAAATGAAGCCTGTTGACGAACTGGAAGAGATAGTCATCAACCCTGATTATCCCGAACAAAAAATCAAGCTCGGGGCCAACTATCTCCGTAAGAGAAAGAAAAATCATCTCCCTTAAAAGCGGTCTCGACGTCTTTGCTTGGAGAGTCGAAGATATGAGGGGATCAATGAAGAAGTAGCTCTCCACCGCCTTGAAGTTGATCCTTTGGCAAAGACTATCTCCCAGACAAGGAGAAATTTTGCAAGGGATAAGGAGGAAGCTATAAAAGAAGAAGTGCAGAAATTACTTAGTGCTGGAATAATTCGTGAAGTTAAGTACCCCGTTTGGTTGGCCAATGTAGTTATGGTAAAGAAGCAAAATGGGAAATGGCACATGTGCATAGACTTTACTGATCTAAACAAAGCCTCGCCCCCAAGGACAGCTATCCTCTTCCTAGAATTGACAAGTTGGTTGATTCTATCGCTGGACATCAAACTCTCAGCTTCCTAGATGCCTATTCAGGCTATCATCAGATAAAAATGGCGGAGGAGGACATTGAGAAGACGGCCTTCCAAACACCTGGGGGTAATTACTGTTACATCATGATGCCTTTTGGGCTCAAGAATGCGGGTGCTACATACCAGCGAATGGTGAATCGAGTTTTTGCAAGCCAGATAGGTCGCAACATGGAAGCTTATATTGATGACATGGTCATAAAGACCAAGGAAGGCAGCCACGTTCCCGACCTGCAAGAGACAATCCACAACCTCCGAGCCAATAACATGAAGCTAAATCCGAGCAAGTGCGTGTTTGGAGTAACAGCCGGAAAGTTCCTAGGCTTCATGGTATCACAAAGGGGGATTGAAGCAAACCCCGAAAAAATCAAGGCGCTCGTTGACATGAAGGAACCTACCACCATCAAGGAGGTTCAAAGACTCAATGGAAGAATCGCAGCCCTTGGAAGATTCATTGCCAAATCCGCCAAAAAGTCACTGCCTTTCTTCAAGGTATTGAAGGGTACCAAGAGCTTCTCCTGGACTCCTGAATGCTCTGAAGCATTCCTCCGGGTGAAGGAGTACTTGGTTTCCCCTCCCTTGCTTAGCAGTCCGACTACCGGTGAGATGCTGTACGTCTTCCTAGCTGCCACTGATCATGCTGTTGCAGCTGTCCTAGTTCAAAATGACGAAGGAATTCAAAAGCCTGTCTACTATGTCTCTAAGGCACTATCTGACGTGGAAAGCAGATACTTCAATGTGGAGAAGATAGCGTACGCACTAGTCATTGCATCAAGGAAGCTACGTGCTTATTTTTCTGCACATCCTATCACCGTGTACACAAATGAACCATCAAGAAGATACTACATAAGTTGGGACGGCCCGGCGTCTCCTTAACTGGTCCATCGCTCTCACTGAGTTCGATATCGCTTACCAACCAAGGAAGACCCTCCTGGCACAGCCTTTGGTTGACTTCATGGTCGAGACTGCCTTTATGGGTGAACATCTCCCCACCTCTAGGAAGCAAAATGCACCAGAGGATAAAGACTCTCCCATTGAACTCCCATCCAACTGTTGGATCCTGTATACGGACGGATCAGCCACCAAGGACAGAAGCGGAGCTGGAATTGTGCTAGCGAGCCCGGAAGGAGAATATACTACGCAAGACGCCATCCGTTTCAAGTTCCCTGCCTCCAATAATCAAGCGGAATATGAAGCTCTAATATTTGGCATTGAATTAGCCTCCTTCTATGGAGCAACTAAGGTGGCGGCCTTCTGCGACTCCCAATTCGTTGTCAAACAAGTAAAGGGAGAGTATAATACCCAAGACCCCACCCTTGCCAAGTATAGAGACCTGGTCCTAGATATGACGAAGAAGATGGAGTTTTTCGAGCTCAAACAAATTGGCAGGGAAGATAACCAAGTCGCAGACGTTCTTTCCAAATTGGCTACCATGGATGTTTCTAAGACCAGTCCTTATGTGGTTTACGCTGAGGAACCTGCATACGAAAGACTACAAATCATGCTCCTAGATGGAGAAGATAGATGTTGGATCGATGATTACATTGAATACATTGAGAAGGAAAAACTACCAGAAGACGAGGTTCGAGCTAAGCTTATCGAAAAGAGGTCCCCAAGGTTCGTGGTGATGAATGGAGTCCTCTACCGAAGATCTTTCACAAAGCCCCTGCTAAGGTGTGTCTATCCCAAGGAAATTGAGAACCTCTTGGCAGAAGTACATGAAGGTGTTTGCGGCGGACACCCGGGGGCCAGAACCTTAGCTGATAAAATCATATCACTAGGGTACTATTGTCAAACACGAGGGAAGACGCGCACGCCTATGTTCGAAAAATGTGACAAGTGCCAAAGGTTCTCTCGACATTCCTAGACTACCTAGCTTGAGCAAACACTTGTAATACCTACGTGGCCATTTGATATGTGGGGGATCGATATCATCGGACCCTTCCCTCCCGCCCGTGGTAATTGCAAGTACGTGATAGTAGCTGTTGATTACTTCTCCAAATGGATAGAAGCCAAGGCATTAGCCAAGATAACAGAAGAGAACGCGATCAACTTTGTCCATGACAACATCTGGTGCAGATTTGGCCTCCCACATACAATTGTCTCTGATCATGGACTGCAATTCTCCACAGCATTCACTACAGAGTTGGGAAGAGTAAAAGTCCGCCATGCAAAATCTTCACTTAGCAGACCACAAGGCAATGGCCAAGCAGAAACAAACCGGGTCCTAACCGCCCTCACCAAGAACCTTGAAGGACGCGAGGGTAGATGGTTGGACGAACTTCCCCTAGCCTTATGGGCTGTTCGCACAACCACCCGGGGGCCAACCGGGGAAACCCCATTCGCACTAACCTTCGGTTCCGAGGCTATGGCACCAGCAAAGATGGCCATCCCTACGGTGAGAAATTCCCATTACGATGAGCAAGTCAACAAGGTCAATAGGCTCCTGGACCTGGACCTGATAGATGAGAAACGACTAGCCGCACAGATGAGGATGGTGAATTACAAACAAAGGACCAAGGCGTATCATGATAAGAGGGTCATCAGAAGAGTATTCCAAGTAGGCGATTGGGTACTCAGAAAAATTGAAGCTACTGGACGAAAGACGAAACGTAACAAGCTCTCCCCAAATTGGGAAGGTCCTTATATCATCACTCAAGTCATTCGAGAAGGGACCTACAGATTGAAGACCAAGGATGGGAAGGACCTCAAGCATCCCTGGCACTCCGACAACCTTAGAAAATACTATCACTAGTCTAGTTTATCTTACAATTGTGAATGTGTGCCCAAAATTTTTGTTTATTGGAATTCACGCGGGTTTGAAGACATCCGAGTTATTTGAAAAACGGAGTCGCCACGCCATTTTGATTACCTCAAAACTTTGAAAAAAAGGTTTTATGGGTTCGGAGGTTAAGTTACCCCTTGGGAAGAACGTTTGGCGTTCACCCAAGGTGCCTTGCCGGAACAAGTCTCCCTAGATTTCATTAATCGTGTTTGCTTGCGTGCTTTCTTTGTGTGCATGTGTTTGAAAATAAAAAGGGGGGGAAATGTCCCAAGTTATCTTCCGGACGTACAAACCATTTGTTGGTTGTCGCTCGGGATTCCTTGGAATTTATGTATTAGGGATTATGATCCCGTCCTCATCTTATGACTTATGATCAACGCATTTAAACCTCGGGACCCTCGGGACTTGCGTGATCGAGAGAATGACTCTCTTTTGGGTCAAAGATGAGGTTCTTTAGGAAGGAATGTCCTTAGCCCATCAATCCTACGCTTTAAGACGGTCGAGCTCGTATAGAGGCTTCATACTCATTCTTAAGCGATAATTGGAGATATAGGGTTCAAGGTTATCCTTTTCCTAAAGAAATCATGAACCTTTAATGGAAGGAACGATGCAAAGATGAGAACTTTTACACCGGTCCATTCCAAGGTTAGGGGAAAAGGGAAATGCATGATAAAAAAATGACTCTTTAATGAAAAGATGACATTTTTAGGTTGCAAATGATGCTTTTTGATTGAAAGAAATGATCTTTATGCAAATGATGCATAAAGATTTGATGTTGATGCAAAGGATGCATTGAAAAGGGATTTTGATGCAAAGGATGCATTTTTATTAAAAAAGATTTGATCTTTATATGCAAATGATGCATAAAGATAACATTTTTATTGGAAAATGGGGTTTTAGGTGCAAAGGATGCACCTTTATGAAAAAGACTACATTTTTATGACAAATGAGGTCTTAATGCATGAAAAAGGGGAAGGGGATTATAAAGATATGATCTTTAATCTACCAAGTCCCAAGCAATATAAAGACAATGCAATGAGCAATTTATAATGCAATTAGGATGCAAAGGTAGGGCGTGCGAGGTTACCAATCGTTTTCTTCGATTCTTTGGACGGAGCTTGGAGGAGGTTGGTCTTGGACCTTCAAGGAGGAGGGAGATGGCTTCTTGAGCTTCTTCTTCACCTTCTTGAACCTTCAAAGGGATTCTTCACGTCTGGGAGTGGCTGGTTGTGTGTGTGTGACTGTTGGTGTTGTTGTTGTTGTTGAAATGGGTAGAGGAGGGCTCTATTTATAGGCGCCTGGATAAGGCTAATGAAGCCGTGCGGCCGCAGCTCTTTGCAAATGAGGCCGTGCGGCATTATCCACAATGACTCAGCATTCTAGAACCATGCAAGGTGGCATCATTCTAGAAGCCTCTCCCTAATTAAGAAAAACGTGTTTTCTTAATTAGGAAGGCTCCTTACAGCCCTAATTTAAATTTGGACTGTTCCAGAACATTTCCTAACACTAGGAAGGTCCGGAATTACCGGGAAATTTACCGAAATGTCGGGAAAATTAACCGGAAGGCATGAGCCGATTTGGGTACTTACTGAAGCCCCTCGGCAACGTCACTTGCAAGGCGAGTGGGGTTGTCGATAGAAAAGGATCCGATCGCGAATGCCGAGACGGATTGGGAGACCAAGGTGGTCGAGTGGTCGAACCTTTTTGGAAGGCTACCTACGTATCCGGAGGAATCAAGCCAGCCGTAGTTCGGAATTAGGGTCCTGGGGGAGGAAGAAGAGAAAATGGTCTCTTCTTTGGGGAAATAGAAGAGAAAATGACCTAGGAAGTCAAGCAATTGATCCTACTGGGGATATGCTAGGAGTGACCAAGGTGGTCGGATATCTGAACCTCTTTGAGGGGCTGCTTTATCACTGAGGAGTGACAAAGAAACAGGGTGACCAAAGTGGTCGAATGGCTGGACCTTTTATAAAAGGCTACCTACGTATCCCGGAGGAATCAAGCCTTGATCGTAGTTCAAGCATCACTAGATAGTTAGGAACGATGTCTAGGATCCTTGAGATTTTGACAATTCGGAGGCTGTCACCTGATTTGACAATTACTGGAGGATGTCACCTGATGAAGTTAGAACTTGGGACGCTATCTCTTTATGACGGAGATAGAGGTAATTTAAGTTGGGAAACTTGAGCGTACGTCACTATTCGCGGATAGTGGTATCACAAGTTGAAATGACTTGGGCATTCGTCACTATTCGCGGATAGTGGTTGCACAAATTGAAATGACTTGGGCATTCGTCACTATTCGCGGATAGTGGTAGCACAAGTTGAAATGACTTGGGCATTCGTCACTATTCGCGGATAGTGGTAGCACAAGTTGAAATGACTTGGGCATTCGTCACTATTCGCGGATAGTGGTTGCACAAGTTGAAATGACTTGGAATGACTTGGGCGTACTTCACTATTCGCGGATAGAGGTAGCACAAGTTTAAATGACTTGGGCATTCGTCACTATTCGCGGATAGTGGTTGCACAAGTTTAGAGTTCTGACAATTCGGAGGTTGTCGCCTAGTGTTATCCCGTTATGACGGAACTAACAGAGGTGACTAGGAAAAAAAGCTTGATTGCTTCACAGATGAGAGATATTTTCTGAAGAGGAGGTTATCTCTGTTAAAAGATAGCGAGAATTGCATGCCCAAGTGGAAGGTCCAGGGGCAAAGTTGTAATTTATGCTCAGAGCGAATGAAGCCGCCCGGCATGAGATGGAGAAAAAGAAGCCGTACGGCTAGAGATCTGGTTTTTCCAGATTATTTAAAATCAGAATTCGAACGGGGACTGGGCACTTGTTGCCGCCCACTTCAGCCGAGAGAGAGAAAAGAGAGAGAGAATTTTCGAAATTCTTCAACCCCTTTTGCTTCCCTTTGATTTGAAATGGATCCGGAGGGAAATCCCATACCAAGGCAAGCGAGGAGAAACATCTCGGCGGCCGCGAGAAGAAGGAGGAAGGAGCTCGTGAGGACGGAGAGGAAGTATGACTTCCTTACGCCTCCATCGGAGCTTTATCCGGGGAGAAGGGAGCATAAATCAACAAACCCGCGATCGGTTGGGGTAAGCAATCTTATTTGGCTCAAATTCGATTGCTTTTGCTTGATTTTTGAATGATTTAGGGCTTGACCCGAATTATAGGATTTTTCTAGGATTTTCCTAGGATTTTGAATGATTTTGAGATGCATGAACAACCTATGAGGCTAAAAATATGCATGCAATTTATTTGATGAAAATTATGAGAATGACTCACTTTTTCTCGCAAAATGAAGTAAGAATGAGAATTGTCTAAATATGAGACGGAGTCCTTGCCTTGTGCTAGAACTAGGTCAAAATTCTGATTTTCAATGAGAAAACATGATTTTGGAAGATGAAAATGATTCATGCATGTCATTTTTTGAAAGGATAATGCTTATGTGCAAAAATTGTGATTTTGTGCTTTAGGAAAGCAATGACGCGTTTCCAAAGTGATGAAAGACACGTTTTTGATGCAAAAATTATGCTAGAAAAACTTGTATGAATGCTTTTCTTTTGAAAATATGTGCACTTTTGAATGCATGCATACTTTTGAAATGATATGAAGGATCGACGCTTCTTTTGTGCTTGTCTACAGGAGAACAAGTCTAGAGGACCGCTCGGAGATAGCGGTCAAGCTTTGGCAGAGGATGCCGATTTTGAGAAGAATGGGGCAAATCCTGGGCAAGTGAGGGCTACCGGCTTGGATGCGTTCGTAGAGGCTATCGGCCTGTGGTGTCCACATCACCTCGAAGAGCAAGGGCTTGGTCCAGGCCCTTTCGAGTTCGTGGGACAAGACACATAGCTTTCACCGAGCCGGGAGAGCCGATGTGACTCCCGCCGATTTCACCGCTATTACGGGCTTACAGCTCACCGGGAGGCCCGTGACTTGGAGGGACCATATTACCGCTGAGGAGTTTCGTGCTTTGGTCGGGTTTGAGCTGATTCCGAAGGGGCCGGGGATGGAGACACGGAACGTCGAGGTGGCGCTCAGATTAGCATGCGTAATTTGCCGCTAATGATGTGATCGCCCAAGGCCGGCTAGAGCATTCATATGGTTGATGCTATCACCACCATTTTTGCTAATTGCGGGACACTGGCCATGACTTGCCTCCTCGACTCTCCGGGAGGATGTTGATGGGATTGGGACGGTCTCCTCGGGGAGAGGCCGGATTGGCGGAGCTCTACTTCTCGTTGGACATGTACAGGAACAAGGCCGCTTCGATGGATCGCTTTTCTTTTGCCCTCGAGGTAGTCTCCCTTTCTTGTCTCTTTTCTCTTTTATGTCTTGAGACTTTTATGAGAAAATGACTTTTTCGATGTTTTTGAACATGCAGCCCTGGTTTTGCGAGGTGATCGGGTTCTTCCCTTGGAACCGGCAGAG
Source organism: Adenophora triphylla var. japonica (assembly GCA_022495995.1). Lineage (NCBI taxonomy): Eukaryota > Viridiplantae > Streptophyta > Magnoliopsida > Asterales > Campanulaceae > Adenophora > Adenophora triphylla. Next base: position 254,490 of record JAFEMH010002802.1, on the reverse strand, counting down.
TGATGTCACCATCTTCCCCGCTATGGTTCGCCGGAGGGGAGATGCGAGAGATAAATTCACGGGGAAGACCCGGATTACCTTCGACTACAAAATGGTGAGGCCGGTCATCATCACTAAGGGACGTGGCACGACGGAGCGGACTTCTACCCTCGGGCAGTGTATCCAGAGATCTTCTTTGGGAGATGCTATAGAGGTGACGAGGCGCAGGAGGTGGCTCACCTGGGCTGACATGTGATGTCATTTATCCGGGGACCGCTTCGAGGCAAAGATGGTCATGTTCCCCACTAGATGCCATTACTCCTTTCCCCGACCCTCCAAGACGGATGCCGCAGCTGTGGACTCGGCCTGGCGGATGAGATTGCTAGGTACTGTGGCGTGGGCTGCGGAGGAGTACTTCGACATGGACACCCCTACGCCGTGTTTGTGGAGCCGCCCGAGGACGCCTACGAAGCTAGTGAAGCCGGCGGTCACTCGTGGATATGGGGAGGATGAGCCTACCGACCCGCCGATCCCTCCCGCACATCTCGTCCTACGTGGTCCATGGAGTACCGAGGAGGATGAGGATCCCCGTCCCCGATGCTAGGGAGCCCCAAGCACACCTTGCCGCCCGATAGCACCGTAAGTGTACTCTTAGGGTCTTATTCCCCTTTTTTAGCTTTCGAGATTTTACGCTTTCGGCTTTTGCAAATTTCGAGATTTTTGAGATTTTCTTTTCTTTTCTCGTGGTTCCAAAGACGCACATACGACAGGTTGGTCGTGCAACAGTGGCCGGAAAGACGTTTGCCGATCCTTGGTCAAGAAGCCGGCTCGCGCTACTAAAGCGTCAACAAGCGTGCAGAGCTCGTGCGCAAAAGGAGGCACGTCGGGGCGCAAGCATCCTCTTCCTCGGCCGGAGTACTCATCCAAAGGCCATGCCTCGGGCGAGGTCCTAATGCTGGCATCTTGGAGCAGCTGGCGGAGTACGAGCACGATGACATCCATTTATCCGATGCGAGCGATCAGGAGGATGTGATGAGGGAGGCTAGCATTTATGAGCTGAGTAGTGATGAGGAGGACGAAGAATCTGAGGCCTAGGGGGCTCTAGAGCAGATTTGGGAACAAAAACAAACAATTTACAATTTTTATGCACAACTTGTTTATTTTTTGCTTTATTTGGGCGCCGATGGGGCGAAAACATTGTATTTACGTTTTATTTACTTTTCTAATTTATGCTTTTTCAATTTGCATATTATCTGAGCCTTGGGGCGACTTTTTTGCTTGGAATTAAATAAACTGGGCCAAAATGATTTATAATGGTGTATAAATGCTTGAATGACTTCTGGATATGTTTTTGTACAGGTTTTGGTTGAAAAAGTGGGGTGAAAACTCCCTTGGGCAGCAACTTTGGTTGCTGCAGAATTTTTTCTGCAGAGGGCTAATGTAGCCGTGCGGCATGGCCTTGAGGGCAAATGAAGCCGTGCGGCTAATGCCCGTCTCGAACCGGTTATTTTCGAATAAAAGCAAGGCTTGGCCATTTCATTTCATTTTCAACCCAAACTTGTCCCGACTGCTCCTGCAGCCCATTTTGGACCTAAAGACACCACCTTTGATCACTTTGCGATGGAGAAGCCCGTTAGATCGCAAAGGGGGAAGCGAGACCATTTTCTTCGTCCGGTCTTCAATCTTGGGCGAGACACAACTTCCAAAATCACAAGGGGCTGCTTGATTCTTCCTTCAAGATCAAGTCTTTATGGCATTTGAGGGATCTCCCGCCCGATTGGGATCCGCTGAGAGCCGCAAAGCAAAGTTTTGGGACGTCCGGAGACATGTTTATCGCTTCTCTTACAACGAAATTGTCCCAACGCACGAAGACTTCCAGAGCCTTGATTGGGGGTCCCGAGACCGAGGCTATAGCTATTCCGCTGATCGGAGACGTGCCCGGCGGTAAAGCTTGCATCTTTTCTGCAGATTCCTTTGGGAGAGGCCGAGGATGATGGTAGCCCTGATAGGATTGACCTTTCCGATATCCCGGCAGTTTGGGTCTCCGTATATGGCTGCGACCACGGTGGCTATGGATGCTTTCATTCTCTCGCGTATTCTCTATTTTGTTCACCGCCGAGTCCGTGGGGATTCTGCCATAGTGGTCTCTTGGACATGGTCGAGACCGCAGGCTGGAAGGATATTGTCCCGCCGGTTTTGGGAGAGACATTTCATGGGATTGATAGGATGGCTCGGGAGACCGTTTCATGAGGTCCGGGAGTCCGGCTATGCTGACTTTGTGGTTGCAGGAGAGGCTCGGGGCTTTGCACCGGGGGCTTTGCCGACTCGGTGCACTTGGGTGATTTCTCGGAGAGGTGCACCGAGGCAACAGAATGTGGTAGCCGGGAGCCGATGATGGCTAGGCTATCCACTTCGGACATCCGTTGGTGGATACCACATTGGAGGTTGCGCATCAGGAGGATATTTCGTGGGTCTTATGCCGCGAGGGTTCCGTGATTCCGCCGGTCGTCCTTCTACATACCCCGCTTGGTATCCAGCAGTTTGGGGCTTTACAGGAGCCATTGAGGACATCCGGACCATGGAGGTGGTGTCGTTGGACATGAGAGATCCAAATGCCTTCTCTTTCTTCTCGAGGGCTTGGACATATAATCGCTTTCCCACCTGTGGCTATCTTCAGAGCAGTGAAGAGCACCATCTTGACCACCTGTCTACTTGACCGGTACGAGAGGGAGATGGGAGCGACTCAGCTATCTTGGAGGATAGGCATCGAGCTTTATTGGGACTCGACCGTGACTCGAGTAGGACTCGAGGAGACCGAGGCTAAGGCGAGTTGCCATAACCAATCGTGTGACTTGGTCGAGATATGGAGGCTCGGTACAAGAGATTGTCCGAGGTCGCTCCTTCGACCGAGGCTCGAGGGAGGAGGTGCGGACTCGTGCTCGTATAGAGAGAGCGCTCATCGACACGGGGTTGGTAGAGGCTCCAGTGAGGATACCGCAGGTCGGGATGAGGGATACCGACATTATAGATAAAAAGAGGAAGAAGACTCGAAGGGGTCGAGGAAAAGGGAAGAAGATCGAAGAAGACTCGAATGACGACCGACAAGTCTTTTCTCAAGATCCTCTTATTGCCATTTGCAAACACATTAGTTTATTTAGGCATTTTGTTGTATTTTATATCTTTTAGCAGGTTAGCGGAGTTAAGAGGCAGACCGTGCTTGAACTCATCAAGAAGCTTTTAACTTGTAATGAACAAGAGATATTATTTTTTAAAAATTAATCAAGACACATTTCATGGAAACTCAAATGTCTTATTTGTTTGGGACCCGTTTTATGAAAACTGAAATGCCCTTTATTTTTATTTATTGTTTAGGACGCACTTCATGGAAGCTTGATTGCCCTTTTTTATTGTTTAGACCGAACCATATATGGCCGCCTACGTTCCCCTTTTACAAGAAAGGCTAAGGGGCTCAGTCTTCGTAGTTCATTCCGGTGAACTAATTTTTTTATGTGCACTCGTTTTTGCCTAGACCGCCCTTTTGGGGTTTTCACTTAGCCGGGCATTACTCTTTTTGCACTAGGATTTTTTATCTCTTTTTTTTTTATTTATATTTTTTTTTTCATGTGCAACCCTGTCTTTGCCTAGACCGCCCTTTTTGGGGTTTTCAATTAGCCGGGCATTACTCTTTTTTGCACTTTTTCTTCTTTCTTTTTTTTTTTTTTTTTTTTTTTATCGACATAGTATCTTCGGAGTTTATCACCGTTGACCGGGTGGACAAAGGGATTGCCATCCAAGTCTCGCAAGCTTCATTGCTCCTCCCGACGCATTTTCTCGCACCACATAAGGGCCGATCCAGACGGGTTCCCATTTTCCTGGGGTTGTCTCTCGGTAGGGGGCTTTACTTTCAGCACCAAGTCGCCCTCTTTGATGTCTCCGGCCTTGACCTTTTATCAAATGCTCGCCATTCGCCTCCGGTAGGCTCGGTGTGTTCCATGGCTTTTAGCCTTCTCTCGTCAAGGTGGCTAACTCATCATGCCGGCCGCGCAACCATTCCACTTCATTGACACTATTTTCCAGGAGGACCCTTAATGACGGGATTTCCAACTCCACTGGTAACACTGCTTCCATCCCGTAAGTTAGGGCAAAAGGAGTTTCTCCCGTGGTCGTTCTCGACAGACGTTCTGTAGCCCTGCAGTGCTAGGTGCAGCTTTTCGGGCCAATCACGACCACGGGTGGCCATCTTCCTGGATGATCCGCTCGAGTGTCTTATTAGCAAACTTCCACGGCTCCATTGGTCCGAGGTCCAGACGGGGACGACTTGTGGCGAGTAACTACGACTCGACAACAGCCTATCGCAGCCTTCCTTCGAAGTGTGACCCATTATCGGAAATGATCTCGTTGGGCACCCCATATCCGCACATTATGTTTTCTTTGATGAACTCGGGCCACTTTTCTGGAAGTGAGGACCTTGTAGGACTTGGCCTCTACCCATTTGGTGAAGTAGTCGATGGCTACCAACACGAACTCGTGCCCATTGCTTCCTGCCGGGGATATTTTCCCTATCACGTCGATGCCCCAAGTTGCAAACGGCCAAGGAGTCGTCATGCAATACAGGTCATGAGGTGGGAGATGGTTGAGGTTAGCAAACCGCTGGCATTTGTCGCAGGTTCGGACGTGCTGAACGCAGTCTGTTTCCATGGAGATCCAGTAGTAACCCATTCTGAGGATCACTTGCATCAGGGCTCTGGCATTCATGTGAGGACCGGAGGGACCATTGTGGACTTCGGTCATCAACTCTCTGGCTCTTTCTTGAGTGACACATAAGAGGAGTGGTCCTTGATACCGCTTCTTGTATAGGTTGCCTCCTAGAATGACATAATGAGAAGCCAACCTTTTCAGGCTTGCAAGCTTTTGGCTCGACTCCTTCTTTTGGTCTACCTTCTTCGTCTCTGAAAGCGGACTCTCCGTCTTTGAGGAATTGGTAAATCTGATTGTACCAAGGTTCCTTTATAGGCTCGAGTCCCAGGTCCACTTCACAACAGAAAGCTGGGGCTTCTCTTCTACCCACTCTGAAGGGCTTTATGGCTTTTCCCTCGGGGATCTCTACCAATGAGGCTAGAGTAGCTAGGGCATCTGCGAATCTGTTCTTTCCTCGGCAAGTAGTGGAAAGTCACTTTCCGAACCGTCCAAATAACTCCTCCATATAGGCATGATACCGTTGCAGACAGGGTCTACAGCCTTCCACTTGTTGGAGACTTGGTTGATGATCAGTGGCCGAGTCCCCGTAAACTTCGAGCTCCTTGACATTTCTTTCTAAGGCGGCCTCCAAACCAAGAATGCAGGCTTCATACTCGGCGGCATTGTTTCGTGGCAGAAAGTTCAACTTGAGGGCTATGGGGTATGCTCATCTTTGGATCGACCAATAGCATTCCCACACCATTTCCTCTTTTGTTAGCGGCTCCGTCAAAGAACAACCGCCATCTATTTTCGTGCTCAACCGCAAAGATCCCTTCATCTCGGAAATTGGGGTTCGTGCCCTCTCGTCTTCATTATCGGGGAAATTCGCCAGGTGATCCGACAATGCTTGACCCTTGATGGCCTTTCTCGGTCACATAGTTGATGTCGTATTCTGCCAAGAAGAAGGACCACTTCGCTAGACGCATCGAGAGGGAAGGCTTGTCAAAGATGTACTTGATGGGGTCCATTCTTGAGACCAAGTTTGTGGTGGGCTTCGCATATAATGCTTCAACTTGCCGACTACCTGCACTCGCCTCCCGCACAGGTCTTTTCACACGCCGAATAATTGAGCTCACTCCCTTGTAGCTTCCGCCGACAAAGTAAATGGCATTCTCTACCCGAGAGTCTTTCTTCTCTTGAGCAAGCATAGCCCCAACCGCCGTGTTCAGCGATGCTTAGATAGAGCGTAAGAGGCTTCGTCTATGTGGGGGCATAGTACGGGGATGTACTAAGTATGCCTTGATCTCGGTCAAAGGCATCTTGGCATTCTTCGGTCCATTCTGTGTCCACATTCTTCTTCATGAGTTTGAAGATGGGCTCGCACATAGTGGTCAACCGATTGACGAAACGGCCGATGTACCGCAATTTACCCATGAAGCTCTTGACTTCGTCCTGGGTTTGAGGTGGCCTCATATCCATGATGGCTTTGATCTTTCTGGGGTCAACTTCTATACCTCGCTCCGTGACCATATACCCGAGCACTTTTCCCTTTGTCACTCCGAAGGTGCATTTGGTGGTTTAGTCTCATGGAATGTCAGCCTCTGCCTCTCAAAGAATTTTCGTAGGTCAACAAAGTGCTGCCCACCTTCTCCTTTGGAGTGGATTATCATGTCGTCTACGTAGACCTCAATCTCCTTGTGGATCATGTCATGAAAAAGCGCGGTCGTCGCCCTTCCGGTAAGTAGCCCCGCATTCTTGAGCCCGAATGGCATTACCGTATAACAAGAGGTTCCCAGCGGTGTGGTAAAGGCCGTCTTTTCTTGGTCTTCCTCGGCCATCTTGATCCGGTTGTAGCTCAGAAAACCATCAACGAAGGATTTGACTTCGTAGTTGGCAGTGGAGTCTACCAGGATGTCTATGTTTGGCGTAGGGTAGTCGTCTTTGGGCCTGGCCTTGTTCGTATCTCGGAAATCCACACAAAGCAACGCACCTTCCCATTGGCCTTGGTTACGGTTACGATGTTGGACAACCATGTCGGGTATTCAATGACTCGATGAATCCTACCCGCAGTAGCTTCTCAATTTCTTCTTTGACCCGTAGAGACCATTCCGGCTGATCTTTCTCGCTTGCAGCTTTATCGGCTTAGCATCCGGTGCTAGAGGGATTCTCAGCTCTCTACCATCGAATCCAGCTTTGTAGCCCCTGGCATATCTTTGTATGACCATGCAAACACGTCGACGTATTCTCGAAAGCGTACCAATCAATCTGTCCCTTTCAACCCCCGGAAAGAAGCTTCCAATCTGTGTCTCTTTAGGTTCCTCAATAGTACCCAAATTCACACTTATCAAAATCTCCTCGAAGCTTGGGCCGGTTTTCCTCTTTTTCAAAAACCTGCTTAAAGATTTCTTTAATGTATTGTTCGTTTAGTGTGTTTGCATCTTGTTCAAATGATTCATTATTAACTGTTGTTAAGTTTTGAGTTAATTTTATCATTTGTTAAGTTGGCAATAAGAGGATAATCGGAAAGATCTGTCATTTCATTCAAGATAAAGGGAAAGATGACATCGATTACATTTTCATAATCCTCAGCGTGAGGCCTTCGGATGACTCCGAGGACCGGAATTCGAAGATTCCCGACTCAACCGAATAGACAATGGTGTTTGACACGACCTGGGTTGAGGAGGACGGGGTACCAATCCAAGTTCCGTGATCATTTGCCGTCGATCAAGCTATCGGCCCCGAGAATGTCTCCCAATTCTTCAATGGCATTTGCTCTTAGTCACCAAAGTGCGAGGATCAAAATGACTTTCACCATCGTCTCCAATAACGGCAACTATCTCATCATCTCGAACCGAAGTCGATCAAGTCTCGGGATCTCGTGCTTCTTCGTCAAACAACTCTTGCAAACCCCATCGATCGTCTTCACCGCCGGTAGCTTCTATCCGGCTGATCTCTCGGAAGAGCTAACTCAAAGCGCGGAGAAGTCCATTGTCCCGATGCCGATCTTTTGATACCGGCCGGATTTCCTTTCAAGATGTACTCATTCTCGAACGGTAGTGGTAGCCCTGTGGATATCCGGCAAATCAAGGAACATTCTTCGAATGGGATTGGCCGGCTTTCCCCTAACTTTCTCAAGGTTCTCTAGAAGGATTTTCTCGCAAGGAGATCCGTGATCACTTTCATGATATTGTGTTCCTCCTTTTATAAAGTAATGGGTCGAGACAAACCGTAAGTGATGGAGCCGGACCTCTTCACCTTTCTTGCTTTTAGCTTTTCCGGCATCCCAAGAGTTTGGTTTGTACCCCAAGCCATATCTCGGTAGTCTCGCTCCTTCACATCAATGATGGTGTTACGACCTTGAAGTCTCCTACCCAATCCAAGTCCCTAAGATAGCTCATTTTTCGCATCATTCTCATGGCAAGTGAGGGATTTTATCAAGTAGTGGTGAGGTCGCCGGGTAACACACTTGTGTCTTGGAAGAAGCTACTGAGAACCGGTCAATGCTAACCCTTCATCATCATGCTTGATCTCCACATGTCGGGATGTCCCCTGGCTGCCGGTTCCTTCTAATCTGTGACACCGTCCCCTTATAAATGGTGGTGATGGTTCCATCACTGACCGAAATTTGACGCACCGATGCAAAGTAGAGGCTACCCCGTTTATCCGGTGGATCCAAGGCCGTCCCAAAGAAGGCAAGAAATGAAATCGGAATGTCAATAACTTGAAAATCAACATCCATGACCTTTTTTCCGAACCACATCTGAGAGTGGCGATCCCCAAAACCGATCGTGCAAAGGGAGTCGTAGGCCTTAATAGTCTCGACTCGAAGGCTTTAAGTCCGTTGGCTTTAGATCCAATAAATCCATCATCTTAGCCGGCAAGACATTCATTCGTGAGACCCACTTCCAACTAGTACTCGTGGCAATCGACGCTCTTCTAACTCGGACTGGGTGATGTAAAGAGGTTCGCTGTGACTAGCCCCATACTTTGGCAGTGTCCAATTCATGAAGGTAATGATGTTTCCGTAGTGGATATTTCCAATCATTTGGACGACCTCATCCGGGGGTGACGTCTATGGGCACCATGGTCTTGGCCAAACTTTCTTCTAGTTTCAACTTATGAGGGTATGAAGAGGTTAACAGGGACCATAAGGAGATATTGGCTTGGGTACACTTCAACCGAGTTAGGACTCGGATCTTCCTTATCGAATCAAAGCTTTTTCGCTTCTTTATAGGGTCTTTTATCCGTCTTTGGTTCCGAGACGGCATTCCTTTTGTCACCCTTAGGTCGCTCAATACTCATCTCGTCCGCATCGAGTCATCACATAGACATTGGATTTTCCTTGGTCGTCATTCCTACCGGAGGATTCCTCTCAATTCTTTCAAAGTCGTAGGCGGATTCTTACCGGCGTATGGCCAATTCCCGCTGATTGATCTCGATTGAAGCGCCGCTTTATCGGAAGCATAGGCGGCTTCCCGAATCCGGTCCCGGGTTACCGGTTTTTTGACCTTTTCACATTCTCCGTTTAAAGCTTTCACAGTCTCATTCAAACTTTTCAAAGTCAGCATGCAACAAGAATTATCACTTCCGGATTTTGGAGTTTGGCAAATGGCTTTCTCATCCGATCCTAGCAACTTCTTTAACGTAGTAGGATCACATTCCTCATCACCGTCAAGCATGTCTTTTCTTTCTCTGGGGTCAACCTTTTGACGGCATTTTGGACATTGGCTAAACACTTTCCGAAATGGGAAATTCCATCATCAATAAGGATTTCGCGGGGTCAAACCTCATGGCGGGTTCCTTTTCCTTCTTGTCGAGATATTTTCCGGGCTTTTTGGCTTCTGGGCTAACCACTCCTCTATTGTCCCTTCCGGCACTTCGACTGTGTCTTCATCGGTGTCACTACCGTAGCTCTCGTGGGAACTTTCGTCTTGGCTCTTATGACCAATGAGGGCAAAAGCGGGTCGGGATACTTGACGCCATATGAGGGGTATCTCAGACTCTTCTTCGGGCTTAGGGATTACCAGGAAGACATCATTATCATCGTAGGACATAAAGGGGACTGGGGTCGCCTCTAAACTCAGGACTCTTTCCAAGGCATCCATACATTCTTCCTCGGACCAAGTTTCGGTGAGTGACTACCAACACTGTGATAGAGTCTACCCTTCCTGATGAGAGTTTGGCTTCGGCGACGCTTACATGTTCTAGATCGGTGGGAGGAGCCCACTTCCCTCTTTTGGCTAAAGCTTCGATCAAATCTCTCCATTCACCTACCAAGTCCTTGTACGGAGTATTGAACTCTAGGATATAGGACTCATACACTACCTCATCCTTCTCCGAGCTTTTGCATAGGCTGCAGACACACTTTGAAGTGATTTCATCCCCTATTCCAGGTCTGTGGCTTTCTGCCTCATCTTGCCCTTCGGGTTTCACTTCTATTGGCTCCAAGTCCATTCCTTCTACTGAACTGTCGTCATCACTGTAAATCCATCCATTCCTATTCTCATTTCCGACTGACTCTTCACTGTAGCTGTCTGAGAGGTAGGCAAATTCACAGGCATTGACAAAATTAGAAAGGTCAAACTCGGCACTGGGATTCCAAGGTAAGGAAATTTGGCTCTGGGCTTCGAAAGGAGGAAAAGGGTCCCATGGGGGAATGCAGAGGAAGCGAGGGTATCGGGACCCTAACAGCTTGGGGTATTGGAGAAGACTGAGAAAGGACAGTCTTTGGCAATGGGTTATATGAAGATGGGGGAGGGCATTGGTTATAGGCTAGCTCTTCTTCCCTAGTCATCTGGTTACCCAAAACCAAAGATCAAGCTTTTTCGTCAAATCGGTCATTCCCGACTCTCCGAACCGATGAAACCGAGGATTCTCGGCGAACCTGTCTCGAGGATTCTCGCGCTAACAAGTCGCCGACCCGGTGTTCTCACCCACTTCTTTCTCGGCAAGGGAAAGGGATAGGAAAGGTTTAGACTCGGGGTAGGTGTTTAGGCTGAAGGCTCAGGTAGTATGCAAATTAGAATCTTCAAGTTTACTTAAAACAGTGTCTTTTATTAATATCTATTTGGTTGGAAAAGGGTTACGCCCTTCTTTTTCACAACTACTCTAGATCTGGATCGGTGGGTTCCGTCACTACGTCTATAAGCCCCTCGTATTCCACCCGTATTTCGACCTCCCGGGGTGGGCCGGCCCGGGCGAGGTCCTATAGGGCACGCGGATCCCACCGACCGAGAGTAAAGAACGCTCCTATCGGGTCTAGCGGGTCATAGGACCTTTCAACGCACGAGCGATGCGGATTATAGTCAAGGCAATACTGGAAAGTCTCGTCTCTCTCTGCCTCTGACGGATCTTTGATGCAGTTTCGCTGAGCGAATGACGGTTTTTTTTTTTTTTTTTTTTTTTTTTTTTTTTTTTTTTGACTTTCGGTAATGTCCGAGAATATAATAGGCATGGGTCGGGCGGCAAAAGCCGGGATGACACAAAGGTCACATTGAACTTCGTTGCATACGCAAAGGCGCGAGCCTGGACTCGAAGTCAATGCCGGTCAAGATCTTGCCAATTTTTCCTTGTCGGAATTTTGGCAGAGCTTCGCTTGAGCGAAAGATCTTTTGATTTTTTTTGGCAAAGACTTGGTCTTGACTTTTACGCATTCCGTGCGGGTCAAGGTCAATAGTCAATGTCGGAGTCAAGATCCCACCGATTTTTCCTTGTCGGAATTTTGGCGGAGATTTCGCTTGAGCGAGAATCTTGGCTTCCGTTATGAGCTAAGGCTTGACCTCTACGTGGGTATGCAACTGGGCTATATGACACGGACTAGACCAAAAACCAACCAAAAGTCACGGATTTTTGAAACGTGTGACACGGGTGTGCATTGGTCGACACTGTTGCCATGGGGAGGTTGGGATGATTCCGTGCGCGCCCGGGAGCATCGTAAGGCTGTCCGTGACTGCAGCTGGAACCACCCTCGGGTTTTGAGGGACGTGCGTGCAAAAGTGTACAGGATATATCAGGTGCGCGTAGTGTGCGGTCTCCTAAAATTGTTCCTTTTTGAGTTAAAACAGAGATTTTCATAAATGTGTTTTAAAGGAATGATTTTCGGGACGGGGGAAAATGCAACACATAAGCACGTAAATTTTCTGGGAAGCCCCAGTCAGTCGTGGAGCTGAATAGCCCCAAGCTGCTAGGACGCCGATTAACCATGATTTTTCCTGGTGGAATTGCCGAGGTCGTATGGTCGAGAATCCTATGAGGATTAGCCGTACGACTGCATGGATCAATTTTCCAGGTTCCACTCCTTTTGCTATTTTTCGGGTTGTTTCCCGTTCAAAGTATGCACAGATTCCAAGATGCAAATGATGCAATGCATGGTAAAAGAAAGCAAACATGATTAATGAAATCGGCGATGGGAGTCTAACCCACTCAAAGGGAAAAGCTTTCTTTTACTTTTTTTCAAAAAATTTTCGAAAAGGGATACTGGTACGTGGATTGTTAAACCACCGGTCATCCCAACTCCCACGTCAGGGAGTGTACAGGAAGGTTAAGTGGTTTCCACCTATATACCAAGTATCGATTTTTGTTTTGAAAATAAAGCTTTTCTCCTTTGGGATGATGCCCAGTGAGTCGCCAAGCGTGAATGTGTGCCCAAAATTTTTGTTTATTGGAATTCACGCGGGTTTGAAGACATCCGAGTTATTTGAAAAACGGAGTCGCCACGCCATTTTGATTACCTCAAAACTTTGAAAAAAAGGTTTTATGGGTTCGGAGGTTAAGTTACCCCTTGGGAAGAACGTTTGGCGTTCACCCAAGGTGCCTTGCCGGAACAAGTCTCCCTAGATTTCATTAATCGTGTTTGCTTGCGTGCTTTCTTTGTGTGCATGTGTTTGAAAATAAAAAGGGGGGAATGTCCCAAGTTATCTTCCGGACGTACAAACCATTTGTTGGTTGTCGCTCGGGATTCCTTGGAATTTATGTATTAGGGATTATGATCCCGTCCTCATCTTATGACTTATGATCAACGCATTTAAACCTCGGGACCCTCGGGACTTGCGTGATCGAGAGAATGACTCTCTTTTGGGTCAAAGATGAGGTTCTTTAGGAAGGAATGTCCTTAGCCCATCAATCCTACGCTTTAAGACGGTCGAGCTCGTATAGAGGCTTCATACTCATTCTTAAGCGATAATTGGAGATATAGGGTTCAAGGTTATCCTTTTCCTAAAGAAATCATGAACCTTTAATGGAAGGAACGATGCAAAGATGAGAACTTTTACACCGGTCCATTCCAAGGTTAGGGGAAAGGGAAATGCATGATAAAAAATGACTCTTTAATGAAAAGATGACATTTTTAGGTTGCAAATGATGCTTTTGATTGAAAGAAATGATCTTTATGCAAATGATGCATAAAGATTTGATTTTTATGCAAAGGATGCATTGAAAAGGGATTTTGATGCAAAGGATGCATTTTTATTAAAAAAGATTTGATCTTTATATGCAAATGATGCATAAAGATAACATTTTTATTGGAAAATGGGGGTTTTAGGTGCAAAGGATGCACCTTTATGAAAAAGACTACATTTTTATGACAAATGAGGTCTTAATGCATGAAAAAGGGGAAGGGGATTATAAAGATATGATCTTTAATCTACCAAGTCCCAAGCAATATAAAGACAATGCAATGAGCAATTTATAATGCAATTAGGATGCAAAGGTAGGGCGTGCGAGGTTACCAATCGTTTTCTTCGATTCTTTGGACGGAGCTTGGAGGAGGTTGGTCTTGGACCTTCAAGGAGGAGGGAGATGGCTTCGAGCTTCTTCTTCACCTTCTTGAACCTTCAAAGGGATTCTTCACGTGCAGGAGTGGCTGGTTGTGTGTGTGTATTTGTTGGTGTTGTTGTTGTTGTTGAAATGGGTAGAGGAGGGCTCTATTTATAGGCAGTCTGGATAAGGCTAATGAAGCCGTGCGGCTGCAGGCTCTTTGCAAATGAGGCCGTGCGGCATTATCCACAATGACTCAGCATTCTAGAACCATGCAAGGTGGCATCATTCTAGAAGCCTCTCCCTAATTAAGAAAAACGTGTTTTCTTAATTAGGAAGGCTCCTTACAGCCCTAATTTAAATTTGGACTGTTCCAGAACATTTCCGGAACACTAGGAAGGTCCGGGGAATTACCGGGAAATTTACCGAAATGTCGGGAAAATTAACCGGAAGGCATGAGCCAGATTTGGGTACTTACAACAATAGATTAGTTTCTTATTTCCTGTCTTTTAGTTTTGATTAGTTGATAGTTTTACAGTTAGTTGTAATCGCATTTCAGTTTTATGAAAACAGTCTCTTCCAGCATGCCAAGCAACTATCAACTCTTCATACAGACATCAGAAGATGAGGACTACATCCCCGACTCTTCTGTACAACACATCCTGTCAAGGGTCCACCTTGACTCAGGATACCAACAGCCAAGACCAAGGGACCTCCTTGGCCTGATGGCTTACAACACATCCTATCAAGGGTCCACCTTGACTCAGGATACCAAACAGCCAAGACCAAGGCACCTCCTTGGCCTGATGGCTTACAACACATCCTGTCAAGGGTCCACCTTGACTCAGGATACCAACAGCCAAGACCAAGGGCCCACCTTGGCCTGATGGCTTACAACACATCCTATCAAGGGTCCACCTTGACTCAGGATACCAAACAGCCAAGACCAAGGCACCTCCTTGTCGTGATGGCTTACAACACATCCTGTCAAGGGTACACCTTGACTCAGGATACCAACAGCCAAGACCAAGGGACCTCCTTGGCCTGATGGCTTACAACACATCCCCGTCAAGGGTCCACCTTGACTCGGGATACCAACGGCCAAGACCAAGGAACCTCCTTGGCACGATGGCTTGCAACACTTCCGATCAAGGGTCCACCTTGACTTAGGAGACAAATCACCAAGACCAAGGGACCTCCTTGGCACGATGGCTTACAACACATCCCGTCAAGGGTCCACCTTGACTCGGGATACCAACAGCCTAAGACCAAGGGACCTCCTTGGCTCGATGGCTTACAACACATCCTATCAAGGGTCCACCTTGACTCGGGATACCAAATGCCCAAGACCAAGGCACCTCCTTGGCACGATGGCTTACAACACATCCTGTCAAGGGTCCACCTTGACTCGGGATACCAGCGGCCAAGACCAAGGGCCCACCTTGGCCCTCCGATGGCTTACAACACATCCTATCAAGGGTCCACCTTGACTCGGGATACCAAACGGCCAAGACCAAGGCACCTCCTTGGCTCGATGGCTTACAACACATCCCGTCAAGGGTCCACCTTGACTCAGATACCAAATGTGCCAAGACCAAGGGACCTCCTTGGCCTGATGGCTTACAACACATCCTGTCAAGGGTCCACCTTGACTCAGGATACCAACAGCCAAGACCAAGGAACCTCCTTGGCCTGATGGCTTGCAACACTTCCAGTCAAGGGTCCACCTTGACTTAGGAGACAAACAGCCAAGACCAAGGGACCTCCTTGGCCTGATGGCTTACAACACATCCTGTCAAGAGTCCACCTTGACTCAGGATACCAACAGCCAAGACCAAGGGACCTCCTTGGCCTGATGGCTTACAACACATCCTGTCAAGGGTCCACCTTGACTCAGGATACCAACAGCCAAGACCAAGGAACCTCCTTGGCCTGATGGCTTGCAACACTTCCAGTCAAGGGTCCACCTTGACTTATGAGACAAACAGCCAAGACCGAGGACTTTCCTCGGCCTAATGGCTTGACAAACCTCCTACCATGAATCAACTCCGATTCAGGATTACAACACTTTACACCCAAGGAAACCCTCCTCGGCCTAAATAAATAAAGAGCATAGTTAAAGCCGAGGAGTATTTCCTCGGCCTAACCATTTTGCCCAACATTTGGGAGCAAGGAACCTTCCTTGGATCCCGACTTCTTAAGTCTAGTGCCTCGGCCTAGCATACAAAAATATGAGCAAGTTATGGAAATAACATGAATCATGACAAAAGGATTTTCATTGATATTCAAAAAATTACAAAAGTCCTACCATCTATTACAAAAAACAAAGGAAAAAAGCTATCCTAAGATTGGTGCACGTCATCAAAAGGCTTGTCCAGCCAGTCTTCAGTGATAGTGCCGGGGGGAGGAAGGACCGTTTGTTCAGTGAAGGCATTATTTTCCTCGGTCCCTCCTTCCACCTCGGCTTCTATGTCCTCGGGCTCTTCGGCGTCTTGGATCGCCTCCACCAGGTCTTTAATATTACCGGGGACAACAGAGGCCGGCTTCCACACTTCCCTGCAAGCATGAGCATCCTTGGCAGCCATCAGCTCCAAGTTGCTTTCAGAATAGGGGACCAAGTGATGGAGAGCCCTGACTTCCTCGGCATATTGATCCCTGCAAATTAGCTGGGCAACCTTATTAATGTCCAGACCGGTGGAAGGATCAGCCAAAATGCTCCGGGCCAAATGGAGATAGCCATCTTCAAACATGGTGGCCGTTTGCTCGTCCACGGCCTCTCTGAAGGCCGAGCTGGCCATCATCAGTTCCTTGAAAGCCGAGCTCTCCTTGAACCGAGCTACGGCCTCTTCCTCCCTAGCTGGGAGGGTAGCTTCCAATCCCCGGCATTTGGCCTCAGCTTCATCGGCCTTGGTCTGAAGCTCGGCCTTATCAGCCTTTGCCTGGGCAAGCTCTTCATTTTTAAGCCGGAGATGTTCCTCGGCCTTTGCCTTTTATTCCTCGGCCCTTTTTACCTCGGCCTCAACCTTGGCCTTGGCCGCCGCAAGCTCAGCATCCTTGGCCTCTAAAAGCTTAGCCAAGGAAGACTTGTCTTTTTCGCTCTTTGCTTGAGCTGCCTTAGCCTCATTCAGACGCCTTGTCTTCTTCTTGGCTAGAACATTCTCGTACGCCGTGACAGAAGCCAACTGAAAGATAAATCATTATTAGAAAGGCAAAACCAATATCAAAGACAATAACCCAGAAAGGGATTAACATTTACCTCGGCGATCAAGAGTCCCTTATGGCGAGCAAGGTGTCCTCGTTGGGAGCCTCTTTCTGAAGAATGCCTCGTAGGCATCCTCGTCCATAGCCCTTTGAATAGGAGCTCGGCCCAATCTCACTAAGGGTCCCTCCCTTGCCAACAGGGGGAGTCCCCTAAGACGGGGAATGCCGAGGGACATACTCTTGGCCAGCTCGTCGGCCTCCTCAACAGTCTTGATGGATTGAACGGTTAAGGGAGGGGGAGCATCAACATTGGGGGCTACACTGACGCTTGCCCGTTTAGCCGCAGGCTCCTCGGCGCTAACGGTTGGCGTTCTCTTGGAGCCTGATCTCCTTTGGACGAGGCTAGCTTCCTCGGTTGCCTCTTCCTCGGCATCAACATGGAGGCTATGCCCCTCTACAGTTGATGGATTGGTTTGATCGTCAGCCGCCGGTTCCTCGGCATTCACTTCCCCGTGTAATTTAAGGGGAAGGGGTTGGTCATCTTGAACATTGAGGATGAGGTTACAGGCATTGGCATCCTCCCTCCTTTCTACTAAGGCAGCCTTCTTGCTCAGCCTCCTCTTCCTCTTCACTAGCTCTTGGGGGCTAAGTCTCTCCATGGCTAAAGCTTCTTCTTCCTCGGCTGTTAGATCTGCAAGGACGAGGAAAGAGTTAAATACGGGCAGAGGTAACAAGCATTTGAAAAGTACAAGTAAAAAAGAAACATTTACGTCCAACTATGTCGATGGCTTTCAAACATTGGTCCCGGTGACGCTCTGTCTTGCACGTAATGCAATCCTCATGGAACACTAAACCGGGGTGAATTGTCCAGTCATTGAAGCGTCTCCCCCTCTTTACGGTGACAAGGGGAGATACCCCATCCTTCTTCCCCGGCATCAAACCCGCCTGAATGTAATAATGGTCCGAGGACTCAATCACTGACCAATCGAGGACCCCCACCTCGGCAAATTCTTCTAGGCGTTTAATCAAGTCCTTGGTCCATTCATATTGTTGGACGGGGAACGAAGAAGTTGGACCTTTACAAGGAGACTGGAACTCCCATCCTTGGCGGCTCTCCACCCTTATAACGTGGTTATCCCAACCAGCAACTTTGCTAGACATTGGGAGGAGCAACTTTGGTTTCTTAGACGCACTCTTGATGACGAGGAGCCAGCTCTCCTTGACAAATTGGACATGGTAGAAATGCCTAAAGGCTCCCATGGTTGGCTCATACCCTAAGCTACGGCAAAGGATGATGAAGCTGACAAGAACCCGGGTACCATTGGCTCCTAGCATGGCCGGCACCGCCCTCACGTCGTCTAGAAATTCGCAGATGAAAGGATCCAGTGGAAGACGAAGTCCTTGTTGGAATTGTTTGAAGTAGAAGTGGACAAAGTCTTGGTTATAGTAAAAGTCGTCCTCTTCCTTTTTTGTCTTCAGCTCCATGTGGCCCATATAAGTTAGCCTGTACTCGGCTTTGTCTACCCCGTACTTGGAGTATAGCTTTTCCAGCATGGGATCCCCGGCTCTTGGGGTCCTCTCTTGCCTTTGTCCTAATCCTTGGCCTCCTCGTCCTCGGCCTCCTCTTCTTCGGGCCAAACGGCCATCAGTTTGTGCTTCATCCATGAAAGCATCAACTATCTGAGTAGACGAGGAGGGTTCTCCTTCTCTTCCCGTCATATCTGCATAAAGACGAGGAGACAAAATTAGTGACCTCGTCCATGACTGATTTAGGACGGGGAAGGGAGATTCCCCTCCTCGTCATTTAATAAGGCCGAGGAGGGAGCCGTACCTCTCAGGCGCTCACGCATTTCGCGATCAGAGGCCGGGTAGAACAGATCGATGTGCTCCATCATCTCAGCCCTATCCTCAAAAACTATAATGTTGGGTGAACCAGACTCAATCCTATCTATTCTTGTGGAGTCAGGGTATTGGAGGAATAGACGAGTTCGACCATAACCTCTTAACCGCTTGCTTACATCATCGAGTGAGCATCAACCATGGACCTCTCTCTCTACGATAGACCCTCAAATTTCCAGTATGATATCCATAACGGAATCGGGGAGAATGGTCCCAAGAACGAGCCATTTCTAAGGGGAATCAAAAATAAAAGGGGGAGTTCATTCAATATTCAAGAAAGTCCATATAAAATACAATGAAAATCAAAAAGTTTGAAGTTTTTTGAATTGATGAAGAAAAGCTTCATTCTTTAACAATGGAGGTTTGCCAGTTCTTGGTGTGTTCAAGATTCTTCCCAACAAACCCTAAGAAGATGGAAATCAGATTCAAAATGCACAAAAGGGGATAAATTTCATACCTGAGTTTGAAGAGGTTGATGGAATCACAACAGAAAGCTAGCTCGCCGGAAACTGGGTCGAACAAGATCAAGGTCGCCGGAATTACTGTCGCCTGAACCTTGGTAGTTGCTCTCGAGTATTTGGGGTTTGTAAAGAGTAAAATGAGAAGGATTTAGCTTTTTATACCCCTCAATCGGGTTAAACCCATGGGTAAAGTAAACATTCCGGGTCGGGCGCCCCAAGAATTAAATGCGAATTGACGGTTTCAAGGCGTGACAAGACTGGGGGGCCCCAGAATGGCAACCGTCAGTTATATGAAGCGACGCCGAGGACACGTGTCAAAACCGTTCGTATTCCATCCATATGACGAGGACGAGATGACTTTCTACTCGTCCTAATCCGAGCTAGAAAGTCGGGGGCCACACGAGCAGTATAAACCGAGATACGAATATGGGTTTGCTCAAGCTGGGCCTAATTGAATTGGGCCATGAATATTATCTAAATAACCAAGTATCAGGGCCGAGTAGGGTCTTCCTCATATGACAAGGAGCGTTTATCTCAGCCTTATAACAACATGTTTGGGCCGGTATGCAGCAAGAGACGAGGAAACTAAAGTTCTTACCTCGGCATTCTCCACCATGACGAGGAAACTAAATCATTTACCTCGGCATATCTCCGTACCGGCCAATCTCCAAATGACGAGGAAGCAGAATCATTTACCTCGGTCTATTTGTTAAGGCCGAGGTAAAACATTTGTGTTCCTCGGCGTTCCGGGTAGCAGAACATACAATCCTTATACAACAAGGATTACACATTCATGATTCAATCCAGTTTGTAATCAGCTACAATCCAAGTCAAACAATGACTCCTTAACAGATGTAATTTTCTTAAGATTACATCTTATCTCTTTACAAGTTTATTTCAACATGGATTCTATCAATCCATTCCTATAAATACAAGCCCCATGGCTCATTATTTGGTACGTCACTTTTTACATTGGGAAAACTCTGTCCATTTGTTTTCTTACATACAAACCGTGAACTTACTCTCACGCCGGAGGGCCTTTATCCGGATCCGCCCCGGCTTAGTTTACGTGTTTTCTTTTATTTTCAGGCCTTGCAATCACCGGAGCAATCATCGCTTGGATTTGGGCTGTTTTGACGATTTTGGCATCATCACATTCATTTTTATAAGAGCTGCAAATATGATTAGTAGATGAGTGATGTTTCTAAATTTAGTTTAGGTTACCTTGAACGTCAATTATTATACCAGTAGATGTGTTTTGTATAATATCAATCTTAGCTTGAGCTTGAGAGAAGCTCCACTTAGCAATCATCCATCAACTTTAGCCTTTGAAACCCTTTCTTTTTCTTTTCAGTTGGACTACTAACATTCTCACTTCTTTCTGAACTTGTTAGGAAAAGAAGGGAGAATGACCAACTTAATAATAATAATAATAATAATAATAATAATAATAATAATAATAATAATAATAATTTTATTATTATTACTATTATTATTTATTATTATGATTTTATTATTATTATTAATTTTATTATTATTATTATTATTATTATTATTATTATTATTATTATTATTATTATTATTATTATTATTATCAAACGAGGTTGACAAGTCCGTTGGTATTTTAATGATGTCAGTTAAAAATTTGGTCCAATGCCTTATTTGAAATTAATTTTGAAAGTACGATATCTAAGTCAGTAACTAGTTAGTACCTTACCTTTTGCGAAAATGAAGATTAAGTACATTCCATAGATTGAGAATTATTCCGGAAAAGAATTAACAAATCAATTTAAGGCGCAAGTTTAGATTTATAACATAAAATACATCAAGTCAACTTACACAAATTCACAAAAATAAAGAATATAGTAGAGGATGATGACATCAAGGAAATAACAAAGTTATATCCAATAATTTTATGTTTAATCTTGAAGGATAATTATAAACACAAATACATATACATAAGCACATAATCACCCAATCCTAAATATAATGAGACTGAGTATGTATAAACTTACCATTTTAACCCAAGGCCGAAAATTTTTGGTAGATGTAACGACCTTCCACAAAAGGATGATGTTGCGTTATTGTTGGTCATTGATTTTGACTCTCTGGCTGGTGATAAAGATATTGTTATTGAGACACGTACTGGATTGCTGAAAAGGATTACAAAACGGCACCCATCATACTTAGGTTTGCAGTACCCATTGATTTTTTTATTCGGTAAAGATGGTTATAGAGAAGATATTTTATTACGTGAAGTTGATCCTGAATTAATTGATGGTGGTCGTTACAAGTTGAGTATGAGAGAATTTTTTGCCTACAAAATTCAGGAAAGGGATTTCGAATCACCTAACTTTTTTTCTCATGAATGTTATTTCAGCAATTTCTTTTGGGTGCTTTCACAATTGTCGAAACTGATCGTTTAACTTAAACAAAAACTCATTAGAAACAACTAAGATGTGAAATGTACAAAGATTTGGCTGATGCTCTGCTGAAGGGTGAGAGGGATCCGGTTTTTCATGGCAAACGAATTTGTTTGCCATCTAGCTATACTGAAAGTGCTCGATATATTATTCAAAATTATCAAGATACAATGGCCATATGCAATTTTTGCGAATATCCTAATCTTTTAACTATATTCACATGTAACCCGAAGTGGCCTGAGATTGTTCGATTTCTACACACGAAGCATTTGAAACCTGAAGATAGACGATATCATGTGCAGAATTTTTAAAGCTAAGCTAGATGTTCTCATGGATGATATTCAACATAAGAATTTTTTTGGTGCTGTGAGAGCAGGTAATTTTTAATCTAAATGATATTTAGCTTTTCTTTAAATTTAATTATATTTGATTATACAGGTAAATGTATGTTTTTATTTTTTGATTAATTATACTGATATTAAAATATTTTTTCAGTGGTTTACACAATTGAGTGGCAAAAGTTTGGTTTGCCCCATGTCCATATATATCATCCTTTGGTTGGAAAATAGTGGTGGTCATATCCTGTAGTAGAAAGAATTGACAATATCATTTCTGATAAGACTACAGATGAGGTTGTTGATCTGCATTACTATAATGCAGTACATGAGTTAATGTTGCATGGACCTTGTGTCAAATCTTGACCGAACTCTCCATGCTTGGTTGAGGGCTGTTGCAGTAAATATTTTCCGATTTTTTTTCGGAGAAAACGATTATTGATGAAGATGGATATCCTGGCTATAAGTGTCCTAACAACGGGTGAACAATAGTTGTGAAGGGAGCACATCTTTACAACATATATATAGTCCCTCATAATCGTGTATTATTGATGAAACATGGGAATCATATTAATGTCGAATGGTGTATTCAATCTCGATCCATCAAATATCTTCGCAAGTACGTAAGTAAAGGTCAGGACATAGTTACTGCCAAATTTTGTCAGAGTGCTTCCGAGGAAACAGGAAAAATTAATGTTGATGAGATACAAAATTACTTGGATTGCCGATATATATCACCTTGTCAGGCTGCTTGGAGGTTGTAGGGTTATTATATCCATTATAGGAACCATCGTTAGAAAGATTGTCTTTTCATCTAAAGGGTAAACATAGCATAGTTTATAATGATGATGACGAGATTGATGAAGTTTTCGATCGTCCAACCTTAAGAGAAAGCATGTTCACAGCATGTATGGATGCAAACAAGAAGTATAAGGAATTAGCTAGGGAATTGACCTATGCTAAGTTTCCGATAAAATTCATTTGGAAGAGGAAGAAAAGAGAGTGGCAACACACATGGTTTTAAAATATGTCGCATTTTCTATATTACACCTGGCCAAGGAGAACTGTATTACTTGAGAACCTTGTTGAATATCGTTCGGGAGCCATCTTATTAGGCTAAGATTAGGACTGTTGAAGGTCATGAACACTCGTCTTTTAGAGATGCTTGCTATGCTCTAGGATTATTTGATGATGATCATTGAAGAAAGCCATTTGGGATCTGCATATCAAATGAGGTACCTGTTTGTCACATTGTTGATGTCTGGATCTCTTTCTCGACCTGAGCATGTTTGGGAAAGTTGCCTTGATTATTTGTCAGAAGACATTTTTTATATGCGCAGACGTGTTTTAGAATATCAAGGTAATTTTTATTAATTTTATTGAATTTTTAAAAAATCTTTAATGCATATTTTATATCATTGTACAACTAATTATTATATATTTTTCTTGTGAATATCATAGGATTACAGCTTAGTGCGGAACATAAAAAACTTTACTTTGCTGGAAATCGAAACGATGTTGCGCAACAGGGGTAAAAGCCTTAAAGATTTATCAAATTTGCCCTATCCCGATGATTACGATCCGTCAATGTTTAACAATCATCTGATATTGGATGAGATGAAGTATAAAAGATGTTTATTAGCTGATGAATGCAAGAAGTTGTTGAGATTGTGTAAAAATTAGTAGAAACATGCATATGATACAATCATGGAGAGTGTTGAGGCTGGTAATGGAGGTGTTTTTTTCCGTTATGGTTCTCGTGGTACGGGTAAAAAATTTGTATGAATGATTCTTTCAGTTGCTTTAAGATCAAATGGTGAAATTGTTTTGAAAGTCGCATTCAGTAGAATAACATCTCTTTTGTTGCCTAATGGTCGAACTGGTTATTTTAGATTCGCCATTCCATTAACTTTGGTTGATGATTTAACGTGAAATATAAAACAAGGTAGCTCACCTGCCAAACTAATGGTTAGAACCAGGCTTATCATTTAGGAGGAGGCTCCAATGGTTCACATGCATTGTTTTGAAGCCCTTGATCAAACTTTACGAGATATAATGCAGTTCAAGAATCCTGATAGCTTGATCAACCGTTTGAGGTAAGACAATTGTTATGTGCGGAGATTTTCTTCAGATCCTTCGGGTGATTCCAAAAGGTACCGACAAGATATTGTCAATGCGACAATCAATTCATCACATTTAAGGTCATATTGCAAGGTTTTGAAGCTTACCAAAAATATGCGATTTAAAGCTGTCGAGAATGATCCAAGCGGATTGGAGATTAAAAAAAATTCTCTTAATGGATTTTAAGTATTGGAGATGTGACTTATGGGGGGTGATAATGATGATGTTGCAATTATGAAAATTCTTGATGACGTGGTTTTCAAATCATTTGGCGATTTGGTTAAGGTTATTGTTGATAATACATATCCTTCATTCACATATCATTTTGAAAATGTTGTTTACTTACAAGGAAGAGCCATACTAGCACCAACTCTTGAGGGCGTGGATAAAATTAATGAGTACATGTCTCTCACAATCAGTATGATGGTAAAACTTATTTGAGTTCATACTCAATTTGTAATTGATAATAGTTCCAGTTTTTTTTTTTTTTGAAATACATTAAACCGAGTTTTTGAAAATAATATATCTTCAGGTTTGCCAAATCATCAGCTAATTCTTAAAGTTGGTGTTCCAGTGATGTTATTGAGAAATATTGACCAAAGTGCAGGGTTGTGCAATTGAACGAGACTAATTATTACAAGGCTTGATCAACATGTTGTCGAAGCAAAAATTTGAACGACAATAATGTTGGAGAAAAAGTTTTTGTGTCAAGAATGTCATTAGTTCCATCTGATTTACGTCATGGTCAATGTATGTTGCTTTGTATAGGTTAACCAATCGTCATGGGTTGAGGATATTAGTGGATGATGAAAAGGGAAAAAACTATGGATGAAACCACAAATGCTGTATATAAGGAAATTTTTCAAAATTTGTAACTTTGTTATTAATGCATTTATATATTTTTGATGAATTTATTTATTTAAGAAAGGGATTTACATTAAACTTTATAGATGTAGTAACTCTTTTTATTATAGCTCTGTAATTTATCAAAAGCTTTTTGGTTGTACAATTAATGCACGGGTGTTATAATAGTTACTTTTTAAAGGCTTTGACGAATACGTCATTTGCCCAAATTAACCAACCAATAATAACATATATTTTTTGAACTTATTAAAAATTTCTTTAAATTTTTCCTATACCAGATTGCCCTCTCTCACCTCACCACACAAGCCCACTCATGCATTACCTCGTCATGTTGCCAGTACCAATGCTATTCTCTCTCTCTCTCTCTCTCTCTCTCTCTCTCTCTCTCTCTCTCTCTCTCTCTCTCCTTTTTCCCCTCAAAATTTTAAAATGCAAATCTCAAAAACTAAAAATCCAAAAATAATTTAAACCCCCGTTTTAATTATATCATAAAGACGAATCAAATAGTACACTCATCATATGATTCGATTTTAGAATTAAAAATTTCATTTTTCAGTTGTTCGCACTTGAGTTTAAAACTGAAATATTCATTGTTCATTTGTATACACCTAAGAAATGTTCTCTATTATTTAATCAAATGATAAGTTAGTTTCTCAGTTGTTAAAGCTAAATGATTGTGTTACCACATAATCTTTCAAAACTTGAGAAATCAATATCATCTCCTTTAAACAACAAACAAACCGGTAAATCAATTTATCCATTATAAACAATCAAGATATTTATTTTTCACTTGTGAATGATCGAAAAAATTACTTTTAATTACTAAAAAATTTAATGTTTTACCATATCTTTTATAGACAACTGATAACTAAATTTCTCGATTGTTTAAAACAAAAATGAATGTAACATATTTTCTTCCAACTAAAACAACTAATTAATTAATTTCTCCCTTATGAACCATTAAGAAATTTATTACTCACCTGTGAATGATTGAAAAAATTAATTTTTCAATTGTTTAAAGTCAAATAAATGTGTCACCTCATCTTAAATGAACAACTAATAACTGAATTTCTCTGTTGTTTAAAGTAAAATATGATTTTTTTTATATATATACCCTTAAAAATGACAAATCAATTTATCTAATTTTGAAATAGAATTGTTTTAGGAGGTGTGGTTAGTTTTGCTATTTAAAATTATTATAAACAGGGTGAAACTCTATGGTAGTTTGGATTTCAATCCAGAAATCCTAAGTTAAAAACTGAAATATAATGTTTTTATTGATAAATTTCACAATAATTCAAAGACTTATTGGTAAATCCCCCAAAAAACTAGTCTTTCCTGATGCATAGAAAAAATGAGTATTTATATCAGACATGAATTGGACCAGATGACTGCCGATACGTGTAATAAAATATGTCAGTGCTAAACGTATGTTATTGATAGTGGTTTCAAGTGTGAGTGTTTAGTTTAAAGAATGTGAGCATTAATATTAAATAGTGCCAATAGTATTTGTGTTTTTGAGTGTCAATATTCGGTGGTAGTGTGAAAGAGCTTGTTAGTGTTAGTGTTAAATAGTGTCATATGTAGTGTTAAAAATGTTAGTTTTAATTTTCAAAAGGCAAAAACGATATTTTAGTTACTGAACTTTAGTTTTTTTTTCAAAATAAACAACTAATAACTGAATTTCTCGATTGTTTAAAGTAAAATATGATTTTTTTTTTATATATACCCTTAAAAATGGCAAATCAATTTATCTAATTTTGAAATAAAATTGTTTTAGGAGGTGTGGTTAGTTTTGCTATTTAAAATTATTATAAAGAGGGTGAAACTCTATGGGAGTGGGGATTTCAATCCAGAAATCCTAAGGTAAAAACTGAAATGTAATGTTTTTATTTGTAAATTTCACAATAGTTCAAAGATTTAATGGTAAATCCCACAAAAAAACTAGTATTTCCTTATACATAGAAAAAAGAGTATTTATATCAGACATGAATTGGACCAGATGACTGCCGATATGTGTGATAAAATATGCCAGTGCTAAACGTGTGTCATTGATAGTGGTTTCAAGTGAGAGTGTTTAGTTTAAAGAATGTGAGCATTAATATTAAAGAGTGCCAGTAGTATTTGCGTTTTTGATTGTCAGTGTTAAGAGTATCACGGGTAGTGTGAAAGAGCTTGTCAGTGTTAGTGTTAAATAGTGTTATATATAGTGGTAAAAAGCGTTAGCTTTAATTTTCAAAAGGCAAAAACGATATTTTAGTCACTAACTTTAGTTTTTTTTTCAAGATGTTCTAATTAAACTATTTTTTTTTTCATAATGTTCTACTGAAATTTCATTTTTTTTCAAAATGTTACCACTCTATCAACAAATTCGTTAAAAATCTAACAAAATTTAGCCACATTACCTCACATGAAATTTTTTGTTAAATACTCCCTCCGTCCCGGACGAAGTGTCCCAACTTTCTATTTTGGGCGTCCCATTTAAAATGTCTCATACCCAAAAAAGGAAAGTTTTTTCACTATTCCACCCACTCATTCTCTCTCCTACTTTACTTTTACACTCACAACATTCTCTCTCCTAACTATTTCTCCCACTCATTCTCTGTCATATTTAATTTTTCATACTCACAACATTTAAACTTTTCTCTTTCTTACATCACTTTCCTTAATTCTCGCGCCGAACCCATTTTGGGAAACTTCGACCGGGACGGAGGGAGTATAATCTAGGGTAAATGATTTTTTTGGGGGGAACTAAGTTGTAATATTTCTCATAAAGTATGTGCCAACAACATTTTACATTAATTAATTTGTTTTATTCATACATGTCAACCATTCATCTTGTAGATACTTGATGCAGTCTGTTACTATCTTCAAGTCTTCCTTCATGTCTGTGGGTAGTTCTCCCTCTCTAAGCAATCTGTCTTTGCCCATGTGTGAAATTTTAAGCTTGTTTCCCCTCTTTTCCTTCATGATTTACTCCAAAAAAATTTGCAAACCGACAAAATTTTTGTTGAGTGTTACATGGGAAAGCTTTTCATATGCTACTTGAAGTGCATTTACCAAATCTTCAACTTTTGTGGCTTGAAGATCTGTTTTGAGTGAGTCTATTGAGGAGAACCACCCAAGGTCATTAATGTTGGTATCCGGGGAATTTGGTGGATGAAATTTTAGTTGAATGTTACATCCTTCTGTGGTTGCTGCTGCTTTAAAATTTTCATCCAAGTTGTTGATGTGTGATGGGGCATTGTCCCATTGAATGATGATTTTTTTTTAAAAAGTATTGGTGGCCATTTGCCTTTGATTGCAGGAATAACCTGCAATCACAAAATAAAATGCATTGTGATAAACTGAAATTTAAAGTTGCTGCAAGACTGAATTTCAGTCTTGCAATTTTGTTGGCTGCGATTAATGACGGCTTGATTGCATTCGTTCGTGCCCTGATCACGCCCTCTTTTTTCCTCCTATCGATTGCCTCAACGAAAAAGGGTCTTTCACTTTCTTCTAAGGTGTACCGCTTATGAGGGTTACCGATCGGTACTAACGAAGTCGATCTCAAACTAGGAAAGAGTGAAAGTTGCACGTCAACGGGTGGAGATGAGGTAGTGAAGATGGTGGTTAGCAACCACTATCTTGACTTGCTTCGCTTTCTCTGTCCATGTGAAGGTACGATCATAAAATGAGGGGAAAGAGGGGCATCTTTTAAGATGAATCTGGTAAAGAAGGAAGCCCGTTCAACTAAGGCTTCCAAACTGAGGATTGAAGGATGGGAATAGAGCTAAATTTGGAAAGTCTCAATAGGAAATGAAGGCATATTCCAAAATCGGGATTCAAGGAAGATGGATGCCTAAAGGAGTATTAAGGTAATTCAATCCTCACTCTCATATTTTCATATTTGTTCTGAAATATGATTTTTGACATAGCTTCTTCATCTAACTTGACTGTTTTATTCCTTGCAACACCTTTTTTTTTTAAGTCGGTTGTAATGGTTGATTTCCTCCCATTTGATTTCGGACTGCTAGCCACACCAAGTATACCGTCAAGCGATAAATCCCATACTTCTCCCAAGCTTCCTTAATTTTCCCATCTAAAGAGTTCCGGCAACAATGAAGCTCAACAAGTATTGGTACAACATGTTCCTCTCTTCAGTTGTTAAATCTTTCTTCATCTTTATTTTTTAAAGTTTGTAAAAGTTCGCTCAACTTCTGCAATGGTGAGCGAATTTTCGCTTAGACCCTGAGCAAAACTGTTTCGCTCAAAGTTTGAGCGAAACCGTGAGCGAAAATGTGTGCGATCTCAAAACGGATTAAAAGTTTATTTTTTAATTTTGATTTATCCCAAATGACGTCGTTTATGCAATATATCAAAAAAGTTCATAATTTTTTTTCGCCTTTAAATAGAGCCTAATATTGTATAGGTTATTCACACATCTTCTTCCATACTTTCTCTCTTTAAGCTTAAGTTAAAAAAAAAAACTTTTGAGTTTTTGATTATGGATAATTACGAAAACAATTATGAATATGATTCTAATCAAGCTTGGCTCAAAGAAATGTTGCTTTCTTTAATTATCGTAGTGTGGTGTTCTTTGTTACATATTGTGTTTTGTCAAATCAAATGAATGGCATTTGTAGTCTAGTTGGTCAATAAATGAAAGGCATCCGAAAGATGGTTATTACATGAAATCTAGTTCTTTTGTCCACACACATATTATATAGTCTAATCAATTTTTAAAAATTGGATACTAGTATGCCAATAAATGGAAAAACTTTGAGCAAGTTCACATGCGTAGTGTATGATTTGGCACGGTCATCTTTAATTTCAACTCATCTCCATTATTTATCAAGAGTCAGGAATTCAATAAATTATAGCTGTTAAAGTTGATTTGTCATATTCAACTTTCACCCGTTAAGAATCCAATATTTATAGAAGATCCATCAGTATTGTAACACACATTCAAGCTCAACACTTCCAAATATCACTCACCATTAAACATGTCTTGTAGTTATTCTGTTCCAAGCAACAACTCATCATCCAAATCTTCATCTAACTCTTCAGATGAAGATAATATGATGACTAACAATTATAATGAAGTTTGTTCTATGGCTAGTTATGTCAGCCAAAATCATAACTTATGCAACCACTACCCACCCCTCATTGTCGTATCCGCATTGAACGTCATCGTGAGGAAGGTCATGTAATGCTCTTTAGTCAATACTTTGCTCCCAGGCCAACGTACCCCCCAAAATATTCAGACGTAGATTCCGAATGAACACACCTGTCTTTCTTCGTTTGGTTGCAAAAGCAGAGCAATGTGATGAATATTTAACGGGGAGGATGGGCTTGCCTACTTTACAAAAGTGCACTGCTGCAATGTGTATGCTAGCGTGCGGAATGGCAACAGAAGCTGTTGATGTGTACTTACTGCTCGGTGCATCTTCTGCATGAGTGGCATTTGAAATTTTTTGTGACATAGTCATTAGTC
The DNA here is from genome assembly GCA_022495995.1 of Adenophora triphylla var. japonica. Classification (NCBI taxonomy): domain Eukaryota; kingdom Viridiplantae; phylum Streptophyta; class Magnoliopsida; order Asterales; family Campanulaceae; genus Adenophora; species Adenophora triphylla. The sequence goes on along the minus strand of JAFEMH010002802.1, from coordinate 224,297 downwards.
AATTTGAAAATTATTATTTGAGGAGGCCTAATCGATCAGACTTGGAGAGAATACTTTGCATAGGTTCAGCACGTGAATTTCCAGGCATGTTAGGAAGTATTGACTACATGCACTGGGAATGGAAAAATTGTCCTTCCGCCTGGAAAGGGGAATATCAAGTTCGTAGTGGAAAAGCGTCCCTGGTTTTAGAAGTCGTTGCCTCACATGATCTATGGATTTGGCATTCTTTCTTTGGTATTTCAGGCTCATTGAATGATATAAATGTCTTGCACCGATCTTCGGTGTTTGATGATCTTTTAAATGGTGTGGCGTCGCATGTTAGATTCCAAGTGAATGGCAATCAATACAACAAAGGATATTATCTCACTGATGGCATCTATCCATAATGGGCTACATTCATCAATTCAATTCCCCTCCCCACAGAGGACAAACACAAATTATTTGCAAAAAGACAAGAGGCATGCAAACAAGACATAGAGCGTGTCTTTAGGGTGCTTCAAGCTCGGTTTGCAATACTTCGTAAACCGTCACTTGCCTGGAGTGAGGTAGTTCTTGGTAAGATAATGACAACTTGCATTATATTGCATAATATGATTGTTGAATATGAACGAGATCGATATAGAAATTATGATGATGCGAGTGAGTTCTGGGCGGATAAACCCAAAAATAAGGGGAAGGAAAAAAAAAGTCCACTCGAATTGATCAAGATGATACTTTCACATACAGAACCGAAAATTCACATGTTGAAAATAGTATCACAAAATACATAGCACACAAACGTGATCTCCAAAACAAAACCGCACACCTGACTCTCAAAACAGATTTGATTGAGCATATTTATGCGATCAACAACTCTTAATATTATATGTAACATTTTATCTACTATTTCATGCTTTATTTTCGTATTTAATTTCTGTGTTAAGTTATTAATTTTATGTATTGAATGTTTTAAATATTAAATTGATGTTTATTTATCAGTATTTTATATACAAAAAATGCAATTACAATAAAATATAATTTAAAAAAAATATTTTGTAATGTGAACGTATAAAAAACTAATTTATATCACTAATTTATAAAATAAAATAAATATTTTATTTATTAATTATAAAAATGTTTTGAGCAAAAATTTCGCTCACCATTGTGCATGCTCTTATGTCTTATATCCTTAACAAAATCGGGGTGGATATATATATATATATATATATATATATATATATATATATATATATATATATATATATATATACTTCCTCCGTCCCATGTGAATGTAAACCATTTTTTTGGGCACAATAACTAAGAAATATTATTAAGATAATGAAAATGTGTAGTAGGAAATGAAGAGAGAGAATGAGTGGATGGGGTAGGGTGAATATAAAATAATAAATTTATTTTCATTTTGGACAGTTTGCATTTACGTGGGATGGACCAAAATAGAAATAAGTTTGCATTCACATTCACGTGAGACGGAGGGAGTATATATATATATATATATATTGGATGCTGCACATCAGCACAAGTATTACTTAATGTGGGTGCTGCACATACAACACAAATATTAATTGGTTTGTGTATATTGGTGTTGGAAAGAGGATATGAGTTATGTTTTGTGTGAGCAGGTATTCAGAAATGATGAAAAAGAGATGGGACTACAATGGTGATAATATTTACTTTATATAAGTTTCACATTTTTTTTATTTTTTTTTTGATACCCAGGTTCCCAGCTTCGTCGGACTAATTCTGGACCACCAGGTACCGGCCCCTCAGTATGCTGGCGGAGGTAAATCGCGGGATGTGCCCTATGCAGCCAGGGTGGCAGTACCCCTTATACTCCAGAGCCCCAAGGGAGCCCTCCTACAAGGCATTTACATCACTCTTACAACACCAATTGGCTGCTCCAGCTGCTCCTGCCGAGGCTCCTGCCGAGGCAATTACATCACTCTTACAACACCAATTGACTGCTCCAGCTGCTCCTGCCAAGATTCGAACTTTCCACACTTATTGTTATTGTTCAGTATATGTAGCAGTTAAGCTATTTGAATGTTTTCATTATTATAAAGGGGAAATTGCATTTTGGACTTCAAAATTTAGTGTGTGTTACTAAGTCAGGCCCTATTCTATTATTATTTACTAAATAGTTCAAAGTTGTTAATATGTTAACATTTTAGGGTTTTTAACTAGTTTTGTTAGAAAAATTTATTAAATGATCACGTGCAAGTCACGTGTCATTTAACATAGTACTCCCTCCGTCCCAGACCAAGGGTCCTCGGGGGGGATTTCACGCTTCTTAAGAATTTTTTTTAAAGTGAGTAGAAAATTTTAGGAAAGAGAATGTAAAAGTTAAATGTGTGGTAGGGAATAGGAGAGAGAATGTAAAAGTTAAATGTGTGGTAGGGAATAAAAGAGAGAATGTAAAAGTTAATAATATTTAATAGGAGAGAGAATGAGTGGGAGGAATAGTAATGTTTTTTTGTAAATATATGGAGATAATAAGGGTATAAATATATGGAAAACTTTCCATTTAAGGAAAGTGACTCTTGGTCTGGGACGGACCAAAAAGGAAAGTAGGACTCTTGGTCTGGGACGGAGGGAGTATGTTTTTAAACACAAATTCTTTCTTTGTTGTTTTAATGCAAATTAAATGAAAATAAATTAGCCATATGATCCCTCAACTAATTTTTAAGTTTATAAGATTCTAGAACTAGCCTTGTACCCCAAACAAAATCCTACCCCTTCTTTCTCCACTACAAGGAAAATCAATTTTAGCTACGGCAAATTCCGTAGCTAAAATGAAGATTCCGTAGCTAAATCGTGTTTAGCTACGGATTTTTTCCGTAGCTATTCCGTGGGTGCAGGTTTGTCGCTAATTTGGGCGTCGCTATTTTGTAGCTATTTTAGAGACGGATATGTCCGTCTCTAATTTAGAGACAGATATGTCCGTCTCTAAATTAGAGACAGATATGTCCGTCTCTAAATTAGAGACAGATATGTCCGTGTCTAAATTAGCTACAGATATGACCGTCTACGGATTAGCGACAGATTTTTCGTCTCTATTTAAATTCTCGTTTTATTTTTCAACCATTTTAGCTACGAATATTTCCGTCGCTAAATTGAGAATTTTTTTAAAAAAAAATTATACTAATATATTTTAAATATATATATATATATATATATATATATATATATATATTTAAAATATATTAGTATATATTTTTAAATATATATTAAATCAGTCCCTCGATTTTTTTTATTCTCAAATCAATCCCTTATTTTTTTTTATTTTCAAATCAGTCCCTTAATTTTATTAATCCTAAATCAGTCCTTGACAATTCAAAGTTACACTTTGCCCCCCTCAACTTCTTTTCTACTCAAATCCGGCCTCAATATTAACCACCGTGACCACCGCCATCCACCATCGGCCATCCACCACCGTCGACCATTCACCACCGTCTAACCACCATCACACAACCACATCAAACCACCCACATTCACAACCACCATCAAAACAGAGATTGAAGAATCAAACACGAAATCAAAACAAAGATTGAAGAAATCGTGCCAAAATCAAAACGAAATAGAGAGAGAAATAGAGAGATTGACGGAGGCGAAGGCTGCACACCACCTACAATCAAAACGAAATCAAATCAGGTATGAAGAAATCGTGCGAAATCAAAACAGAGATGAAGAACAATCGTGCGAAATCAAAACAGAGGGAGAGACGGAGTGTTTACATACCAGATCTGTGGCGAAGAAGGAATGCGAACCGTTGCGTCGCCGGAGACGAGAGAGGAAGAGGGAATGGTAGTGGTGGCGGCGTAAGGTGAAGAGATAAATGGGGAGGCTCAAGTTTGTGTTTGTTGAAGGGAGAGAAACGAGAGAGAGTGACGGAGGGCGAAGGTATCCGGGTGTCGCCAGGAGAGCACGGCGGAGGCTGAAGGGACGGCGGTGAGGAGGCGAGGACGCTTGAGAGAGAGAAAACGGTGAAGCTGGGTTTTGTTTTGGTGCATTTGTTATTTCAAAGTGAGGAGAGAGAGAGAGAGAAATAGGGAGAGGGAGGGATTGTTTTTGTTTGAATGATTTTGGGCCGTTTGATTAAATGTATTGAATGGTCAGATCTGACTTTAAACCATAATCCTCGTGAAATTTCAAAATCCAATCAAACAATGCCACATCACGTACTTATATTTATTTCACACTATATTATACATAAATTAAAATATTTATGTCTAATACTAAGAATAATAATATTTATTATTAATAATATTTATTAATAAATTATTAATTATATAATTAATTAATATTAATTATTAATAATAACTAGTAATTTTTATTATTTTTTATTGACTAGCAAAAAATATTTTTACAAAATATTTTAGATTTTTTTATTCTACTACAGTAATAATATTAATAACAGTATTAATAATATTAATAATTTTTATTATTTTTTATTGAATAGGAAAAAATATTTTAGATTTTTTTTATTACTGAAATTTACAAAAAGTTATCTAAAATATTTACATGCTTTTATTTGATTTACCCAAAATTTTAGTTATATTAATATGCCTAATATCAAGAATAATAACATTATCATATAATTAGTAATAATACTTAATAATAAGACTAATAATGATGTTATTGTTAATTATTCAAATATATAATTGAATTTATTAATAATTATTATTATATAATTAGTAATAATACATAACATCAAAAATAATAATGTTATTAATTAATAAAATATTCATTAATTTAATTATTGTGAAAATGGTATACGGCTACCTCGTTTATTTTTTTTAAATTTTTTTCTTCATTCTAAATGACATTTAAAGTGTTTTTCATCTTTATGAGTTCCTCCAAATCCAAATGGAAATTGAGTTACAAATATTTCTCATTATTTAGGGTTTTTAGGGTTTTAAGGAATGAGTCCCGATCTTGTGAAAATGGTATACGGCTACCTCGTTTATTTTTTTTTAATTTTTTTCTACATTCTAAATGACATTTAAAGTGTTTTTCATCTTTATGAGTTCCTCCAAATCCAAATGGAAATTGAGTTACAAATATTTCCCATTATTTAGGGTTTTCAGGGTTTTATGTGTCCCGATCTTGTGAAAATGGTATACGGCTACCTCATTTATTTTTTTTTATTTTTTTCTACATTCTAAATGAAATTTAAAGTGTTTTTCATCTTTATGAGTTCCTCCAAATCCAAATGGAAATTGAGTTACAAATATTTCCCATTATTTAGGGTTTTTAGGGTTTTAAGGAATGAGTCCCGATCTTGTGAAAATGGTATACGGCTACCTCGTTTATTTTTTTTTAATTTTTTTCTACATTCTAAATGACATTTAAAGTGTTTTTCATCTTTATGAGTTCCTCCAAATCCAAATGGAAATTGAGTTACAAATATTTCCCATTATTTAGGGTTTTCAGGGTTTTATGTGTCCCGATCTTGTGAAAATGGTATACGGCTACCTCATTTATTTATTTTTTATTTTTTTCTACATTCTAAATGACATTTAAAGTGTTTTTCATCTTTATGAGTTCCTCCAAATCCAAATGGAAATTGAGTTACAAATATTTCCCATTATTTAGGGTTTTTAGGGTTTTAAGGAATGAGTCCCGATCTTGTGAAAATGGTATACGGCTACCTCGTTTATTTTTTTTTTAATTTTTTTCTACATTCTAAATGACATTTAAAGTGTTTTTCATCTTTATGAGTTCCTCCAAATCCAAATGGAAATTGAGTTACAAATATTTCCCATTATTTAGGGTTTTTAGGATTTTATGTGTCCCGATCTTGTGAAAATGGTATACGGCTACCTCGTTTATTTTTTTTAATTTCTTTTCTACATTCTAAATTACATTTAAAGTGTTTTTCATCTTTATGAGTTCCTCCAAATCCAAATGGAAATTGAGTTACAAATATTTCCCATTATTTAGGGTTTTTCGGGGTTTTATGTGTCCCGATCTTGTGAAAATGGTATACGGCTACCTCATTTATTTATTTTTTATTTTTTTCTACATTCTAAATGACATTTAAAGTGTTTTTCATCTTTATGAGTTCCTCCAAATCCAAATGGAAATTGAGTTACAAATATTTCCCATTATTTAGGGTTTTTAGGGTTTTAAGGAATGAGTCCCGATCTTGTGAAAATGGTATACGTCTACCTCGTTTATTTTTTTAATTTTTTTCTACATTCTAAATGACATTTAAAGTGTTTTTCATCTTTATGAGTTCCTCCAAATCCAAATGGAAATTGAGTTACAAATATTTCCCATTATTTCGGGTTTTTAGGATTTTATGTGTCCCGATCTTGTGAAAATGGTATACGGCTACCTCGTTTATTTTTTTTTTAATTTTTTTCTACATTCTAAATGACATTTAAAGTGTTTTTCATCTTTATGAGTTCCTCCAAATCCAAATGGAAATTGAGTTACAAATATTTCCCATTATTTAGGGTTTTCAGGGTTTTATGTGTCCCGATCTTGTGAAAATGGTATACGGCTACCTCATTTATTTTTTTTTATTTTTTTCTACATTATAAATGACATTTAAAGTGTTTTTCATCTTTATGAGTTCCTCCAAATCCAAATGGAAATTGAGTTACAAATATTTCCCATTATTTAGGGTTTTTAGGGTTTTAAGGAATGAGTCCCGATCTTGTGAAAATGGTATACGGCTACCTCGTTTATTTTTTTTTAATTTTTTTCTACATTCTAAATGACATTTAAAGTGTTTTTCATCTTTATGAGTTCCTCCAAATCCAAATGGAAATTGAGTTAAAATATTTCCCATTATTTAGGGTTTTTAGGGTATAAGGTTTAGGGTATAGGGACGGACTACCCTATATTTATTTATTTTTTTTTTAAAAAAATTATTGACTAGAAAACAATATTTTAGCCTTTGTTAATCAGTGGTTTTTTTTTAGAAAAAGTTATAGAAAAAAAGATAGAAAAAAACTAAACAAATGAAAGTATATAGAAGAAAAGTCAAAAGAGGGACGGACTACCCTATATTTATTTTTTATTTTTTAAAAATTTTTTTATTGACTAGAAAACAATATTTTAGCCTTTGTTAATCAGTGGTTTTTTTTAGAAAAAGTTATAGAAAAAAAGATAGAAAAAAACTAAACAAATGAAAGTATATAGAAGAAAAGTCAAAAGAGGGACGGACTACCCTATATTTATTTTATTTTTTTAAAATTTTTTTATTGACTAGAAAACAATATTTTAGCCTTTGTTAATCAGTGGTTTTTTTTAGAAAAAGTTATAGAAAAAAAGATAGAAAAAAACTAAACAAATGAAAGTATATAGAAGAAAAGTCAAAAGAGGACGGACTACCCTATATTTATTTTTTATTTTTTAAAAAATTTTTTATTGACTAGAAAACAATATTTTAGCCTTTGTTAATCAGTGGTTTTTTTTAGAAAAAGTTATAGAAAAAAAGATAGAAAAAAACTAAACAAATGAAAGTATATAGAAGAAAAGTCAAAAGAGGGACGGACTACCCTATATTTATTTTTTATTTTTAAAAAATTTTTATTGACTAGAAAACAATATTTTAGCCTTTGTTAATCAGTGGTTTTTTTTAGAAAAAGTTATAGAAAAAAAGATAGAAAAAAACTAAACAAATGAAAGTATATAGAAGAAAAGTCAAAAGAGGACGGTCTACCTTATATTTATTTTTTATTTTTTAAAAAATTTTTATTGACTAGAAAACAATATTTTAGCCTTTGTTAATCAGTGGTTTTTTTTAGAAAAAGTTATAGAAAAAAGATAGAAAAAAACTAAACAAATGAAAGTATATAGAAGAAAAGTCAAAAGAGGGACGGACTACCCTATATTTATTTTTTATTTTTAAAAAATTTTTTATTGACTAGAAAACAATATTTTAGCCTTTGTTAATCAGTGGTTTTTTTTAGAAAAAGTTATAGAAAAAAAGATAGAAAAAAACTAAACAAATGAAAGTATATAGAAGAAAAGTCAAAAGAGGGACGGACTACCCTATATTTATTTTTTATTTTTCTAATAAAAAATTTTTATTGACTAGAAAACAATATTTTAGCCTTTGTTAATCAGTGGTTTTTTTTAGAAAAAGTTATAGAAAAAAAGATAGAAAAAAACTAAACAAATGAAAGTATATAGAAGAAAAGTCAAAAGAGGGACGGACTACCCTATATTTATTTTTTATTTTTTAAAAATTTTTTTATTGACTAGAAAACAATATTTTAGCCTTTGTTAATCAGTGGTTTTTTTTAGAAAAAGTTATAGAAAAAAGATAGAAAAAAACTAAACAAATGAAAGTATATAGAAGAAAAGTCAAAAGAGGGACGGACTACCCTATATTTATTTTTTATGTTTTTAAAAAATTTTTATTGACTAGAAAACAATATTTTAGCCTTTGTTAATCAGTGATTTTTTTTTAGAAAAAGTTATAGAAAAAAAGATAGAAAAAAACTAAACAAATGAAAGTATATAGAAGAAAAGTCAAAAGGGAGACGGACTACCCTATATTTATTTTTTATTTTTTTAAAAAAATTTTATTGACTAGAAAACAATATTTTAGCCTTTGTTAATTAGTGGTTTTTTTTAGAAAAAGTTATATAAAAAAAGATAGAAAAAAACTAAACAAATGAAAGTATATAGAAGAAAAGTCAAATTTAGAGACGGATACTAAATGTCTCTAAATTTTAGAGACAGAATGTTGAATCGTCACTAAATTAGAGACGGATTAAAAAATGTCTCTAAATTAGAGACGGGTTAAAATCTGTCTCTAAAGTTAGAGACGGATTACGAATTTGTCTCTAATTTAGAGACGGATTCGAATCCGTCTCTAAAATTTAGAGACGGAATCTGAATCCGTCTCTAATTTAGAGACGGATTCTGAATCTGTCTCTAATTTAGAGACGGATACAAAACCCGTCTCTAAAATTTAGAGACGGAATCTGAATCCGTCTCTAAATTAGAGACGGAATCAGATTTCGTCTCTAAATTAGACACGGATTCGGATTCCGTCTCTAAATTAGAGACGGATTCATATTCCGTCTCTGAATTAGAGACGGAATCCGAATCCGTGTCTAATTTAGAGACGGAATCCGAATCCGTCTCTGATTTTTGGTTCTGTCTCTAATCTGTCGCCAAATTAGCTACGGATTCCGTCCGTCTCTAAATTTCCGTCTCTAAATCCGGTTTTCCTTGTAGTGCTCTCTCTCTCTCTCTCTCTCTCTCTCTCTCTCTCTCTCTCTCTCTCTCTATATATATATATATATATATATATATATATATATATATATACCCCCATCTCTCAGATTAACCCTCCCCTCCCCTCCCCTCCCCGTTTGGTAATCCCACCCCACCCACCTCCGGCCTCACTCTTCCCTTCCTCAGGTCGCCTTTTCGGCAACTGCTGTTCTTCGGCGATCTCTTTTTTCTTCGGTCTGTTTCTCGACGGATCTCCAGTCTACTTTTTCGGCCGAAAAATCCCTCTTCTCCGATGATCTCTTTTTATATAACAATACTAACAAATCTTGATTTGATTTCAAATCTGATTTATAAAATTTCCTAAAAGATAAAGAGAAGATTCATAATTGATGAACAAAGATGACGATAGAGAAGGAAGGAGATGCAAATCGCTACACAATGGTCTAGTTGGTAGAGGTAGTGCGAACGGGCTGGACCGGCGACGGTGACAGAGAGGAAATAGAAGAAGGCGTGGGCGTCGGCACTGAGGAAGGGGTCGATAGCGATATTGCTGGAGGAAGGTGAAGGGGGGCGGGAAAGGTAGTGGGTCAACAAAGATGTGGAGGTCGAAGTACTCCTCGGCGACCCAAAGGTGGAGATTGGGAAAAGGGAACGAAAGGAGGAACTTGGAGGGAACAAAAGGAGGTATAGATGAAGGCTTGTGTTGAATCTCTGTTGATCTAGTGTTTGGTCTAATCATTCAATTTTTTTTAGAAAAATTGAAGTGGTGAATGTCAATGATAAATGGTAGTGGTGGGTAGACGAAAGGTGGTGGTAGGTGGACGGAAGGTGGTGGGTGTTGGTTATGGTGGATGGTAATGAGTTTGAGTTAAAGAGATAATGGTTGTTGGTTTGTACATTTAAATCAATTACATCAATTGTGCATAATAATGTTGTAAATTTGATTATGTACAATACTTCTTATTTGGGTAACAAGAATTTTTTTTTTACATTTTATTAGTTAAATCACATATTATTATTATTTAATATAATCATATATAAATAATTATTAATACTTAAAGTAAATAATAGGTTTTAAAATAGATTATCATTTATTTCAAAAAGAAAAGAAACTGATTAATATAAATTGTAGTAAAAATTGTTTTCATACTTTTTTTAGCATTTTTAAATGTTATTATAATAAAGTATCATTTGGTTTTTTTTATATTTAGGGATATTAGTATTTTCTATATTGGTTATTTATTTTCATTTAATTTGCATTAAAACAACAACGAAAGAATTTGTGTTTAAAAACATCCTCATATCAAAACTAGTTAAGAATTCTAAAATGTTAACAAAATAACAATTTTGGAGTTTATATTGTAAATAGTGATAGAATATAGCCTGAATTAGAAACACCCCTAAATTTTGGGACCCAAAATGCAATTTTCAATATTATAAATTGTATTATATAATCCTATACTTAGATGCTTACTCTTATTATATAATGTAGGGATTTTTTTACGAAGTTTTACTTGCTTATATTGTTTTAATGTTGAAACAAGAAAAATGCAAAGAGAGAAGACAAGAAATATCAACTGAGGATAGAATGGGAGACAGTTGGATAGTATTGCTAAAATATTCAAGTCCTTTGTTATATGTATAAAATTTTATTGGGAAAACCCATATTTTGGTCGTGAAAGAAACAGTTTTTCTTTTGCAATGTGCTCATTTAATTACACGATTTTTGCAATGCTCTCACTTTACCAACGAAGATGTCAATTTTTTAACGGGACTTTGGCATGTTATATCGCTTGACTAATAACTGTTATAAAATTATTACTTTTTTATTTCATTTTATCTGTATTTTCATTTTTTTCCTAGTGTACCAAAAAATTGTTTTATTTTATTTTTATTTTTAATCATTTAATATTAAATTATTTATTTTTTTTGGTATTTTTATTTTTCCTAATGTACCAAAATTATTTTATTTTAATTTAAAAAAATTGGTTTTCATTGTTTTATTATTCTTTTTCTTTTGCTTTTGGTTCGTATTCTCTTTCTTTTATTAAGAACTAAAGAGGCTCGTTGGATTTAACTTAACTCCACTAACGAATCATTATTTTTAATCGTAAAATTTAGGGAGAAACGCGTTTCTCCATAAGTTATGGAGAAACAGGTTACGGGTATCCAGAACCTTTTGAAAGGATATCCAGAAACTTTTTGTATTGGCCATGACCTTGTCCCATGGTTACTTCTGGATATCAGTCTCAAAGGTTACGGATATCTGAAACCCTTTGAAAGGATATCCAGAAGCTTATGAAAGTGATATCCAGAAACCTTCAAAATGATATCCAGAAACTTTCAAAATGTTTACGGATATTCATTTGATGATTTACGGATATACATTTGAAGGTTTACGAATATCGAAAACCTTCAAAATGAATATTGAAACTTTCAAAATGTTTACGGATATTCATTTGATGGTTTACGGATATACATTTGAAGGTTTACGGATATCCGAAACCTTCAATAAGCAATTTCTGGTCTTGGCCTTGAATTTGGCTTCAAATCTATTTTTTCTGGATATCCGCCCAAAGGCTTCTGGATATCCGTTCCAAAGCTTCTGGATATCCAGAACCCTTTGAGACTGATATCCAGAAATTTTCATCTGGTTATCAAACGTATAGCTTCTGGCTATTAAAAACGCGTTTCTCCATAGTTATGGAGAAACGCGTTTCTCAGCAGACCTACTCATTTTTAATAGGTGTCGGTCATATGCCATCATGTGACCAAAATCTGTTAAAATTTTGACAGTTCTCTCAGTCAAGTGAGTGGATTACAAAAAATTGGTACTTGGATGAATACATTACATAAAAAAAAGCTTCAATAAGGATATTGCAAAAACATGATCTCTTTCGTGACCAAAATGTGGGTTTTGAAAATTTTATCAAGCCATATGTATGGCTATTTGTATAAGTAATATTTCAACCCGTTATAAAGAGTTTGGGGTTTGTATGTATTGAGGTGCAAAAGTTATACTTGGTGATGTTGTGGTTGTTAACTGATTTTTTTTATTCACATGTTTGTGATGTTATCAATGTCATGTAGACATCAGAGCGTGACTCGGCCGGAAAGCTATGAGATCACCCATGCGTAAGATCTTGGGCTTGAAATAAATTGAGGTTTAGCTTTAACTGAATCAGCGAACGAATTCTTTTTAAACAAGGAAAATTGTAATATTTCAAAAACTGTTATTGCATATGTACGGTGCACAATTTATATCAATATAATTTTAATTGTATAGTAAATAATATTATAAAAAGAATTAAAAGTAAATTATAAATTTAAAGAAACTTGTTTATACATAACATTGCTACAAATTAACATAGTTAATTTGAAGATAGCTCCACTTTCTAGTTATTATTTTTATTTAACTATGATCACAGATTTAGGAAAAACAACTATCAAATAAATTTTTGAAACTTATTATTGATACAACATTAGAAATATTATCATTAATGATGCTGCCAGAAATGATCGGATCAGCCCAAATTCAGCGGACGGTTGTACTCCGGCGATTGATCAGCCTGAAACAGAGAAACAAACACGTAAACTAAGCCGGGGCTTCGCCGGTGAAGGCCCTCCGGCACGAGAGTAAGTATTTGCTTTGTGAGAGATAGAAATCAATTTGACAAAGTTTTGAGTCAAAAGATAACGTACCAAAATAATGTGAATTATGGCTTGTATTTATAGGCATAGCAATGTATAATCCATGTTGAATTGGATTGCTAAGAGATAAGATATGAATCCTAAGAGGATTATATTTGAGGAGTCCCTGTTGGACCTGAATTTGTATGTGAGGTGGTTACAATCCTAGAGGGATTATAACTGCTTAATGTCCCAGTTTGAATAGGATTACTTAAACTGCACTTCTGCACGTACGCCGGGGAGGTCCCTCCTCGTCATCGTCACCAAGTCGATTTATGATGAGCCGGGGAGGAAATATAAAGGAATTGGGGAAGCCCAATTCCTTGTGATTGGATAGCCGAGGAGGCCTCCTCGTCGTCAAGGGAGCTCAGCTCGGCCTTGAAGGGAGGTCTCCCTCGGCATTGAGACGGGCCATGTTCATTTCTCCTACTAAGTCTAGGTCAGCTTAGGGGAATAACGGGAAGGCTTGGACCGAGGAAGGTAGAGAAGCCCATTCCCTTCCTCGTACATCATTCTTGGTTGGATTATGTTTAGGGCCCAATCCACTTGGGTCTTGCCCGACCTATCTCATATTTGTACTTAGGTTTATACCGTTCAGTGGCCCCCGAATTTCTAGCTCGGCTATGCCGAAGAGGAAGTAGAGCTCTACCTCGGCTTATACGAATATGAAAAGGCGTCGACGTGGAAATTTTCGCTTCATCTGTCCTCTGTTTAATTCGTACAATAATGGGGCAGGTTTCACTAGGTCTGACAGTCACCTCGAAACCCCTACTTTCATTTAATGCAAAGGAGGCGACGGTTTTGACCCGAATTTGTCCCGTACCACTTCCAGATTTGAGGGTATAAAAACAAAAACCATCTTCAATGGGCCCAATCCACTTGGGCCTTGCTCGACCTATCCCATATTCGTACTTAGGTTTATACCATTCAGTGGCCCCCGACTTCCTAGCTCGGCTTTGCCGAGGAGGAAGTAGATCTCTACCTTGGCTTATACGAATATGAAAAGGCGTCGACGTGGCAAGTGTCGCTTCATCTATCTACTGTTTAATTCGTACAATGATGGGGAACGTTTCACTAGGTCTGACAGTCACCTCGAAAACCCTACTTTCATTTAATGCAAAGGAGGCGACGGTTTTGACCCGGATTTGTCCCGTACCACTTACAGATTTGAGGGTATAAAAACAAAAACCATCTTCAATTCTTCTCTTTTATCACTGTTGAGGTTTATGAGCAAAATAGCGAGGTTTAAAACTGCCCTTCGTGTTCTTGATCTTGCTGCCCAAATTTGCTCAATTCACTTTGATTTCAACCGTTCGACCTTCGTCAAACTCCGATTAAAGGTATAATCTCATCTTTGCTAGTTGATTTCTGCATTTTATTTTCGATTTCTGGGGTTTTTCCGTTTGCTCTTCACGTGTCCGCCATTGTTGATCGCTTGAAGCTTTTCTGAGTTCTTGTTCTTGAATAATTTCTTGAGCCCCTTCGTTATTTTAGAAATGGCAAGAACCTGGAGCAGTAATTCCAATGTCCTTTTCTGCTATCATATCAAAAACTATAGAATTTACAAACGATCTGATGGCCCTTGGATGATGGTGAGAATGATAGAGATAAAGGAGATCTTGACGAGGTACCAAAGCCCTAGATCCGATGTAAGGTACCCACGAGGGCAAAGAATTGACCGTATAGATGCGAAATCCCCAAATGTTGTGTTATTCCAAGGTTTTTCTGATATAATCAATCACATCAACCGTCATTACATTTAATCCGTTCCTTCAAATCAGCCACCGTTGATGGGTAAGATCCCCTCCTCGGCTCTAGTGATGGCGAGGAGGGATGTTTTTTCTTCTCCTCGTCCTTCCTTTTCTGTGCCCCATTTTTGACTTTTGTCGTTTCGTTTGTGTAGCCATGGTGAGAAGAGGAAGTGGGGTTGCCCGTCAAGCAGGTCCTTCTACGTCATCAAATATTGTGGATGCTTTTGACAAGGGAGAGGGAAGCCGAGGAGGGAGAGGCCGAGGGAGGAAAAGCCGAGGTAGAACCTATACCCCAAGACCTAGACCCACTAAGGCCGGGGATCCCATGATTAAGGAGATTCATACCAAGTACAAAGTGTCTAGGGATGAGTATAGTTTAAGTTATTCCCATTGGACCCCTCTTGAAACTGAGGCAGAAGCTCTCGACTTTTACTATAGCCTCAATCATGTCTATTTTTTTTATAAACAGTTCCAATAGGGTCTCCGTCTTCCCTAAGATCCATTCATTAATGAATTCTTGGAGGATATGCAGCCTGTCCCGGCCATGCTAGGTGCTAACGCGGTGAGGTTCCTCGTAGGCTTCATCGTGCTGTGCCGTAGTCTAGGGTTTGAACCTTGCCAAACATCTTTTCATCATTTTTTTCACAATTGGCTATAAGTCTGACTCCAGGCTAATAGTGATCAGGAGTGACCCTAATCGTCCCAAGCTTATCTCCCCGATGTCGAGCAAGGTGGCTTGGTGGAATACCCACGTTGTTCGAGTTTAAAGCCGTCATGGCTGGGAGTTCCCATCTCCTTCTGAGGAGCCCGGCTTGCCCAAGGTTACATGGAGAGATGAGTGGAGCAAGCAGCTGATAGAGAGGTTAAATCAGTTTGTCAAGGTAGGCACGTTGAGCTGGTCGTCGTTAGAGAGTGATCCTCGGTACTATGTCCAGGCCGGCATTATGCCAAGACCTATTGATGATATAATTCCCCTCATCCCCGTTACTAGGGGCAACAAGTTTCGTGATTGGAGGATACACCCTGGTTTTGTCTTTCATGCTGATTGTGGTTTCTGCAAACAAAACAACGACAAGTGTCTAACCGAGGACGATGTCGTCGACTGTAATCTTTCCCATCTTTTATACTTGTCAAATTTTCATCTTGATCTTTTCCTTCCTCATAATGTATGCTAACTCTTTTCATATTTTCAGATTTGACACTAGAGCAGGAAAGAGAGATGTCTTTGAGGAAGATTGACCCTTTGGTGTTGTTGAAACAGAATAGGAAAGCCTCCTGCTCCTCGGCTATCTCTAAGCGGCAAGAGGAGGCTACCTGGCTCCAAGTGATCCTCTCTACCAAAGAGGTCATTGCATTACCCCTTGATCCACCTGGGGGAGCTGACGAGGAGGCTCAGGGTAAGCCCAGAATTCAGACTGAAGAGGGGCATAGCCTCCAAGTCCAAACTACTGAAGCCGAGGGAGATGAGAGGGATGCCAGCCAGTCCGTATCCGAGGAGACCGCCCTGATCAGGCGGTCCTCAGGCCAAAAACACCGAAGTACTGATCCCCCTGCCGAGGAACCTCCCTCTAAGAGGGCTGCTAATGCTGCTCCTTCTCAAGAGCTCACCGCCCATACGGTAAAGACTTACCCCGATGCCGAGAGGGTTGTTAGAAAGTTGGCAATCCATCCCACGCTGAGGGGATTGGATGTGTTGGCTCGTACGGGTCCTAAGCTTAGGCTGGGCCGTGCAGTGGTCCATCGGGCTATGGATGAGGACCTGCTCGAACACATGGTGGCGACCCAGCCTAACAAAGAGAACATAGCAAACCGAAAGGGCCTCCTCGTTGCCGAGGTAAGTCTCCTCATCATTCATCTTTTTCAATAACTTTGTCTCCTTTTTATAACTGAATTTTCATTTTTCACTGTAGCTTTGCACTATCACTGCTTATGAGGCCATTCAAAATAAGGCTGTGGACCTTAAGATCAAGGAACTTGAGGGCCAAGTAGCGAAAAATGAGGCTGAGCAGGCAAAGGCATCCGGCCTGTTGAGGTCGCTGAGGGAGGAGATGGAGGCCGAGAGAGCGGCCAAGGCCAAGGTTGAGATGGAAGCTGAGCAGGAACGTGCCAAAGCTGAGGAGGCAGCTAGGGCCGAGCAAGCCGAAATTGAGAGGCTTCAAGCCAAACTTAAAGCTAAGTCCGAGGAGGCCGAGGTGACTGGTGCCCGACTCAAAGAGGTGGAGGCTAGCTTGCCTTCACACATTGAAGATGCTCTCTCTGAGTATAATGCTAGCCCGGCCTTCCAAGATTCTATAGCCGAGGAGACGGCTACGATGTTCTCTGATGGTTACTTGCATCTGGCAAGGAGAATAATGGCCGACGCGTCACTAGGCATAGATCTGGAGACGCTTGCCCGGCTTATAACTCAAGATTCTTATGACGAGGCTGCCAGGTCCGTCCATTACCTCGTCCCCTTCTGGGAGAATGCTCTGGGCGTGATTGCTGAGAGTGACGAGGAGGCTGGCCATCCCGCCTGGGTTCCTCCTGCCATCGATCCCCAAAACATCAATGCCATCATAGCACGGATGGAGGACAAGGACCATAGTGCCAAGGACGAGGACCATAGTGCCGAGGACGAGGGGGGACGCTAATGCCGAGGAGCCAGCCAGTGATGAAACTCAAACTGAGGCTCAGACTCAGTAGGTCATCATCACGATCTGCGGCCCGATCGGGAGGATCTTTTAGGTCCACTTGATATTTAGAATTTTCTTGTTTTTATTTTTTGCTGTAATAGGAGAGGACTCTTGTATTTCACTTCTTCCGAATATCAATGAACGGCTTTCCTTTCATTCTTCATTGTATTTCTTGGTTACTTTGATATATGATCTACTTGTTTGAATGCTTGTTTGTTGTTTTTGTACAAGTACAAACCAATTTTGGGAAGCCGAGGAAGAAGCTCGTTCAGTCTTAAAACACTTGGTAATTTGACAGTCTAGGTCATTAGGCCGAGGGGAGTTCCTTGGCCTAACTATTGGGTTCTTCTTTTTCATCTCTCTATGATGAGGAAGATGACTCGTACATAGGTCTAGGATGATTCTGCCGATATTTGACAGTCTAGGTCATTAGGCCAAGGGGAGTTCCTTGGCCTGACTGTTGGGTTCTTCTTTTTCATCTCTCTATGATGAGGAAGATGACTCGTACATAGGTCTAGGATGGTTCTGCCGATAGTCGTTAGAGTCGAGGGGTTTCCTAGTCAAGACGTTAGGATTTCTTCTTTTTCATCTACTTATGCCGAGGAAGATGACTCGTATATAGATTTTAGATGGTTCTGCTGGTAGTCGTTAGAGTCGAGGGGTTTCCTCGTCAAGACGTTAGGCTTTCTTCTTTTTCATCTACTTATGTCGAGGAAGATGACTCGTACAATGATTTTAGACTGTTCTGCCGGTAGTCGTTAGAGTCGAGGGGTTTCCTCGTCAAGACGTTAGGCTTTCTTCTTTTTCATCTACTTATGCCGAGGAAGATGACTCGTACATAAATTTTAGACGGTTTTGTCGGTAGTTGTTAGAATCGAGGGGTTTCCTCGTCATGACGTTAGGCTTTCTTCTTTTTCATCTACTTATGCTGAGGAAGATGACTCGTACATAGATTTTAGACGATTTTATCCGTAGTCGTTAGAGTTGAGGGGTTTCCTCATTAAGACGTTAGGCTTTCTTCTTTTTCATCTACTTATGCCGAGGAAGATGACTCGTACATAGATTTTAGACGGTTTTGCTGGTAGTCGTTAGAGTCGAGGGGTTTCCTCGTCAAGACGTTAGGCTTTCTTCTTTTTCATCTACTTATGCCGTGGAAGATGACTCGTACATAGATTTTAGATGGTTTCTGGTCTCACCAATCCATGTTGAGGAGGAACTCGCTCGGTCATAGATCTTGAGTGAGTCATGATGGGAGTTTATCCCTTTGAAGACCGAGGAGGCGCTCCTCGTCTTCCAGTGTTGTCTTGATAGTTGCTTTGCACGTTGAAGAAGTAAATTTCATTAATTAAACTGATTACATCAAACTGCAATCCTACCTTGCTAGAAAAGTAAAAGACTAACAAAGATTAACCTATTACATAAAAACAGACTGAAACTAATGATAGATTCATACCCTTGCTTGCCTGGGGTCTTCATTTATTTGCTAGTTGTCATAGTTTGGATTTGAATTTTTTGCTGTAGGGGTAGCCAACTCAACCGGTTCGTCTACGTCCCGCGGCTCTCCTTGTCTCAAGTCATGGGTGGCCCCCGAGTTCTGGCCGTTTGACGAGATGAGGGATGTATCTAGGACAGGCAGAACTGTATCATTGTTGTCTTTATGACCATCTAATATCTCACTTCGAAATGTTCATCTACGTCCCGCAGCTCTCCTTGTCTCAAGTCATGGGTGGCCCCGAGTTCTGGCCGTTGATGAGATGAGTGGCTGTATCCAGGACGGACAGAACTGTGATTGGGAGAAAACTAATGGAGTTTAGCCCTAGAAGGCCTGTCTTCTTCTTCATCCTTATCTTCATCATCACTGTCTTCATTTTTTCTCTTTCGCTTGTTATCCTTCTTCAGGACATATCGGTCGAGTTTGCCTTCATCAACCCACCTTTGGATCATCCTTTTGAGGGCGATGCAGTTCTCAGTGTTGTGACCATAGTCTTTGTGGAAATCACAGTGCTTGGAAGGGTCACGTGGGTACTTTGGTTGGTCACTGAGTGGACGTGGATTTGGAAGATTCACCAATTGCATGATTTCTGTGATAGGTTTGGTGAGGGGGTGAAGATCTTAGCCTTTTCAGTTCCCCGCGCTCTGTTTTTGCCCTTGTAGCTGTTTCCATTTGAAACCTGGTTGGTGCCAGTTGTCTATGTTTCTTTCTTGTCAGACTTTTTCTTACTTTTCTCTTCCGCCATGGCTATGGCGTATGCCACATTAAATAAGTCAGATTTAGACTTGGGCTCTCTGGCGGAGAGTTCGCATATCAGCTGTACGGATCTAAGTCCGGAATTGAAGCAGACGATCACCTCCCTGTCGGTCAGGCTTTCTTCCACTTGGTCTGCCATGGCTCTGAACCTATTGTAATAGCTCAGAGTGGTTTCATTCTTTCCTTGCTCGATGTTAGCAAGGTCAGTCAACCTTTTCTTCCTTTTCCCTACCATGGCAAAGTGATCCAGGAACTTCCTCCTCATATTCCTCCAGCTATCAATGCTTCCCTTTTTTAGCTCACGAAACCAGGTCAATGCTGTTACGGAGAAGGTACTCACAAAAGCTTTGCAGAGAATGTCATCTGCTTTGGTGAGGAGGGCCATAGTGGATTCGAAACTTTGCACATGGTCCCTTGCGTCGGTGGTTTCCGCATACTTGTCAAAACTTGGGACTTTAAAGGCAGGGTTAGGAGGTATTTCATTGATTTCTTGAGAGAATGGACGGGTGGCACTTGTGTCATCTTCTTATGTTTCTTTTTTACCCATTTCCATTTCATCAATCCTCTTCTTCAGCATCAATAGCTCTCTAGTGTCAATCCCATTTTCAGAACTAAAATGAGAGCTTCGGTGGGAACTGCGGTGGGACCTTTCTGTTGGGTGACCATTCACCCTGCTATGCTCCTCATCTTCTCAGTGGTTTTCTCCTCGTCTAGAGGGTGTTTTTTCTTTCCTCGGCTCCTTGGCTCCCCTTCATGGTGAAGGATCATTCTGAAAGGACGAGGGCTCCTCGGCCTTATGATGTTTCGAGGACGAGGTGAATTATGCCGAGGATGATGGTTATGACGAGGAGACATGTTACGACGAGGAGGGGAGAAACGTCTAGCTTGACTGACCCTTACTCGCAAGTCGGCTGAGTTAACCTCCTGGTCCCTTGAATTCAAGTGGCTTCTCAAGTCTACCACAACATTCTTGTTTCCATGATTATTTGATCCAGGACGAGGAGGAGCATCTCGGTGGTTTTGCTTAGATAGTACAACAGGCTCATGGTGAGGGGGATCTTGGCCACGAGGAGGGCTCCTCTGACTACCTCCCTGTCACCCTGAGTTTCCCTTCCACGAGAATTTCCTGTCCCCGAAAGCCTGATGAACTCGGCCATTGAGTTTTCGGGATCCAATTGCAACAGAGCATTTTGAGTTTCATAAATGTGTTGCCAAGTATCCATTTGTTTATGTAATAGTGTACAACGATCAATGGGTTGGGTGTTCTCAGCTCGTCCTGCGTCAGTATTCCTCGTCCTCTGTCTGGTCGTAGCTCGCTTTCCTCGTGGACGATGACGAGGAGAGTTGGTAACTGCCACCTCGGCAGCTGGCTGATTCCGAGAATGGAGAGTCATGCCGAAGGGAGGTGGCCCTTCGATCTGAAATGGAGGAGAAGGAAGCACTCCAGCCATTTCGTTCAGATGGATTTCTTCGACGAGGGCTTGTTGCTCCTCGTTAGTGACACTTATGGTATTTTCGTCATCCATTGGTATCAGAATTGTGGTTCAAACAGAATTATTTATCAAAACCCAAAAAGAATTTCAAACGACCCAAATTTCCAAGCGGACAATTTTTCAGGCCAACGGAATTCCGGCAGAACAAGTAATTCCGGCCAACAGATTTTCCAGGCGAACTAAATATTCCAGGCGAAACTGAAGTTTCCATCCAATAATAGAACAGATTTAGAACGGAACAGTGCATTTTTCGGCCAAAAATAAGAATTTTCCGACTAGGAAAAAGGTTAAGGCGAATGGTTGTTTCAAGCTTTTCAACGGGTATTCGAATCGCTTCCCGGCAATGGAACCAAACTGATGCTGCCAGAAACGATCGGATCAGCCCAAATCCAGCGGACGGTTGTACTCCAGCAATTAATCAGCCTGAAACAGTGAAACAAACACATAAACTAAGTCGGGGCTTCTCCGGCGAAGGCCCTCCGGCGCAAGAGTAAGTATTTGCTTTGTGAGAGAGAGAAATCAATTTGACAGAGTTTTGAGTCAAAAAATAACGTACCAAAATAATGTGAATTATGACTTGTATTTATAGGCATAGCAATGTATAATCCATGTTGATTGGATTGCTAAGAGATAAGATATGAATCCTAAGAGGATTATATTTGAGGAGTCCCTGTTGGACCTGAATTTGTATGTGAGGTGGTTACAATCCTAGAGGGCTTAACTGCTCAATGTCCCAGTTTGAATAGGATTATGTAAACTGCACTTTTGCACGTACGCCGGGGAGGTCCCTCCTTGTCATCGTCACCAAGTCGGTTTATGATGAGCTAGGGAGGAAATATGAAGGAATTGTGGAAATCCAATTCCTGGTGATTGGATAGACGAGGAGGCCTCCTCGTCGTCAAGGGAGCTCAGCTCGGCCTGGGAGGGAGGTTTCCCTTGGCATTGAGACGGGCCTTGGTCATTTCGCCTACTAAGTCTAGGTCGGCTTAGGGGAATGACGGGAAGGCTTGGGCCGAGGAAGGTAGATAAGCCTATTCCCTTCCTCGTACATCATTCTTGGTTGGATTATGTTTAGGGCCCAATCCACTTGGGCCTTGCCCGACCTATCCCATATTCGTACTTAGGTTTATGTTGTTTAATTAATAATCTTGAAATTTTCATAAGGATAAATATGTTAAAATGAATTATTACCTGAACGGAATAAAAGTGACGGGCTAGGCCCAACGAGCGAAGCCCAATTATTCAGACATTATTGCCACCACATCTCTAGTGGGTCGGCCCAATTATTACAAGGCCCAAGGCCCATCAGCCAAGATCAGTCGACCTAGCTCATTGTCCGACCTCTATGGTCCCGACCTAGCTTTGTCCGACATACGATCTATATCTCTTACGAGTATCATCCGGCTACAACAAGCAGTCATGTCGACCTAGACTCAAAACAGGCGACCTCGACCTACAATGCGTACGTCGACCTACAGAGCCTCATCCGGATACATCAAGCAGTCTGGTCGACCTAGACTCAAACATGCGACCTCGACCTACAATACGTACGTCGACCTACAAAGTCAAAATGTGCTTATAATCCTTTCCATAACAGGATTCCTACAAATCAGGAGTTATATGCGTACTTGATCTCCTACACAATCTGATACACGATTCTAGGGATCTCATGCAATCCTACTACAATTATATCTCTCATCCTAATCCTATATAAGGAGTAATCTCACCCCAAAAAAGGTACACATATTCTCTCTACCCAAAATATAATATGCCTCCCTCCCGATTTATATCAACTCTCCATGCACAGATGCTTATTCTCTCGCCTGAGGGTTTGCGCGGGGTAACTCCCCGCGCCCTAACGGTGTCTGTTTTGCAGATCATCCATTTGTTCATCCAGGAATCCAACGCCGCGTTCCTGACTAATTGGGTACCCCCGGTATCACCCATTTTATGCATCATCAGTTTGGTTCCATTGCCGGGAACGAGACACGACGAACGGCGGACGAAGATAATGGAAAAATTCATGTACCAAGATGGATATACGCGGAGGAACAGGCCTTCTAGTGGCATCTAATTTTATCAAAGTAAAAAACTAGGAGGCAATTGGGAGACTGGCAACACAGGCCACCCACTCGAAGCACTAGCAGGGGACTATTTCATGGGGGGGAACAAATTCAAAATCCCTGATATTCACCAAGACGAGCGGTAAAAAAATTTCGGCCCCATATTCAATTGCACCGGACGAATGATCCAAAACTATCACGTCTTGTACAAAAATTCCAGGTGCATTCTTTCCAGTTTAGTCATTAGAATTTGCAATCTCTTGGGCGTAATAACATGCCCAACACATGAGTTTATTTTTTATTGCCATGAACAATCTGTTGCCCCAAGAAAAATAATTATGCATTTTGTTCTCCTTAGAAGCTAGGCCCAAATTGACTTTATGCTTTCGATCTTGAACTTGAGTTGAAACCCATTACAATAGCTCATTTTATTAATTATTTGGCTTCTTGTCGAGGTACAATGCAATGACAACCATCTGCAAGCACAATAACAAAGCTCAACAATTATGACCAAGCAACGCCTCTAACTTAAGGCAGGCCCGAAGCAACACTGATCACAACAAACATGATCTGAAGATTCGAGCTCTTTCTTAGCTCACAGAAAGAAGCCTCACGAGGACAATCTTTGGCGTCAACACTTATAAGCAACTTTGTCAGGCACAGTTACTGGGAAACTAAGCCCCATAACAGCGTTATAATGCGATGGATGATAAGCAGAAGTTGTCGTCCGCTGCCTATTCCGGTTATAACTATCGGCCAAAAAAGTGACGAGCGAGATAGTACGGTCTCCAAAGAGATGCAATTAATTAGAACTATCAACACCAGCTACCCTCATTGTCAAGGAGCAAGGGCTGAACTTATCAAGGACATGGCCTTGAACTGCCCTCCCACTCACCAAGCCTGATACAACTGCTAGCAAACCAAGCAGGCTAACTCCAAAAAGACACAAGAAGGGCTGAGCACCTTCAAACAAACAGCCGCAGTGAACGTAGCTGCCTACATGGCAAAGGGCTGAACGAGAAAATTGTCACATCCAGGGCATACCCCTCATCCTCGACACAAGCATCGAGAGTAACGAGTGGGGGACTGACATGTTATGATGCATAAAGACTAGCTACCGACTCCCATCAACTTGCAGACAATAACCTAGCTCGCAGGCCGAGCAAAAATGATTCAAAGGTCGCAACTATGGCGAGCAGTCAAAACTCATGCCTGTGCAAGCCAAACTATCATAATATTGCTGCCTCATTGTAAGTACCCCAATCTGGATCACTCTCTTCCGAATGCACGGGAAACACCGCAGACTCACACAAGCACAGTCTCGAACACCTGTAGTCCTCAAAAACTCAAAAAACCACCAACCAAACCAAGGGGGGCCTTTCTGGGATAAAAAAGCTCAAAAGGACTTTTTGCGAATTTCGGAAAATTTGGAAAAGCAGAGGAGGTCCGCACGAACCTTTTTGCATCCAGACATAATTATTACGAAATCCTCTTAAAGTCCACATTATTCCCTCAAATCTGGGAAAACTAAATTTTTGATTTTCATGGAAGGTCCGTACGGACCTTCTTGCAAGTTTTCCTCAACTATAAATAGAGGGCTCCCCCCCCCTCTCATTTTACACACATCCCTCTTCTCATCTCTCCCCTAGCCTTCAGGCTGCCCTTCTAAGACCCCTCGGGGCACTCCCGGTCCCTTTCGGTTCCTTACGGGACCTTCCGAGCTCCCTCGCGGTGTTCCGAAGCCCTGTCGAGCACTACCGAGGGCTCTCGAGACGCTCTCGCGCTGCCCCGAGGCACTCTCGAGGTATTTTGAGGCCCCTCGTGGTACTTCGAAGCCTTGCCTGGTCTATTCCGAGGCATCCCGACCCTTTCCGAGCCAAACCGACGATCCCGACGCACGCCGAAACTCTGCTCGAGCACAACCGACGATCCCAACGCACAACGAACCTCTGCCCGAATCCAGTCAATGATCCCTGTGATCCCAACGCATGGCGAAACTCTGCCCGAGTGCACACCTGACAATCCCGAGGCACGCCGAAGCTCTGTCCGCAGACAACCGGCACATCCCGAAGCAATCTCGGTCTATCCCGGGACACTATTCCATCCTCAAACACTATTCCCTAGCGGAAGACAAACACGAACCGACATTGGTAAGGCTTCCTTCCTACACTATTTCAATACATTTCAATACGTAGTGTACAATGTAGACATCCGATACAACATGCATTTTTAAAAGCACATACACACACACAACATTTAAAGAAAGAAGGGGTACCGAAAGACTCATTTTTACGAGGCGACTCGGGTGAGCTCTAATATTCTAATATTTTCTTCCTGAGGAGTAACCTGACCTCCGAACTCAAAAATCTCATCACACAACAATCGTTTTTAAACTGATGCCTTTTCTCAATGTTTTGGGCTAAATCAAAACGGCATGGCGACTCTACAAGAAAAAACACAGCGAGACACCTCCATCGACCAATGAAAAATGCAAACGCGAAATGCCGGGGCCCGCGCGCGAGCCGGATCCGGGTAATTTCACTCATATCCAACTTGTTTGTCAAATGGCTTGCAATCAAGTATGGGACCAATGAATGCCACCACTAACTCCCACGCTACTCAGTATATGGGTGTGCTTGAACAAGGAAGAAAAGCGAAATTTGCGAGATTAGAAGACATAGTGTTGACCAGTTCCTCAACTGCTCTTCATTGAGGACTTTTCTCGAACATATGTGAAGCGGAAGGTTTCATAGCACCAGGAACAACAATAATAGGCCCAGATGGCTTTTCGGGCAACAGCGAGAGCAGGAGGTAGAGATCGCAGGCACTATCCGAGCAGGACGTAACCATGCTGGAACTACCAGAGTTGAAGTGCATCGTGAAAACCAACTCACCTGTCAAGTACTATAGCTGGACGAACACACTTGCAGGACGAGCACGAATCCTAGAGCAACTTCTACCTCTGTCTTCCTTGTCCGACAATTGCTGACTGCATCACCTGAACGACCCGAAAATAATGAAGCAGCCAATCATGTCAGACCAAATAGTGCTTGACCTTGCCCAACTACCTATCACCAAATCGTTAAGAAAGCCTCACTCAATAAGACAAACTCCGACCCTTATCAGGTGCATTGGTTCCACATTTACACTCAGTTTGTTTTCTGAATCCAATTTACAGCATAATAATGTGTTTATATATACTATTTACAAATTATACTACATGTATCTTTGACTAATTATTTGCATTTTTGCGAGGCAACAATAATCGAGGAAAACAAGAAAGCCGAGCAGGCCTTACAACTTCCAAGCACATAAGCCGAGCAAATCACGTCCTAGCTCGCAGGTCGAACAAAGATGGTACAATGGTCTCAAGTTGGTCGAGCGGTCAATGCCCATACCTAATCATGAGAACAATGAGAACAGGCGAACACGATCTCAACCACCTATGATCGCCCAAGACAAACAACTATGACATGTTGACTGTCTGTATGCAGACTGCCTGAACCATCTGTACTAAAACTGCCTTATCTCCCTTTCTAGACCTCTAAACGACGAACCGATTTTTTTGTATGAAAGTAGACACATAGACCTTTCCAACGAGTACCTTTACGTCTTCTGGAAATTTCTGGATCAGAACAATTTATTTGTCAAAGTTGATCAAAAATCTGGTTTTTCAGAATCTTAAAATCAGCTTCATTGAATCCGTTTTCTGAACGTTTGCTCTACCCTTCGATGAACTTGTCACCAATGGATGTTCCTATGTCAGAAAAGTCGAAGTGTTGAAAACAATTCATGAAGGCAAACAGGCTTTTCGGCCCTCAAGCACGAATAACCTTCATCAGGCTAATCGAGGAGAACAAAAGGCCTGCTAGCAAATGTAACAGTTAGCCAAGTAGCTCACATCCTTGCTCGACCAAGAAGGGCCAACCTACAATCGGTCCAACCCAAGCAAGCTCACACTTCAATTGGAAGATGGTCTCATTGTGAAGCATCTTGACAAAGTTAGCTCAACGAAATAAAAATCAGCTCGACTTCGACTTCCCAACAACATTTTGGATATCAGTAAGGTTGAATCTGGAAAGATGGTACTGAAGGAGACTGAGTTTGACTTGATGAAAGAACTTAAAGGACTTGTTGATATGTTTTCCGTGTAATGCATCAACCAAAATGTAGAGACTATTCTTGATCTTTCCGACGATATGCTGAAAGTTTTTCAAGGAGACTCGGCTAGAGTGATCCAAATTTTTGCAAATCTCATCAGCAATTCTATCAAGTTCACAACATCGGGCTACATCATTCTGCGAGGATGGTGCGAGAATCCAAATAAGAATGCAAACTTTGCCTCCAATCAGAAAGAATTATTGCCTCCACCCAAAACAAGAGTGAAGCAGCAAGGAAGCCACAATAAAACCTCCTGCAAGAAGGACAAGAAAATGATTCTTTGGTTTGAAGTTGACGACACTGGCTATGGAATTGATCCAAGCAAATGGGAGACAGCATTTGAAAGCTTTGAGCAAGCTGACCCGTCAACAACTCGACTGCATGGCAGAACTGGTCTTGGACTATGCATTGTTCGAACTCTGGTTAACAAGATGGGTGGTGAAATCGACGAAAGAAAAATCAGCTCGACAACAAAGTCAGCTCAGCTCGACGAAAGAAAAGTTAGCTCGAAAAAACAAAGTCAGCTCGACAAAATAAATGTCGACCAACAAACCAATTATCAGACTATGGCTCCTGGCTCAAATAAAAGAGTAAACTTACAAGCGCCTCAAAATAAGCTGGAAGAAGCAAACTCCAAACAGGTCGAACAACTATGGGTTTATACTCACATCTCAGCCGAGCTACCCACATCCTTATTCGACCCAGACTGGCCGACCCTGGTGATCGGATCAGTGAAATTTCCAAGTATTCTTCTTTGAGGACTTTAGTCGAACAAGTGGGAAGCAGCTCGAAATATGGTACGAGCAACATAAGAAATTCGACCACCAGCACGAGTTCGAGCAACGGGCAGAATTTAGATGAGCAAACAACTAACATTGCAAGCCAAATATGTGAATTTAGGCGTCGACCATGAAATCAATACTCCATCTCAAGCTAGCGGCCAACAATGACGAGTAAACAAAGCTGGTATCAGCCGAATTAGCTCCCAGGTCGAGCATAAGTAACCACACACAACTGAATATCGGCGACCTGAAACCGCCTAGTCGGTACGTACTGATTGGGCTCCAAAGCTCAGGTCTCTCTTTGTCGTTGACGGTAAAACCCCAAACTTAAACTTCAGTTTCAGAAAAGACTCCAGCTGTGCGATATAAGAAATGGAGGAAAGTTCCTTGGCATTACAAAGTGAAGACATATGTTCTAAACATGCTCACGTGGCTATTTGTGGCAAAAGAATGGGGGCCACTTAAAATTGACTCCAACCAAGGCAATTACAAGAGTGCACTCTCCATCAGACTTTCAATCAACTCCTCTTAAAGAACCGTTAAAGAACAACTGAAATTCGCCCGTCAGTCCGACTCAAATTTAGTTAGGTCGATCCGAACTCAACTCGGTCACCTCGAACTTACAATAGATCTCGTTCTAAACAGTTTCGACTCTTAGTCAATCTCGTTCCTTAACAGTCTCGATTCTTAATCAGTCTCATTCCTTAACAAACTCGACCGATGTCCTAGGTCGACCTCATTCATAAACAGGTCCGACTGAAAATTTAGGGTAGTCTCAATCCTTAACAGACTCGACCGATGTCCTAGGTCGACCTCGTTCATAAACAGGTCCGACCGAAGATATAGGGAAGTCTCGTTCCTTAACAGACTCGACCGATGTCCTAGGTCGACCTCGTTCATAAACAGGTCCGACCGAAGATTTAGGGCAGTCTCGTTCCTTAACAGACTCGACCGATGTCCTAGGTCGACCTCGTTCATAAACAGGTCCGATCGAAGATTTAGGGCAGTCTCGTTCTTTAACAGACTCGACCAATGTCCTAGGTCGACCTCGTTCATAAATAGGTCCGACCGAAGATTTAGGGCAGTCTCGTTCCTTAACAGTCTCGACCGATGTCCTAGGTCGACCTCGTTCATAAACAGGTCCGACCGAATATTTAGGGAAGTCTCGTTCCTTAAACAGACTCAACCGATGTCATAGGTCGACCTCGTTCATAAACAGGTCCGAGTGAAGATTTAGGGCTGTCTCGTTCTCAAACAAGCTCGACTACATAGCAGCACGAGTATCTACCTGCGACCTACTCAAAACTTGATCAAAATTCTTATAACTTCCTGGTCGATAAAAGTCAACCTAGAAAGTTGGGGGCCACTGAACGGAATAAAAGTGGCGGGCTAGGCCCAACGAGCGAAGCCCAATTATTCAGATATTCTTGCCACCACATCTCTAGTGGGTCGGCCTAATTATTACTAGGCCCAAGGCCTATCAGCCAAGATCAGTCGACCTAGCTCATTGTCCGAACTCTATGGTCCCGACCTAGCTTTGTCTGTGTGAGGACCCCAACCCGGAACCTAACCCGTGTCCCGAGTTAGAGCGTCCCCAAAATAAAAACTCAATCACCTAAACTTTTTTTTTTTTTTAAACTTTGATTTAACTTGCAACTTAAACATCCTGAACATAATCATTTCGAAATAACTTCATTCCTCTCTACATGGGAGGAAGAGTTGAATAACTCTAAAAGCAACATCCTGTTTAATTACAAAAGACTTTGGTTATAACGTAGAAACTAAGTTTTATACACTCAAACTTTATAAAAGAGTTATACCAAAATACATCTTCTACGCCCACCTATACGTACCCCGACAATCCCAAATACCACGTCCAAACTCCGTTCCGTCCTCACTTGGCCGGTCCGCCTGTCTCAGGATCTAAAAACATTAAAGGGAGAGGGGTGAGAATAAATCTCAGCAAGCTATTATGAATGCAGCAATATGCCAAGTAAGATGCAACACAAAATCAAGGCACATCTCACATATTGGTAAAACAGTAAACACATTCCGTTACCTTTGTTTACCTTTCCGTCTGAACAATAAGTCGTATAACTGTGGGTATCAATACTCCACTACATCTGTGAATGCATATCCACCAGAACCAATATCATGTAACTGAGACAGTTATGCTTATAACTCATCTCCCGTGAACTGCTTAGGCATATTCACATCTTATAAGACCCGTTTTTCAGGGAACCAAATAAGATAGTAGCAACTCGTAAGGCTTTTGGCTCAATACGGATGCTATACCCTGGCCCATGACGCAGAGGGGGAGAGGTCACAGGTATGATGGACCTTCAATCACTTAGAGAAACAAATCAATAATTGATTGAATTCCATTATACCCCCCAATCACATAAATATAGACACGTTTCAAGCACATAATAGATACTTGAATTATAATCCACAAAGGGGATAAACAATGTAGCCACATGGTAAAATATACTCATGTTCAATCAATATCATAGTGTAACATTTATGTAATACACTAAGCATAGCACCATCAATGAATATGTATTTCAAGTAGAGTAACAGTATAATCAATAATTCCACAAATGGGATAACAATACAACCATATGATAATCATATCCACACTTGAATAATGACGAAACAATGTGATAAATACACATTCCCAAGTTAGCACAATAGTGTGACATATAGCTTCTACACTATCCAAACCAATCACCAAGTATAGGTACAAGTAAGGCCACTATGTATCATAACCCATTCCTACATAGTCATTATTCAACCTCGAATATACTTAATAAAGGTTCAAGATCTAATTTCCAAGATGAACTACTTTGGTGAAGTTACTAATCAAGCCTATAACCACTTTCCAGACGATATTTAAACTACTCTCACAAATCCACTTTGATCAAATAAGACGTCGCTACGTGGCCCAAGTATCATACTTTAATCTAAGTTAAAAGGGATTAATCCATATCCGGTTTAGATTAGGTTCTACTAATTTATAGTGGTTGGGAATCATACCACGAGGTTATTGGTAAATTTCAGCAAGAAAATTAACTCAGGGAATCTGGTGACATGGGCGACCGCCCATGTCACTTGGGCGACCGCCCAAGAAGCTTCAAAGGACACATTTTATTCTGCAGGGATGGGCGACCGCACAAGGCAACTTGGGCGGCCGCCCAAGAAGGTTTTTAAGGCACTCATCTTTCTGAGCACATGGGCGGCCGCTCAAGCCCCCATGGGCGACCGCCCAAGGCTCTATCCAGCAATACTAAATTCCTAAACCCCCTTTTTACCTAGTTTCTTTTCCCCTTTTAAATTCTTTCTCATTTTTGATGCTCAAGAAAGGCTTCCCAAACATTTACTACTTCCTTCTAAATCAATCAAACCCAAACACATAAACCTCAATACTATACATCTAAATTTCTTATACATTTCCCTACCAAAATCCTAGTTCAATCATCTTCATTTAACTTAACCCATTTTCATCTACTTCTTGATCATCTTCTATGATCAACAACATACTTCCATATCTTGAACCAATTTCTCCATTCTAAGAAGGGTTCCAAAGCATCAAACCATCATTTAACAATAATAACAACATTTATAATTTATGAACATTTAAAGAAGGGAAGTCATAATAACTCACCTTAGATTTTTTTTTAGAATAAAATGCTGATCTTCTTAGCTTGCCTTGATCCTCTAGATGATCCAAACCCAAAAATGCCCTTGGTCTTGAAAATGGTGTAGAAATGACTAGCTATAAGGCTTGGAATGGGGAGAGCTTTAATGGAGTTCCATGGAGGAAAGTGAAAGAAGAAAATGAGGAAGAAGATGGAAGTGAGCTAGGGAAAGTATGGGGAGTGTGGGATAAGTGATGGGAGGTGTTGACTTGAGGGAAAGAGAATGAGGGTTTTAAGGGGAAGGGTTATGGCCCCCCCTTCACCCTACCACTATCAAGGCTTTCCCTTTTTAAAATAACCCATCCCAAAATTATTTATCTATCCCATTTAACCTCCTCCTACTATTTATTCAATTCCTTTTTATTATATTTTCCCAAATGCTTTATTTATTTCTATTTTTATATTTTCATTTAGAACATTAATTTATTTTCCTATCATTTATCCTAATATAATAAATCAAGTATATAAAAATGGTCACATAATATTAACAAAAATATTAAAAGCACACAATATGATATTAAAATTAGGGCCTAGGGTTAGGGTCGTTACACTCACTCCCCCTTAAAGAAAATTCGTCCCGAATTTTAAACTTGCTTACCTTAATGATCAATTAAAGAAGGTAACCTTCCCCACAATCAATTTACACTTCTAAATAGTTTTCTCAATAGTATTATTATTATACCATTTTTCACAACCTGAATACTCTAAAAATTAAGTTCCGGACTTGTGATTCTAATAACTCTCAACGTTTCCCCCAAATAAGTCAAATCCGCTAAATCATCATTAGTTGAAGAACTCCATACACATGAGGAATCATGAAGGTAATTTCTCTCATACAATGTTCCATACGTTACCAATTCAACACTGAACTGAAATCTACTAATATACGCAAACTCCCTAAGGTTAAATAAAACTTCTCAAGTTGAAAGGATGTCCATCATACACATACAACTTATTCTCAAGAATCTGGATAGTCTTCCCTGTCTGCACATCTGCCTGAGGATGAAACGCATCACGGAAACTTGACTTGGAACTCAAAACCTTGCACCCTTCTTTCCAAAACACAATGAATCCTCGATCCCGATCTGGTAAAATGTTGATTGATGCTTCACGAAATCAATCAATCTCCCGCATGCACAATGTTTTAATTTCTCCCTCGAATAATTTGTTGATATAGATAGAAAGTAAACCGACTTGATCTATCCATTCACTATTACTCCAACACACCCAACCTCATCGACGTTGAAAGTAGTCCAGTAACAAAATTCCATCGCAATGTCTTCCCATTCGAATCTTCTAACTCTTCTTCAAGTCTTGA
The DNA here is from genome assembly GCA_022495995.1 of Adenophora triphylla var. japonica. Lineage (NCBI taxonomy): Eukaryota > Viridiplantae > Streptophyta > Magnoliopsida > Asterales > Campanulaceae > Adenophora > Adenophora triphylla. The sequence continues at coordinate 191,220 of JAFEMH010002802.1, read as the reverse complement.
TACTTCTTCGAACTTTTTTGATGAATCGCAATTCTAGATTTACGGTCTTCCTCTAAAACTGGTCTTCTAATCTCTTACAACAACGATATGCACATTCCGAGTTGAGGGTTAAATTCTCATCCCAATTAGATACAAAATCCTTGGTCTTCCTATCTTGAAACTAGCCGATAATCCTCTTAATTTCTGAATCATGGTTGAACTTCCTCTAAGGTCTCCACACTATAAGTATAACTTGAATATTCGCAAAATATCTCACCATGCAACTCAAAGGGATATACTTGTTGACACATAAGCCTTTCGGCTAATCACATTTACAATCACAATAACTTTCCCAGGTAACAAGATATAACACCATTTAAGTCTTTCTAAGAATTTCCACCCTCGACTCTGCTTATTGTTAAATTCCTTCTAAGCCAACCAATACTTGAAACTTTTATGATCGTTAACACATCTCAGATTTAGCTGCACATAGTTAAAATTTTCCACTAGTAAAACGCAATATAATCTCAGTTACTTCCAAGTTGAATTTAAGAAAATTCTGCTCCGCTTGAATCATTTCCTCTAAACATAAGTTATCACTTTCCAGGTTAACTAAATCAATAATAATACAATTCTCAAGAATCCATTGATACTCCCTTGGTAGCACCCCATTCAATCCTAAAACTACGGACTTATTATGGTAATATTCCAAAGCCAACTCACTATTATTAAACTTCACACATAAATTCTCCTATTGATGAATAGATAACACAATTCACAATTAATTTTCATTATATTATCAACTTCAAATAAGCAAGGATGTCACCACTACTAATTTCCACAAGCTATCAAAACAAAGATAAAACTCTGCTCATTATACTCACAACAAAATCGAGACCGTTCTATAAGGTGCTTTTGATATAGGCATTAAACATGACACTAAATCAATACGTAATTCCACTTCCCAACTGGAAGTCATATAATACTTTGCTGAAAGCACATTTACCATTTTCCTAATTAGCACATAACAATTTTTGAAGACTTCTTACCTAAGTCTACCACATACCACTTAAGCTTCACACTTTTTAACCAAAATTTGTTTCAATCTTTAAGGCATATATAACAAGGGTACCACATAAAAGCTTATCTGCATCTAATACCATATAGACTAATTAGGCATAGAAAGAAAGACTCGTTTCGTACGATAGTCTATTAATACAAGGTCACTACTTAACCAATCTAGGCCAAGTATACATCAAAATCACACATTGGTAATCATACTAAATCAACTGGCAATACATGCTCAGTTATGACCACATCACGCTAGTAGTAAACCATATAAGATTTGAGGTACTCTCTCATAAGAGCAGAAGCCTCTAACACATAAAACACATCTTAGGCAATGCATGCCACATGAAAGCAAAATGCAATGTCAAACATGCATGAAATAAACCGGGATCTATAAAAGTATGACCCCTACTTCTGAGACAGGTATTTTACCTCTAACGACTGCTAAGGGATCTATTCCTCCAAATCTCAAAACAAGGACTCAACCTTGCACATTCCCTTTTGGATTCCCTTCATTGTTCCTTTTCATTCCACCTCTATGCCCCCTGTGACCGACACCCGAAGCTAACCTCCGATGAAATACAGGACAATTTTTCTTGTAGTGTCCCATTTCTCCACAATTCAAACATTTCCCTTGCTTACTCCAACACTTGTCTTCAAAATGACCCATCTTCTTGCAATAACCACATACAATCCTTACCTGATTTGAAGTTGGATGAGTTGTAGTAGTCGCCGCTTCTTCTCCTCTTGCTAATCCCGATGCTGATCCTCTCTGTCGCCTTCTACTATACCCAGAACCTTGGCCTTGAAATCTCTGTTTACTTCCACTTCCACCCTCAGATTTACCCCGGTGCTCGTCAATATCATTCTCTATCCGATAGGCTTTATTCACTGCTGTCTGAAAGTCTGTGAAGTCGTGAGTCAATAACTGTTTCCTGAACTCTAGTCTTAATCCCTTTACAAACCGATATACCCGTCTCTCTTCTTCCGGCACCAAATGTGGACAATAGCGAGCTAGCTCCGTAAACCTTGCTGAGTACTGCGCCACGGTCATTGATCCTTGCTCTAATCTCAAAAACTCAACTTCCTTCTTATCTCTTGTAACCATTGGAATAAAATGATCCCGGAACTTGCGTGTGAAGTTCTCCCAAGTCTGCGGTGTAAGATCCCGATCCCAGCCATCCTTTACTACCTGCCACCAGTGCTCAGCGGGTCCTTCCAACTTGAAAACGGCGCACCTTACCTTTTCTGCATCCGATCTCTCCATTGCCAAGAAAATATTATTCATAGCTTCAAGCCATCTCTCCGCCGTCACCGGATCTGGGTCTCCACTAAAGCTTGGAGGTATCATCTTGACGAATTTTTCCAAACCATGCCCATGTCTGCCTTCTTGATGCTGCTGTACTCGTCCTTGTGCTGCCATATTTTGCAAAAATCCTCGGAACATGTTCATCGTCTCATCATTCGAATTTCCATCACCCCCGGTATTACCAACAATGCCCTAACACGGTGCCGATCATCCTCATTTCTAGCCATTGAATAACTCCCCGCATTAAACACTCGGCGTAAATTATCACACACTCTCACTCAGCTAGACTCTACCCGAGAACTCTAACCGAGCTCTGATACCAACTGTGAGGACCCCAACCCGGAACCTAACCCGTGTCCCGAGTTAGAGCGTCCCCAAAATAAAAACTCAATCACCTAAACTTTTTTTTTTAAACTTTGATTTAACTTGCAACTTAAACATCCTGAACATAATCATTTCGAAATAACTTCATTCCTCTCTACATGGGAGGAAGAGTTGAATAACTCTAAAAGCAACATCCTGTTTAATTACAAAAGACTTTGGTTATAACGTAGAAACTAAGTTTTATACACTCAAACTTTATAAAAGAGTTATACCAAAATACATCTTCTACGCCCACCTATACGTACCCCGACAATCCCAAATACCACGTCCAAACTCCGTTCCGTCCTCACTTGGCCGGTCCGCCCGTCTCGGGATCTAAAAACATTAAAGGGAGAGGGGTGAGAATAAATCTCAAAGCAAGCTATTATGAATGCAGCAATATGCCAAGTAAGATGCAACACAAAATCAAGGCACATCTCACATATTGGTAAAACAGTAAACACATTCCGTTACCTTTGTTTACCTTTCCGTCTGAACAATAAGTCGTATAACTGTGGGTATCAATACTCCACTACATCTGTGAATGCATATCCACCAGAACCAATATCATGTAACTGAGACAGTTATGCTTATAACTCATCTCTGTGAACTGCTTAGGCATATTCACATCTTATAAGACCCGTTTTTCAGGGAACCAAATAAGATAGTAGCAACTCTGTAAGGCTTTTGGCTCAATACAGATGCTATACCCCAGTCTGTGGCCGCAGAGGGGGAGAGGTCACAGGTATGATGGACCTTCAATCACTTAGAGAACAAATCAATAATTGATTGAATTCCATTATACCCCACAATCACATAAATATAGACACGTTTCAAGCACATAATAGATACTTGAATTATAATCCACAAAGGGGATAAACAATGTAGCCACATGGTAAAATATACTCATGTTCAATCAATATCATAGTGTAACATTTATGTAATACACTAAGCATAGCACCATCAATGAATATGTATTTCAAGTAGAGTAACAGTATAATCAATAATTCCACAAATGGGATAACAATACAACCATATGATAATCATATCCACACTTGAATAATGACGAAACAATGTGATAAATACACATTCCCAAGTTAGCACAATAGTGTGACATATAGCTTCTACACTATCCAAACCAATCACCAAGTATAGGTACAAGTAAGGCCACTATGTATCATAACCCATTCCTACATAGTCATTATTCAACCTCGAATATACTTAATAAAGGTTCAAGATCTAATTTCCAAGATGAACTACTTTGGTGAAGTTACTAATCAAGCCTATAACCACTTTCCAGACGATATTTAAACTACTCTCACAAATCCACTTTGATCAAATAAGACGTCGCTACGTGGCCCAAGTATCATACTTTAATCTAAGTTAAAAGGGATTAATCCATATCCGGTTTAGATTAGGTTCTACTAATTTATAGTGGTTGGGAATCATACCACGAGGTTATTGGTAAATTTCAGCAAGAAAATTAACTCAGGGAATCTGGTGACATGGGCGACCGCCCATGTCACTTGGGCGACCGCCCAAGAAGCTTCAAAGGACACATTTTATTCTGCAGGGATGGGCGACCGCACAAGGCAACTTGGGCGGCCGCCCAAGAAGGTTTTTAAGGCACTCATCTTTCTGAGCACATGGGCGGCCGCTCAAGCCCCCATGGGCGACCGCCCAAGGCTCTATCTAGCAATACTAAATTCCTAAACCCCCTTTTTACCTAGTTTCTTTTCCCCTTTTAAATTCTATCTCATTTTTGATGCTCAAGAAAGGCTTCCCAAACATTTACTACTTCCTTCTAAATCAATCAAACCCAAACACATAAACCTCAATACTATACATCTAAATTTCTTATACATTTCCCTACCAAAATCCTAGTTCAATCATCTTCATTTAACTTAACCCATTTTCATCTACTTCTTGATCATCTTCTATGATCAACAACATACTTCCATATCTTGAACCAATTTCTCCATTCTAAGAAGGGTTCCAAAGCATCAAACCATCATTTAACAATAATAACAACATTTATAATTTATGAACATTTAAAGAAGGGAAGTCATAATAACTCACCTTAGATTTTTTTTTAGAATAAAATGTTGATCTTCTTAGCTTGCCTTGATCCTCTAGATGATCCAAACCCAAAAATGCCCTTGGTCTTGAAAATGGTGTAGAAATGACTAGCTATAAGGCTTGGAATGGGGAGAGCTTTAATGGAGTTCCATGGAGGAAAGTGAAAGAAGAAAATGAGGAAGAAGATGGAAGTGAGCTAGGGAAAGTATGGGGAGTGTGGGATAAGTGATGGGAGGTGTTGACTTGAGGGAAAGAGAATGAGGGTTTTAAGGGGAAGGGTTATGGCCCCCCCTTCACCCTACCACTATCAAGGCTTTCCCTTTTTAAAATAACCCATCCCAAAATTATTTATCTATCCCATTTAACCTCCTTCTACTATTTATTCAATTCCTTTTTATTATATTTTCCCAAATGCTTTATTTATTTCTATTTTTATATTTTCATTTAGAACATTAATTTATTTTCCTATCATTTATCCTAATATAATAAATCAAGTATATAAAAATGGTCACATAATATTAACAAAAATATTAAAAGCACACAATATGATATTAAAATTAGGGCCTAGGGTTAGGGTCGTTACAGTCTGACATACGATCTATATCTCTTACGAGTATCATTCGGCTTCATCAAGCAGTCATGTCGACCTAGACTCAAAACAGGCAACCTCGACCTACAATACGTGCGTCGACCTACAGAGCCTCATCCGGCTACATCAAGCAGTCTGGTCGACCTAGACTCAAACATGCCACCTCGACCTACAATACGTACGTCAACCTACAGAGTCAGAATGTGCTTATAATCCTTTCCATAACAGTATACCTACAAATCAGGAGTTATATGCGTACTTGATCTACTACACAATCTGATCCATGATTCTAGGGATCTCATGCAATCCTACTACAATTAAATCTCTCATCCTAATCCTATATAAGGAGTAATCTCACCTCAAAAAAGGTACACATATTCTCTTTGCCCAAAATATAATATGCCTCCCTCCCAGTTTATATCAACTCTCCATGCACAGATGCTTATTCTCACGTCGGAGGGTTTGCGCGGGGTAACTCCCCACACCCTAAGGGTGTCTGTTTTGCAGATCGTCCGTTCGTTCGTCCAGGAATCCAACAACGCATTCCCGATTGATTAGGTATCCCGGTATCACCCATTTTATGCATCATCATTACCATATATATTTCAAACTAAATGCACATAAGTTTAATAGTTTTCACTTCAAAATTTACGTTTTAAATTTAGTAGGTCAAACCATACTTGATTCCATAGATCTCAAATATTGCCTATACTTGTCTATACGGATAAATAAGTCGGAAATAAGTTGGAATCATACCAAACGTAGTTTGACTCTAAAAATACTCGAAAAAGTTATTTTAGGTATTTTGAAAATCAATTTTGTAAGCAAGGATAAATTTGTACTGAAAAATCAAATATGTGATTCAATTCTATAAATATCCGGTTGTTGAGACGCCGTACAAGGGTATAAACTTTGCTTAAATTGTCTGAATTTACCTTCATTCTAGACCCTTATAATTTACAATTGGGCTGAGGACCCTGGTAATTTACTTTTCATTCTTTACCCTTCATTCTATTCTAGACCCTAGTAAATTGACAAAAGACCAACTCCTAAGTTTGGACTCCGATTTAGGAACGACCCAAAATTTGGGCCCTATTTTGTCATTTTATCTTAAAAGCAAATAACTAGATTTTAAGTAAATGTCACCTCTCTAACCATGCAAATATGCACATATTCATCTAATGTCAGAAATGGGCAATAGAGAATATGACAATCACAAGTATTTACTTGGTTCAACAACTTGACTACGTTCACAAGCAAATGGAGACAAACTAATATTAATATAGAGAATCAAAGATTACAACTCTCTAATTATATATGTAAAAAATCTTGATCACACGAATTAACAATTATAAAACCCTAATCTAGAGAAACGGATGAGAACGAATTGAACTTCACCTATGAACTAGAAAATCAATGGAACCCAAAGAAATAACTAGTTCGGATGTTAGAATTATTGATAACATATTACACTAAGAATAAAAAACAATGATGAGAGAAGAAATGTATTTATACAGCCTAAACTCTAGCTCAGAAGAAATCTAAAACCTTGAAGAAATTATAATTCGACCGCACTGCAGCGTGAGATAGAAGGAGTAACAAATTACTTCCTAAAAGGATATTACTTTCGCACTAAGTCACATGTGCTCCGAGGAATTCGACCAAGATATGGAATCTACCTATTCCGCCCAAAATTGTCTTTTCTCTATTTGCGGCCTTACTTCTTCCTTGATTTTGACTCCATAAACGGATTTCAATTTTCTCCTTTTCTGACTTGGATTTCAAATAAACCTTAGACTTGTTCTTGGACTCATTCGTGAAATTGGTCTCATCAATTCAAAGACACCTAATCCTAACAAACCTCCAACTTGACTTTAAATCTTCCAAACCAATAATCAGAACGAACTTCTCCGCCTCAGCTGTGTTGCACCAAACACCAAACTTATTCTCTGGACAACCAACAACTGTATTTCCCTATACACCCAAATGTGTTACGCCGAATATCAAAATAAGTTGCTGCAACAGTTAATCAGACTCGTTTAACAAGCAAACAAACATATCTTCCCGACACCTAAATATCCCCCTAAACATCCAAACTTGTTTTGCCAAGAAAACAAGTGTGTCTTCCAAGACACTCCAACTTCCTTCATTGAGCAAACAGATGTATCTTTCAGGACACCCTGATCCATCCCATTAGACACCCAAATTGTGCTTTTTCAAGCACACAAATGATTCTTCAAGACCCAAATGTGTTACTTCAGCAGGCTCTCAAAATTTCCCCAGCAATTAGGCAAGTTCAACACGCATTGGATCTCGCCAACCAAAATAGATGAAGTGACATAATCGGTAAAATCCCCAGTAGTAGCTAATTGCTCCTTAACTCCTTCTTCACTCCCCAAATGTGCTAGTACTGCTCTAGCATACTCGGCTTATCCCCCTTTCTCCTTAACAAAATCAAATTGTGTGTGTCTACTTACTAAATTTGGCTTGCTCAGTTCAACTGCACCTTGTGTAACTAGCTGCTCCACATGTTTGTCAACCGCCCTCAAGAAGCCTCACAACATGCTTCCTCAAAATGTGTCTTTATCATACTCTCTGTAGTACGACGCTCGACACTTAATCCCGAAAACAAAGATCCTTGGAAGACATACAAGCACTTCATTTTACCCCTTTTTCAGAATAACGTTCAAACCCCTGCACACATTTACTACTCCACCTTCACTTTAGAAACTGTATTCTATCTTGTCTAGCTGACTAGGTGATACCATATTGCTTGTTACTTCATGAACTTGTCTTACCTCGTTCAATGTACAATATTACCACCAGAAGTTTGCGCTCTTATGGAATCCATGCCAAATACCTTAAAGATATAACCATTAGCCATATATATACCGCCTTCTTCCATCTGCTTGTATGTTGCAAATCATTCCTAGTGTGAACACATGTGATAAGACACATCATAATCAAGAATCAATTCATCTTCCATGCCTTTGACTTCTTCGATTTCTATAGCGTATTATACTCCATATCGTCATCTTATATAACTTAAATTGACCCAAATTGCTCGCTCTTCTTCATCCTGGGACAATCACGTTTCCATTGCCATTTTTCCTTGCAGTGATTACAAATATCTCTAGTCTTGGACCCCTACTAGAAGAACCATTGTTTCTCCTTTCTTGATCCCCATTGCCTTCCGCAACCAAACTTGATGGCTGAGATTTTGTACATATACCACTAGCTCTCTGGTGCAAAACTCTTGTCTTGAGGCCATTCTCTACTTCTTCCAAAGTAACCGTGTCCTAGACTTGCCCAACCGATCCTGAACCGCCGGTTCAGACCGGAACCGGATCGGCCAAGAACCGGCGGGAAACCGCAACCGGTGAACTGCCTTTGAACCGAACCGTCAGTTATCCGGTCCGGTTACGATTTTTAATTTTCAAAACCGGTGAACCGCCGGTTCATGAACCGTGAACCGGAACTGTGAACCGGAACCGGCGGTTCAGACGAGATAACGGCTATAATAATGGCTACTTGATCTGGGCCGATGATTAGGCTGATCCGACGGATGATGTTAGTTTCTCGTTAGATAACGGCTTTCTAGCCGTTTTAGGGGCTAAAATGTAAAAAAAAAGTTTTTTTTTTTTAACTTTTTCTCTCCATTTTCCAACCTATAAATACCCTCCCCCTCCCTTCATTTTTTTTCACACCATTCTTAAATCATTCTCTCAATCTCTATATTATCTCAAAGTCTCCATAATTCCAATTTTTTTTTTCACAAAATTCCATTTTTTTTCACATAATTCCATTTTTTTCACAAAAAAAAATTGTCATCATCTCGTGGTGTCGGTGGCGATAGGGGAAAGAAGGCAACCACTTCGCATCCAATTTTCACCGCCGATGATTCCATTTGGGATAATATCCAAATCCAACCAAATGAAATGCTCGAATTGAGCGATGACGAAGTTGATACAACATTTCTAATGGGTGGTCGTGGTCATACCCAAGGGAGTAACACTCAAACCAATCAAACCCAAAGTGAAGCGCGAGGTGGGGGTCAAATTCGAGGTCGAGGTTGAGGAGGTCGAACCACGGGGAGGTCCAACATCATGACCGTGCACTTTACAAAAAGTGCCAAGTGAAGGTACCAACAAATACATGGTTTATTGCAACTATTGCACTTCCACATTTTCCTTTACCAATGGAGGTGGTTATGGGTCATTTAAAAGACACTTGGAGTCAAAGCACCCCGATCAAGTTGGAGATGCCCAAAATCAAACACAACTACAAGGATTTACGGGATCCTCACAAGGTACATCTTCGCAATTATTTAAATTTTATAATGCAACCTATAAAAGAGAAATGGCAAAATATACTGCTGCTAAAGGATTACCCTTTAATTTTGCTAATGATACATTATGGTCTAATATGGCACAACTATGTTTAAATCTCACGGCTAAAGAAACTAACAAAAATACAAGTGCTCGTGATACTAAAGCCCAATATCTTCAAGGAAAATTAACTTTAATTAATATGTTTAATGATTTACCCCAAAAATTGTCAATATGTGCCGATATATGGAGTGATCATTGGCAAACTCATAACTATATAGGAATTACATGTCATTGGATTGATAGTAGTTGGAAATTACAAAAACGATTAATTGCATATAAATCTTTTGATACTGTTCATAACGCTCAAAATATTTGTAACAAAATTGCTAAAGTTTTACAAGAATATGGATTAGTTCACAAAATTTTTTCAATTGAATTTGATAATGATGCTAATAATACTGCTAGTTTACCATCACTCATTGAAATTTGTCAACCATCCATTGGTGATAAATTTTTTCATGTTAGGTGCATATGTCATATTTTAAATTTGTGTGTGCAAGATGGTTTATCAACTTTAAAGGAACATGTAGCCACAATTAAGGAAGTTTTTACTTATGTAATGAGAAATCATAGTGTAACAAAATTGTGGATTAGATTTTGTAAAACAAATAATATTTCACCTAAAAGATTTTCCCTAGATGTTCCAAATCGATGGAATTCCACTTATAAAATGTTATCCGACTCTTATGATTTCCGTGAACTATTGTGTCAGTTTATTCAACAAATAGAGTATCCTACTATAATATTGCCTCATCAATGGGATGTTTGTCATAATTTAAATAAAATTTTGAATTTTTTTAAAGAGGCTACCATACAATTATCCGGTTCTTACTATCCCACTTCACCGATAGTTTTAGAACACACCGCTAAAATTAGTTATATATTTATGCATTTTAAAGATTGTCCAATTTTAGGTCAATTTTAGGTCAATGTATTAGAATAAAATGGCTTAAATATTTTTTGAACATTCCCCCATTATTTTTAGTAGCTAAACTATTAGATCTTAGGATAAGAGAAGATAGTTTAGAACAAAAACTTGATTATTATTATAAGAATCTATTTTCCACCGGCTTTGATTTATTTTTAGATTGACCTATCCCAAAGGCAAAAGACGTTGTAACTGAGACTAAAAATATTGTATATGCACTTTATAGATAATATTATGATCTTTTTGGTAATATCGTTTATCCTAGTAGTGAAAATGTAGGTGGTAGTAGTTCTCACGATGATAGCAATCCCTTTAACTTTATAGATAATTTAATTAGTTCTAGAAGTCAAAAATGTCAACGAGGTGGCTCCACTTATGTTGAACTTGAAAATTATTTAACCACTTCTTTTGAGCCTATAGAAGAATTTGATATTGTAAAGTGGTGGGCAAGAAGGGCAAACAACTATCCTATTCTATCCTTGATAGCAAAGGAGATCCTAGCCGCTCACGCCTCAACCGTCGCCGTAGAAGAAGTATTTAGTGTAGGAGGGTGTGTCTTGTCCGATCGAAGGTCAAGGTTGTCTCCGTATAATTTAGAATATCAAATGGTGCTCGACGATTGGCATAAAGCCGAACTACGACTTCAAGATAAAAGAAGTAGTTCCGAGGAGGAGGAAGCCTTTGATGAAGATACATCGGGAAGCGAAGCCGAATGAACTACGCCGCTCTTTAGACTTTAGATTAGGTTAATTGTAATTTTATAGATTAGACTTTAGATTATGTTTATTTTTATTTAATTGTAAGACTACCCACAGTGGTGGGTTGAAACAAGGAATGAAAGGAATTAATTCAGCCTGAGAGAGTACAATGGAGGATTGAAAGTGGGTTGAATGGATTAACGGGATGAAATGTTTCATCCCGGTTGAAACGCTCCAATTCCTTTTTTTTTTTTTTTTTTTTTTTAAATTGCCACATGTCAAGACCTTATTGGTCTTGACTTTATTACTTTTTCACCCAATTATTTAAACTCAATTATCTCATAATAAATGATTTAAAAATAAAAAGAAAAATTCACCAAAATTCATCATTTTTTTCCCCTACAAATCGATATAAGTTTCATTTGATTTGGACACAAAAAAAAAACACTTAGTTTTCAATTTGAGCTGAATTATTACCTAGTAAATTATTTTTTTTTTAATGTTTTTTCACCAAAATTCATCATTTTTTTCCCCTACAAATCGATATAAGTTTCATTTGATTTGGACACAAAAAAAAAACACTTAGTTTTCAATTTGGGCTGAATTATTACCTAGTAAATTATTATTTTTTTTAATTTTTTTTTCACCAAAATTCATCATTTTTTTCCCCTACAAATCGATATAAGTTTCATTTGATTTGGACACAAAAAAAAACACTTAGTTTTCAATTTGGGCTGAATTATTACCTAGTAAATTATTATTTTTTTTAATTTTTTTTTTCACCAAAATTCATCATTTTTTTCCCTACAAATCGATATAAGTTTCATTTGATTTGGACACAAAAAAAAAAAACACTTAGTTTTCAATTTGGGCTGAATTATTACCTAGTAAATTATTATTTTTTTTAATTTTTTTTTTCACCAAAATTCATCATTTTTTTTCCCTACAAATCGATATAAGTTTCATTTGATTTGGACACAAAAAAAAACTTAGTTTTCAATTTGGGCTGAATTATTACCTAGTAAATTATTATTTTTTTTAATTTTTTTTTTTCACCAAAATTCATCATTTTTTTTTCCCTACAAATCGATATAAGTTTCATTTGATTTGGACAAAAAAAAAAAACACTCATTTCTCAATTATCCTTTTTCATTTTAGCATTCATTTAAAACAAATACTTATATTTTTTTAACCTATAAATTGATGCAATATTTTTTTAATTAAGTGTGAAATATTTTTTTAATTATAAATAATAATAATAATTATTATTATTTTACTAATCATAAAAATAAAATAAAGAATATAAATAAAATAAAATAAAATAAAAGTAGTGGGGTATAGAATGATGAGTTGGAGGGAGTTGAAATTTAATTTAAGTTAGCCATTGGAGTGGGGGTAAATGAAATGGGTAGATGAAATATTAGGTGGATGAGAAAAAGTGTAAAAAGTGTTAAATGAAATGTGGGAGTGGGATGAAACCACTGTAGATAGTCTAATAGTTAGGTTGAGGTAAAGGCTCCTAAATGTCCCCCCTTATTTATAAAAGGGTAAGGTTGGTTGTCCTCCTCTTTGTAATTTTATTTTAATTAATAAAATTTAAGGGAACCTTCCCTTTTTTCTTTTATATACTTTCATTTCTTTTAAAAAAGTTAAGTTTTATTTATTTCAAAATTCATAACTTTTTTTATATAACTTTTTGAAAAAAAAATGTATGTAGTAAACAAAAGTCTAAAATAGTCTTCTTTATCCAAAAAAAATTAAAAATAAAATGTTAACTTTTTTTATAAAACTTAACAAAAACTGTTAAAAAACAAACTGTTTTTTGAAACAACTGTTAAAAATTTAACAGTTTAAAAGTTAGGGCGACCGCACCAACAAGTTAGGGCGGCCGCACCAAAGTTTCTGTCTTTGCTATTTTCAATTTTTTTTAATGGCGGTTCAACCATGAACTGGAACCAGTACGGACGGTTCATAACCGTGAACCGGAACCGTCCAAATCCGGTCCAGTTACGGTTCCTTCTTCCCCGATTTGGTGAACCGCCGGTCTTAACCGGCTGGGCAAGTCTACCGTGTCCTTACCATTAACCAGGGAGTCCACATACCTCTCAACAATGGTAAAGAAACCAACATAATAAGAGCAACATCTTCATTAGCGATTCTCACCTCAATATTACGCAGTTCAACAAATAAAGTAGTAAATCGATCCAGGTGATCCATAATAGGAGTAATTTTCAGACACTCGGAGAGCGAACATTTTTTGCTTCATGTATAGCTTGTTCGTTAGAGACTTCGTCAGGAACATATTCTCCAAAAAAAAAACACAAATCCCCACCCGAATCACTACAATTAGCAACATCTTCCAAAACTCCATCACCAAGCCTATTGATGATTTGAGAATGTGCCTTCTCATGTAGAGTAATTAGATATGCTACTTCCTTCGCTTTATTCTCTGAGCTTTCTTTAGATGTAGGAATGACTGCTACCTTTGGATCACCCTTTTTTTTTTATCCTTTTGATCCCTGATTGGTGCAACCACAAGAGCCTATAAGTCTTTGTCTCTCAACAAAGCTATCATCTTGATCTGTCATAAACTAGAACTGTTCCTCTCATTAAACTTTTCGATATTTGGTTCCATGTCTGAATTCATCCTTTTCTCATGCAGTGGAATACAACAGACGCTCTTCAACCATAAAGCTCTGATACCGGTTTGTAAGAAACAAGCAGTAGAGAAATTGACAATCACAACATAAACACGCACACGAATACAAGTATTTACGTGGTTCACCAACTTAGCAACGTCCACAGTTAAAGGGAGAACAACTCGCAAATTACAAACTCTCTAATTATATATGCACAAATTTTTTATCACAAGAATTCAAAATTATGCAACCCTAATATAGAGAAACGGATGAAAACAAATTGAAATGCATCAGCGAACTAGAAAATAAATGGAACCCAAAAGAAAACACTAATTCGGATCTTTTAAATTATTGATAATATATCACAGTAGAATAAAAAACAATGTTAGGGAGAAGGGGAATATTTATACTGCCTAAATCCTAGCTTAGAAAAAATCCAATACCTAAAGTAATTATAGTATGACTACGCTGTATAGTGAGACATAAGGAGTAACGAATAATTTCCTTAAAGGAAATTACTTTCCAAGTTACACTAAGTCACACATGCACCAATGAATTCAACCAAGATAGGGAATCTACCTATTCCATCCGAAACTGCCTTTCTTTGTTAACGGCCCAACTCCTTCCTTGATTTTAACTTCATAAACGAAGTTTAATTTTTCTTCTTTTCCGATTTGGATTTCAAATTAATCTTGGACTCCTTCTTCAAATCGATTTCATCAATTCAAAGACACATAATACTAACATCTTATTTTATCTCCCAACATTATCCACCTACCACACGTCTAAACCATGCACAGAGAGCTAATTAGCCACACCTTACTCTTGTGTTGTTTCTGCGCTATAGCATCCATGAAAACCAAAAAAAGGGCAAACTGCATTTCAGTTACCTGAATTTGTCAATATGTTTCAATTGGTTATCGAATTTGCATTTGTTACAAGTTGGTTATTGAGTTTGTATTTTTGTTGCAATCAAGTGTAATTTTGAATGAATCATTAAAAATCTAACGAATAGTATAACATGTGCCGCTCACGTGAGTTACTTAAGGAGTATTTTTAGTCTTTTCCATGAGGTGGTGATTTGGCCCGTTAAAAAATTAAATATTCTACCTCAAGCTAAAAAATATATCCATCAAATAAAAATTATCTTGTAATTAACGAATTATTGTTTTTTTTTTTTTTGGTTTTCTCCAAATCCATCCCCTTCCTCTGTCGCCCCTAATTGGACCGTCTTCCCGCCGGGCATGGAAGAAGAAGAAGGCGGCAACAGCAACAGCAGCAGCCGCCACAACTATAGACTCTAGCTAATCCTCCATCACAACAAACACCATGACGACGTCTCCAATTCAGTCACAACCACCAATAAGCGCCACGACCACTCTCAATCTCTCTCCGACCACCACTAGGTAAACTCCACCCCCCAACCAGATATTGATCTGGATAAATCAACTTACGACCTGAAATATCTCCCCGAAACACTCTTGCTTGAAATCATCGTTCGATTTCCGGTCAAATCAATTTTCAGATTCAAATGCATTTCTAAACATCGGCTATCACTCGTTTCTCACCCATCATTTTCTCGCTCTTTCTTTTCCCGCCGGCGAAACGCTGTCGTCCAATCTTTTCGAATCCTCTACCGCTACATTTATGTCACCAATTTCACGGATGTAATCGGCCGTCTCCGACCTGATATTTACAATTTCCCCAATTTTTCTGTCATATTTCTTTCCACCTTTGAGGAACAGCAACAATCAGACCACTTCAATGTTCTAGGTTCCAGTAATGGCTTAATGTTAATCTGTTTACTTGGTCCTTACATTTACTATGTTTTTGATCCTATCACTAGAAAGTGGGTCTTTTTCCCCCAATTTCTCTGTCCTTTTTTTTTTTTTTTGTGAATTTTGTCCATGATGGTTTTGTGTATAAATGATGAGTTCAAAATGGTTGAGTGGTTGAGTGTGACCGTGGTGGTGATTAAGCATGGCGGTTTGTAGCAGTGGTGATGGAGTGGTGGTTGTAAGTCTCATTCCATGGAAAAGACCAAAATACCCCTTAAGTAACTCATGTGAGTGGCACATGTTATACTCTCCGTTAAATTTTTAACGGTTCATCCAAAATTACATCTGATTGCAATAAAAAGACAAACTCAATAACCAACTTGTAACAAATGCAAATTCGATAACCAATTGAAAGACGTTGACAAACTCAGATAACTAAAATGCAATTTGCCCAAAAAAAAAAAAAGTTGTCCCCTTCTATCTTCTCTTCCTAGACAGCCTCCACCATACCGGCCATCCTTCCACCCTCATCTTCACAGATATCCTTCGTTTCCCTCACTTGTAGAATTCGTTAAGCTTCCCGCGGCCAGAGAAGTTGATGACGCCAACATTGACATCGCAAAGCAGTGACATATGTCACACTTTCTTCATCAAACAGGCCCGCCACTTTTTAAAATCGACTTGTCGGCTGCTCTTATCTTCGATTTGCTTCATCTTCAGCTTTCTCTGCCCCATTTCTTCTACGCATATCTTCACCGACGATGATGAGTCGTCCGTCAACAAGTGGATTATAAAGGCAGTAATGAATCTACGGCGGTGGAGTGGCCGGAGGAAGGAATCTTGGTTTAGGGTTTAGGGAAGGTGATGGGGTTGGGTGAAAAAAAATGAGATTGAATTTTTCATTTGGCACCTTATTTTCAAAATTAAACATTTAACCCCTTAATAGTTAAATGGATTTCAAACTAACTAACATGTTGATCACGTGCATGAAACATGACAATTTAACAAGATTTACAACGAATTCCATCAAAAACTTTGTTTTGACGAAAAAATTGCATTTCGAGCCCTGATTTGGAAAAAAATGTGGGGGTTCATTATAGTAACGCGATATATACTTCATACCCTATTTTGTAATTAACCCTAAATTTTATATGAATTGATACTTACTTTTTTTTTTAATTGGCTAGGGACTCAATCAACATGTTTAGCTCTCAAAGTTGCACTTCATTGTAGGGGTGTAAATGATACGATTTGGTTCGATTTGGGGAAATTTAGAGACCGAACCACTACTAATTGGTTCAAAAAAATTTCAAACCGAACCATGAAAAAAATTCAAACCAAACAAAACCAAACCGCTAAGGTTTGGTTAGGTTTGGTTTAAACCGCTATTTAATTAATTATGTGGTTCAAACCACGTTTGGACCGTGGTTCTGATCATGGTTTACACTACAATCAAACCACGATTCTAACCGCAACTCATTATCAGATTTGTTTAGATTTTCTATGACCACGGAGGAAGAGCAAAAGATTTGGGTGTTTAAAAGGACAGACGGAGGAAGATATAGGCCGAATGAAGAAAAACACTTTACAATGTCGATCGTGGAGAAAACTTGGTTATTTATGTATAACAATGAAGATACAAATGATAAAATTAATATTAAATAAGATACAAAACGGGGATTAGGATTAATCTATTTAATGTAGGTTTTTTTATTGATCTAACAGTAAATTTAAATAAATATACGAAAATATTAAACAAGATACAAAATGGGGGGTTATAATTAGTTTATTTAATGTGATTTGGTTTGACGATTTGCGCGGTTCAGTTTGGTGGTTATGTCTCGCATTCTCAAACCGTGGTTTGATTTGTTTTGGTATGGAAGAGTTAGACTACAAACCAAATCGAACCATGCTGTTTGCCAATATTTAAGAACGAACTGAATCATTTATACTTAAAACTCAAATCAAACTACATTCTTTAATTCGTTTCAATTTCAAATCGGAATTTAATCCGAACCACTTATACACCACTTTATTGTTTGCGGGAACATTGCTCAAAATTGTTGTTCAAATCAAAGGTTGCCGCCTATTCAAAGTTTGTTGCCTAGGAGAACTAGTTGCTTTTGAAGATTGAACAATTAGAATAAATTGAGAGTTTACTTTGTATGTTTGGCAACCTCAATTCCAAGACTTGGATTTGGAATTGAAAGAACAAAATGAATTCCGTGGAACTAATTTAACCCTTTCAATTCCAATTCAATGAATTGGAATTGAGTTGCCAAACATATCCTTATAACAATCTAATTAAGTTTAGCATGTCTTCTTCTCACATGGGAAATATTCATTTTGAATAAGAAATTGAATGCATTGATAAAATATCATTTCCAAAAAACAAATGATCTCAGATTTTTTAGAATTTAGTCTTTAGATCCTCCCTCTTAGAGATTTAGAAAATTTTATACGTGAACATAAATTTTAACATTTGTCACTTAAAAAATAGGCTTTAAATAAGTTTATCTTCCCAAAAGAGTGAAACACTCTTTTTACGTCGTACTATTTCGATGTCATCAATTTAATCATCATAATTTCAATTTTATGAATATAATAATTGTAATAATAATTTATTTACGGCTGTCGCCCAATCCATTAATACACGATAAAAACTTAAAATCCTTTGTTGATGAGACATTTGTGGGACACACAAATACAGGATAGGCACTGACGTGGTAGGTTATTTCGATCCCCCAGAAGTTAGAGAGAAGGCTTTCTCTCCCTAGGATTTATCTCCTAGGCGCTTCTGTGCGTGCATGTGTGTGTGTGTGAGTAGTGGAAAAAAAAAAGTAAAACATTGTTTATTTGACGAAGCCCTAAAAATTAAAGTAGAACATTACTGTAACTTTACACTACTTTTGCTAACACAAACCCTAAAATAAGATTAAAAATTACCTTTTTATATTAAGCTACAAATGAAGAATGCTGCTGCTGCCACACAAAATAGCTGTACGGACTTGATCTGAGTAGCCAAACGATGAATACTTCGGCGTCTTCTTCGGTTGTCTCCTACACACAAAAGCCCACGTACACTAGACCGGGGGCGTCTTCGGCTAAGCCCCTCCCACGTAAACTAGACCCGGGGCGTCTTCTTCGGTTGTCTCCTACACACAACCGCCCTTTAAGCCGGCTTTAACTAGATGACTGTTTCATTCGACACTTTATCGTCCACGTGTCACTTATCGGTTGACGAATGAGGACGGTTTGTCAGACTTGTACGGCTACCTCGATATTTGTGCCTTAATGATTTACTTCAATAATGGGGGGAGATTCAAAATTTGGACATCATTTAATTACTTTCTGGAACCCCTCCCACAATCCATTCGTCTTCCTTGGTTCTAGTCAGTTTCAATCTATCACTTTTCATTTCTCACTTCCAGCTTCCATACTTTTTCTTGCTTTTCTCCGGTGATCGTTTCCGTTCAGACCCTTATCACTGTTGCTTCGTCCATCTTTTCCGTTCATTTCGACCGCTTTTCATTTTCCCAGCTTCCTCTTCGTTGTTTCACTGGTTTTGGGCGTGTTTGGTGTGTTCTCTAGAGATTCCTTTCTATTTTCGAAGTTTTCCGACCAGATTCCGGTAAGATTCTCAACCTTCACCAGTTTCTGCAAATTTTCAGGTAACGCCTTTTTCAATTTCTTAGGTTTTCAATTTTCAGTTCAACTCTTATATCGCTCATGAATGGCTAGAACTAAGTCATGTGTTAGAACCATTAGGTTTGTGCAAAATCTGAAAACTGGCGGGTTCTATAGGATCAATATGGGGGTGTGGGCTAGGATACCACGTGAGGACCTTAATACAATGCTTATGCGGCATGGCGCCGATGTCGCTATTTTAGATGCCTTAGAAATTAGGGGTCCCCCATTTTTGCACAAGTCAGTACCCATGAAGACCTTCTTCAATACTTGGGGGCGGCAATGCTATATGATCTACACACAAAATAACCAATCACACAACAAACTGATATACGTTGTTCACCAACTTAGCTACGTCCACGGGTAGAGGGCAAGAATATTATTATCAACTGGCAATCACCGAATACAATCTCTAATCTAATGCAGGAATCCTTGCAAGGAATTCACAACTGTGCAAACCCTAGATCTAGAGAACCAACAGAGAAAACAAGAAAACTTAGGGACACCTAAAATTATTGATATGCCTATCACACTAGGAATCACAACCCTCCCCCAACTGATAGGGAATAGGATGTATTTATAATGCGAGACGAAGGAACAATATTATTCCTAAAAGGAATAATACTCCTTAACCAAGTACCCACGTGCTCCCAGTCAATAGCAATCCAAACTCATCCCTTAGTCAACACGCAAGGCCCTTTTCCTCTTTAGGTGTGGTCGCCTCTCAAGATGGTGCGATCGTCCTTTTTTGCTGCCACAGTATCGATTTGCACCTTTTGTTCAATCCTTTAAGTTTTCTACTTTTAGATAGATGGCATTAAACCTTACAGACTCACATATGGGCTTGGGCCCGAAACATATTCATTAGGCCTCTTTTGGTGTAATTGAGTGTAATCTTTTTCTACGGGCACATCAGAAGCCCCCGATTCCTTAGCTCGATTATTCATGATCAAGTTGAGGAGTAAAATAATGCACACAAGTCGCGAATCACATAGATGACGAGTTCATATCCTTGCTCCTCAATAGAAATCCGTCTATATTAACAGGCTAGAAAAATAATGTTGCTGGTCTGGGCAAGCTCGGCCCACAAGTGATATGACAACAAATAAACATGATACGAGAGGAAAGAACCATGATGCTAGATACATAATACAACTTTCCCTTGACGAGATGCGAGAACCAAGAACCAATATACGAGAATCAACATTCGAGAACCATCATACGGGAACCATCATACGGGAACTAACCATACGGGAACCAATCATGCGGGAACCAACCATACGGGAACCAATTATGTGAGAACCAAGAAACAATATACGGGAACCATCATGCGAGAACCAAGAAACAATATACGGGAACCATCATATAGGAACCATCATACGGGAACCAAGAAACAATATATGGGAACCATCATACGGGAACCAAGAAACAATATATGGGAACCATCATGCGAGAACCATCATACGAGAACCAAAATGCTAGAACCAAGAACCAATATGCGAGAACCAAAAAACAATATACGGGAACCATCATGCGGGAACCATCATACGGGAACCATCATACGAAAACCAAGAAATAATATACGGGAACCATCATACGGGAACCAAGAAACAATATACTGGAACTATCATGCGAGAACCATCATACGAGAACCAAAATGCTAGAACCAAGAACCAATATGCGAGAACCAAGAAACAATATACGGGAACTTTGAGGACCCCAACCCGGAACCTACACGTGTCCTAAGCTGGAGCGTCCCCAAACTAACCCAAAATTTCCTAAACTTTTAAAACTTTGATTTAACTTACAAACATAAATACAATTAACATAACCATTTCAAAATAACTCTACTCCTCTCCACATCGGAGAAAGAGTTGACCAACTTTGAAAGTACTAAACTGTTTTAGTTACAAATGACATCGGTTATAATGTAGAATTTAAAGTTTATAAATACAAACTCCATAAAGGAATTATACCAAAATACACTTTCTACGCCAACCTATACATACCCCGACAATTTCCAAAATATCACTTCCAAACTCCTCTCCGCCCTTACTTGGCCGGTCCGCCTGTCTCGGGATCTAAAAACATTAAAGGGAAAGGGGTGAGAATAAATCTCAGCAAGCTATTACGAATGCAGCAATATGCCAAATAAGATGCAACACATAACAAGTTGCATATAACACATTGGAAAAGCTGTAAACACCTTTCATTACCTCGGTTTACCTTTTCCCGTCTGAACAATAGTTGTACAACATTGGATATAATATTCCAATCTTAGGTGAGTTGCTTAAGCAACACTCACATCTTATAAGACCCATTTTTCAAGGAACCATATAAGAAAGTAGCAACTCTGTAAGGCTTTTGGCTCAATACAGATGCTATAACCCCGACCTGTTGCCACAGGAGGGGACGGTCACAGATATAACATAATCCGATCACATTAGATCACACTTCCATAATTGATCGTATTATGTTATACCCCCAACATCACCTGATTAACACATTATCAAGCACATAACAGTTACTTGAAGTATAATCCACAAAAGGGATAAGCAATATAGCCACATGGTAAAATATATTCATGTTCAACCAATATCATAGTGCAACATTTATTTAACACACTAAGCATAATATAATCAATGAATATGAACTCAAGTAAGGCAATAAGGTATCATCAACCACCCTACATAGTCATCATACAACAATACATGGCCTCTATAAAGGTCCAAGCTAAATATACCAAGTTGGAGTCACATTGGTTAAGTTGCTAAACTAGGCTATCAAGCGTTTTCCAAGCAATATTTAAAGTACTTCCCCAATTCCATTTTGATCACTTAAGATGTCATTTTGTAGCCAAAGTATTCTACTTTAATCTAGGTTAAAGAGATTTCATTTTGGTTCTAGTTTGATTAGGTTTAAACAGCTCTAAAGTTGGTGCAAAGTAACCAGGCCAGGGCACGACTCGTGCCCCAGGGCACGACTCGTGCCCATTTGACCTTCCCCAGAATCTGGCGTCCCTCAACAAGGCACGACTTCCTCTTAACCTTGGTCACGACTCGTCCCACTCTCAGGCACGACTCGTGCCACAGGGCACGACTCGTGACCTAAGCCCAGAATCAGAACAGAAGCAGAATTCTAACAACGCCCATACCAATTTGTCCCAACCCACGTTTTCCCCTGTTTTGTACACCTAGAAAGGCATACCAAACTTCATAGATCTCATACTAAATCCTTTAAACCCAAAATGATATAGACCTAAATCATTTACCACTTGATTTCCAACCCATTTCACTACCACATTTCAAGTTAACCTTTTTAAATCTACTCAACCCATTTTCTTACACCTTTTAACACTTTCATGAACAACAACATTTTTCAAAGACATTAACCAATTCCTCAACTCCAAGAAGATTTCCCAAAGCATCAAATAACCATTATAACAACAATAACAACATTAAATAGTTCATGAACATTTAAAGGAAGGGAAGTCATAATAACTCACATAGCAAATATGAGACGGAATAAGGAATTTCTTGGCTTGATGTGCTCCCCTCTTCACCCCAAACACGAAAGTACAATTGGATTGCCAAATGGAGAAGAATTGAGCTTGCTAATAATTGTTAGACAATTGCTATGGCTTCTTTAAGACTTAACGAAAAAAAAAACTGACAGCAAAAGTAACGGAGATTGAAAAAACAAAGGGATTCAAGTCGAGTCTTGTATTTAATACAATCTCCGTAAGAGTTATTTGTCCCGCACTGGTGCTTACGGTTGTATGACAAAACTCTAGTAAGATAAAACGACTTACTATTAGTTATAAGGAGCACTCCAATATAACTAATCTAACGAACAACAAAGGTTTTAGAACTTTGGACTTGAAAGATTGAATGCAACAATATGCAATGATTTGGGTATGTTAATCTATCTCTCTAGAGGGTAAAAGGCTCAGAATGACTGTATGTTATTATTGAAATTCGGAGGGAAACTATTTAAAAGAAGTTAAAGGGTTCATGGCTGTTCACTCCAAGAGGTGCCAAACCTGTTCAAAATCTGAGCACGAGCGCGGCCGCTCTTGCCTTGAGCGCGACCGCGCTGGCATCCCGAGACCAAGCCATGATTTACTTAAAATCAGCGCGGCCGCTCTAGGCTGGAGCGCGACCGCGGCGAAGCCCGTAACGAAAGGTCACGAAAACCTTTTGAGAACAATTGTGACCCAAAACTAATTTGGATCAGTCCAAGTCAACCCAAGTTAACTTTAACCCTTTATTTAACTTCCGTTAAGTTACAAAAACACTTGTCATTAATTCTCATTCACCCTAAATGGTTTTAGAGACATTAAATAAGTATAATAATCTACAACAAATGTAGAATATAATTTGTAACTAGTTCCGTTAACACATAACGAACTTCCGTTAGAAACTAGATCAACGTTAAGTTAAACTTAACTTTCCGTTATCCATTTCCAACAATCTCCCACATGAATGACAATTAATGCATGAATGCAATTTCGTCCAAAGTTCCGGCGAACTATTATTACATCGGGATAGATAGCTTGTGGCCTTGAATCTTCCCTAGTGAAATATTATCGGATATACTAGCCATTTGGTAGCGAGTCGCTTTGAACCAGTGACTGTCGGGTGTATACCAAGACAATAATACTCACATAATAACAGCTCTAACAATTGTTGTTCTCACGTTTTGTCCATTTTGGCCTTGGACCGTATCTCATTCATAAGCGTTCATTTAAAGGCGGCCTAATTACCTCTCGCTTATATAGGTGATTCTCACTATAAGGAGTATCATGCACTACTCCACCCGTAGGTATAGAAATCATTAAAAGTTTTCTCAACTTACCCTTACCACTGCTGCATGTGCTTGTACTTGGATGTTCTGGGAATGAGTATTCAACATCTCCAGGTTAATAAACCGAGTTGTTGTTTCCAAGTAACTCTACTAGAACTTATAACTTGGTTGTCTCATTGAACCAAGGGCATGGGATCTCCATTTCTCAAGGTTGAGTGTCCGCTATAAGTTCTTTTGTTGTGGGTTTTAAACCCATTCCCTTAACAGTTTATACGGCTTGATCTCTATTTATACCTTTGGTAAATGGATCCGCTAAGTTATCACATGATTTTACATAATCAATTGTGATAACGCCATTCTTGATCAAGCTTGTCTAATGGTATTGTGTCTACGACGAATATGTCTAGACTTACCATTGTACATACTATTACTGTGCCCTTCCAATTGCCGATTGACTATCACAATGGATTAGTACGACGACACGAGGTTTTCTCCAACAAGGAACATCCTCCAGGGAAGTTCTTAAGCCATTCTCGCTTCTTCCCCGGCTTTATCTAACGCGATAAACTCATATTCCATCGTGGATACGGCTATACACGTTTGTTTGGAGGATTTCCATGACACTTTGCTCCTCCACCTATAGTGAATACATATCTACTTGTGGATTTAGAGTCTTTCGTGTCCGATATCCAATTGGCATCACAAGTATCCTTCTAATCTTTTGGATATTTATTGTAAAGTATCCCATGGTTTAATGTATACTTTAAATATCTTAGTACTCTCATTAGTGCTTTCCAATGATCGGTACTAGGATTGCTTGTGAACCTACTTAGTTTGCTCATGAATATGCAATGTCCGGACGAGTACAATTTGTTAAGTACATCGGACCGCCAATTATTCTTGCATATTCCGGTTGAAACTGGTTCCCCTTTGTTCTTGGCTAAATGTAGAGCCAAGTCTACAGGTGTCTTAGCCGGAGGGTCATCAAAGACATTGAATTTCCGAAGAACATTCTCTAGGTAATGGGATTGTGAAAGAACTAATCCTTCAGATGTTCTAGAGATCTTTATCCCTAATATTACATCGGCTAATCCCATGTCTTTCATGTCAAAGTTCTTCTTTAACATGCCTTTGGTATTCATGATTAAATCATGATTACTTCCCATTATGAGCATGTCGTCTACATAAAGACAAACGATAACGAATGATTCAGATGTTCCTTTAATGTAGACACATTTGTCACATTCATTGATCTTGAATCCATTCGATAACATGGTTCTATCGAACTTCTCATGCCATTGTTTAGGTGCTTGTTTTAGTCCATACAAGGATTTTACAAGTTTACACACCTTTCTTTCTTTACCAGGAACCACGAACCCTTCGGGTTGTTCCATGTAAATTTCTTCATCAAGTTCTCCATTAAGGAAAGCAGTCTTCACATCCATTTGGTGTATCTCAAGATTATGCACTGCTGCAATAGCTATGAGAACACGAATAGATGTGATCCTTGTGACAGGGGAGTATGTATCGAAGAAATC
The DNA here is from genome assembly GCA_022495995.1 of Adenophora triphylla var. japonica. NCBI lineage: Eukaryota > Viridiplantae > Streptophyta > Magnoliopsida > Asterales > Campanulaceae > Adenophora > Adenophora triphylla. Next base: position 165,368 of record JAFEMH010002802.1, on the reverse strand, counting down.
ATATCCCTCTTTATGTCTAAAGCCTTTGGCAACTAGCCTAGCTTTGTACTTTTCGATAGATCCATCCGCCTTATACTTCCGTTTAAGGATCCATTTGCAACCTAATGGTTTGCAACCTGGGAGGGAGATCAACTAATTCCCAAGTATTGTTGAGCATTATGGATTCTATTTCACTGTTAATAGCTTCCTTCCAGAACGAACTATCCGGACCGGACAAAGCTTCTTTAACAGTTGATGGTTCGTTTTCTAACATGTAAGATAGAAAATCAGGACCAAAAGTCTTTTCCACTCTTGCCCTTTTGCTACGTCTCGGTTCTTCATCTTCTATTTGAGAAGGACCGGATGTAGACTCATGTGTTCTCTTATTAGAACCTACATCTTTCCTGTCCTTAACCGGAAAAATGTTTTCAAAGAATACCGCATTCCTTGATTCTATAGTAGTTCCTACGTGCATATCCGGAATGTCCGATTTATGCACTATAAACCGATAGGCACTACTATTATTGGCATATCCAATAAAAACACGATCAATGGTCTTTGGGCCAATCTTGACTTGTTTAGGCTTAGGTACTTCAACCTTGGCCAAACACCCCCACACTTTAAGGTATTTAAAACATGGCCTACGATTATGCCATAATTCATAGGGCGTCTTATCAATACCTTTCTTGGGTATTTTATTAAGAACATAATTAGAAGTGAGTATTGCTTCCCCCCATAAGTTGTCGGGTAAGCTTTGAAGGCCCGATCAAAAGCGCGTTCATCATCTCTTTGAGAGTGCGGTTTTTGCGTTCGGCAACTCCATTAGATTGAGGGGTATATGGAGCCGTTGTTTGATGAATTATGCCGGATTCCCAACATAGTCCTTCAAACGGTGCTTCATATTCTCCACCTCTATCGCTTCTAATTTTCTTAATTTTCAAGTTAAGTTGATTCTCAACTTCTTTCTTATAAGTCTCAAAAGCCCCTAAGGCTTCATCCTTACTTCTTAAGAGATAGACATAACAATACTTAGTGCAATCATCTATAAATGTAATGAAGTACTTTTTACCTCCTCGAGTTTGCACTAGTTTTAAATCACATATGTCGGTGTGAATTAACTCGAGAGGAGTCGTGTCTCTTTGTATGGCATTAAATGGTGACTTAGTCTTTTTTGCCTCAACACAAACTTCGCACCTATTAGTCGAGTCGGATTTAGTCATTTGGATTAAATCTTGTCTCGCTAATTTCTTAATGGTGTCGAGGTTTACATGTCCTAATCTATCATGCCATAAATTAGAACTTTCCGACAAGTAAACATAAGGAACACAACTTTTATTCATCGCACCTTGGCGGATTACAGTCATTACATTCATTTTAAAAAGGCCCTCTTCGAGGTAACCTTTTCCAAGAAACAACCCATTCTTGGTTAGTACGAATTTGTCGGATTCGAATACTAGTCTAAAACCGGCCTTACTAAGCAAAGCACCGGACACTAAATTTTTACGGATGTACGGAACATGCGGCACATCCAACAAGGTTACTTCTTTTAGGAAGTCATCTTCAAAATCACGTTTCCAATGCCTTGAACATCGGAGGTCGCAGAATTTCCCATGTAAAGCTTTCTTTCGGAGATGGGAGTATAGGAGGAGAAACTTTCCTTGTTACCACAAATATGGCGGGTAGCACCGGTATCTATCCACCATGCTTTAGGGTTCTCCTCCAAATTTGCAACGTTGGCTTCAAACACAACCCATTTTGCAAAGTCTAGGTCCATGTGGTCAACATTGTTCGCCTCTTTCTTCGGGAGACGACAATCCCTTGACAAGTGGCCCGGTTTGCCACAATTATAGCACGACCCCTTGAACCTTTTAGAGGTCTTCTTCTTCCCTTTCTTAGCATTCCCGGTATTTTCGGAATGCTTTCTCTTTGTGCCACTCGTGCTAGCCTCGGCGAGATTGACCTTTGCCTCCATCTTGCCTTTAGCAACTTTGGCCTCATTCATTCTATTGTTCTCTTCTATTTGAAGACGAACAACAATGTCTTCTAAGGACATCTCCTTGCGTTTATGCTTGAGATAGTTCTTGAAGTCCTTCCACGAAGGAGGCAAAATTTCAATGATAGAAGCCACCTTAAATGGATCATTCATGATCATCCCCTCGGCATCAAGCCCATGTAGAATGATTTGGAATTCATCTACTTGAGTTGTTACCGATTTGGAATCGACCATCATAAAGTCAAGATACTTACCGACGACAAATTTCTTTGACCCGGCATCCTCGATCTTGTACTTCCTTTCCAAGGTGTCCCACAACGCCTTGGCTAACTCGACTGTACTATACACATTGTATAGTGCATCGTCAAGTCCATTCAAGATATAGTTTTTACATAGAAAATTACCGTGAGCCCAAGCCTCCTTTGCCATTTGCCTTTGAGGGTCCGGATCACCTTTTTCTACCGCCGGAGGATCTTCCTTTAAGAAGCGGTGCAAGCTTAGGGTGGTCAAGTAGAAGAGTATCTTCTGTTGCCATCTCTTGAAATCCACACCGGTGAATTTCACGGGTTTCTCACCATGACTGATGTGATGAGTTGTAGGAGCGGGAGCAACATTGTTGAATGTAGTATCACCTTGTGATGGAGGCGTCACATTCCCTTGACTAGATGAAGTGGTGTCTTTCTCGTTTGCCATCTCTTGATAATCTTGAAGAAGCGTTAAATAACTCTTACGATTGTTAGACAATTGCTATGGCTTCTTTAAGACTTAACGAAAAAAAAAACTGACAGCAAAAGTAACGGAGATTGAAAAAACAAAGGGATTCAAGTCGAGTCTTGTATTTAATACAATCTCCGTAAGAGTTATTTGTCCCGCACTGGTGCTTACGGTTGTATGACAAAACTCTAGTAAGATAAAACGACTTACTATTAGTTATAAGGAGCACTCCAATATAACTAATCTAACGAACAACAAAGGTTTTAGAACTTTGGACTTGAAAGATTGAATGCAACAATATGCAATGATTTGGGTATGTTAATCTATCTCTCTAGAGGGTAAAAGGCTCGAGAATGACTCGTATGTTATTATTGAAATTCGGAGGAAACTATTTAAAAGAAGTTAAAGGGTTCATGGCCGTTCACTCCAAGAGGTGCCAAACACATTCAAAATGCGAGCACGAGCGCGGCCGCTCTTGCCTTGAGCGCGACCGCTGGCATCCCGAGACCAAGCCATGATTTACTTAAAATCGGCGCGGCCGCTCTAGGCCGGAGCGCGACCGCGCGATGCCCGTAACCGAAAGGTCACAAAACCTTTTGAGAACAGTTGTGACCCAAAACTAATTTGGATCAGTCCAAGTCAACCCAAGTTAACTTTAACCCTTTATTTAACTTCCGTTAAGTTACAAAAACACTTGTCATTAATTCTCATTCACCCTAAATGGTTTTAGAGACATTAAATAAGTATAATAATCTACAACAAATGTAGAATATAATTTGTAACTAGTTCCGTTAACACATAACGAACTTCCGTTAGAAACTAGATCAACGTTAAGTTAAACTTAACTTTCCGTTATCCATTTCCAACAATAATTTGGAAAGTGAGGCTTCAAGGAGGAGTTTCCATGGAAATTGGGAAGAAGGAAGAAGAGAATGATGAGGTGAAAGTGAGGAGGATGGAGGAGTATGGGAGGAGTATGGTGTCTTTGACTAAGGAGGTGAAAGAGAGGAATTTAAGGATATGGCCCCCCATTCCTTATTAATAAAATCTTTCCAATTCCTACACTCAAACCCCTAAATGTTTTAAGAAATGAATTTAAACCCTTTACTTCTTTCCCTTATACAAAGAAGCCTAACTACCCATATTTTATTTATTTTATCCATTTCTATTATTATACTTCTCCCAAGATACTTTATTTTATTTCCCTTAAAATCCTAAGGATTCTAAATTATTTCCCAACCATCTCATCTTAGTATTAAGAAATTAAAGACATAAATGAACACATAAGGTTAACATTAATATTAAAAGCATATAATATGATACTAAAATTATGCCTAGGGTTAGGGTCGTTACACTCACTCCCCCTTAAAGAAAATTTACCCCGAATTTTAAAAAGACTTACTTGGATGCTCAAACAACCAAGGGTGCCCTCATTTCCGACTCTAGCTCCCAAGTTGCTTCCTCAATAGTGTGATTCTTCCATAGGATCTTTACTATCGGAATGCTCTTAGTCCTCAACTCCTTAACTTGGAACTCTAAGACTCTCAACGGTTCCTCAACATAAGACATATCCGCTTGAATCTCATTGGGGGGAGAGCTCAAAATATGAGAGGGGTCATGACAATACTTCCTCAACATAGAAACATGAAACACATCATGAAGTAAGGAAAATGAGGGAGGTAACGCCAACCGGTAAGCCAAATCCCCAATCTTCTCTAGAATCTCAAATGGACCAACGAACCTTGGAGCCAATTTACCCTTATTACCAAACCTTTTAATTCCCGTCCTCGGAGATACCTTCAAGAACACGAAGTCACCCACCTGAAAAGATAAGTCCCGTCTTCTATTATCAGCGTAGCTTTTCTGTCTACTCTGAGCCGTCTTCAATCTATCACGAATCACCTTGATCTTCTCCGTTGAATCTCTAACCAAATCCGGGCCCCAAAGCCTCGCTTCACCAGCCTCATCCCAACACATCGGAGATCTACACTTCCTACCATACAACGCCTCATACGGAGCCATCTCAATGCTAGACTGATAACTGTTGTTGTAAGCAAACTCAACTAACGGTAGATGATCTTCCCACGACAATTGGAAATCCATCACACAAGCCCGTAACATATCCTCAAGTATCTGAATAGTTCTCTCGGACTGACCGTCGGTTTGAGGATGAAACGCCGTACTAAAACACAATTTAGAACCCAAGGCTTCATGCAATGCTCTCCAAAATCTAGAAGTAAATCTCGGATCTCTGTCGGAAACAATGCTAACCGAAACCCCGTGAAGTCTAATAATCTCCTTCATATAAAACTGGGCTAACTTCTCCATCGAGAACTTGGTTGACACCGAAAGAAAATGAGTCGACTTTGTCAATCTATCAACAATAACCTAAATAGCATCCATCTTTTTCGCGGTAAGAGGTAAACCCGAAACAAAATCCATCGAGATCCCTTCCCATTTCCACTCCGGAATATCCCCAGCAGAGTCGCCACTGAATGTGCGCTCGCCCGAAAAAATGTGATTTCCAGTTTAAATGAAAAGAAGGAGTCACCACGCCGTTTTAAGAGGAAACATTGAAAACCTTTTATTTAGAGAGAAAACATGAGTTCGGAGGTCAGGTTACGTGTTGGGAAGAACCGAGAGTTCACCCAACACGCCTCGTCCATAGACGAGTCTTTCAATCAGAAACATCCAAGTAAATCCAAAGTGTGTGCAAATATTGATAATAAACAAAGTGTGATAAAATGCATCTTATTAATTATGGAACGAGAATTACATATTGTGAGCCCATTATTTAGGGAGGCCACATCCCTGATACAAACAATCTAAAACAGATTACAAAGGAAAAAGGGTCTCTGCAGATGGGTCATGTATGTCGCATGACACATCGCACCAGTGACCACATGTGTCGCGTGACACAGGATCACTTGGAGACGAAGGTGTCGCGTGACACATATGAGCCATCTGCAGAAACTTAACAAGATGAACACGTAATCAACGAAGCTATACAGATCTAATCAATTAGCTGAATTACGAATGGAAAACAGAAACAACACTAAATCGACCCCGGGAGTGTGGATATGAGTAGATCCACACCCCCTTGGGGTTCAAACACCAAATCCAATCAAATGATCAACATTATAAGATCAATTGCACTGATTATTCAGATTAAACAGAGAGATTGCGATTGGGATTCAGTAATCCAGATAGCTAGGATCTGATTACTGAATCCAAACAAAATTAAATGCTAGAATTAATAGAAATTAAGCAAGAGAGAGAGAGATTGAGTTTAGGGAATCGTTATGAAATTGTCTATGGCTAAGAACTTATGAGACGAAACTCACAAGGTGAGATGAAACTCACGGGTGTTGTCCTTAGTGTTAATGACACTAACGACGACACTTTCACCAATTCTAGAAAAGCACAAATCAATAGAAATAAATATAATTTGCAGCGGAAATATTAAAGCAATACACAAGAATATAATTTTTATCAAGTTATATAAATATATAACTTGATGGGTGCCTAAAAGGCAAGACCTTTCTATTAATAATATGAATTCAATACAAGGTCGAGGTTGTTCCTTAATGATAAACGAACCCTGATATAAGGAACAACATACACGAATTCTCTCAGTAAATAAACACTCAAAAACCTCACAAAAATATAAAAATCTATATGAAATATTCGAGTGTTGGACAAAGTGTTGCCGACACTGAATGGCAACACTTGAGAGCAGAATTCTACTTTTCTTGTGCGGATTTGCGTTTTACGAATTGGATGATCTTCAATGAAGATCCACGCACTATTTATAGGCCACAAAGTCTTGGAGCCTACTCAAATGATCAGCTAACAGTTTGGAGTTTGTTTCCTCCATTTATGCCACTCGCCTCTTTTGTAGGAGACCTAGTCTTCTCTTGCTTCTCTTGCTTGTACCTCTTAGCTTTGGTTGCCTTGTACTCGACTTGTTCTCCCCGAATAGCTGAATAAAATATCTCTGGCTTGGTCATCAATTAAACAAATAAACACATGTTTATTTGTTAATTTCTTCTCCTCTTCGTGATTAACGCCCATTTACATTCGTTGCTGATTTCAAGCTCATTTTAAGGTGACTAACTAATGTTATATAAACATTAATTTACCCATTAATATTTGTGAAAAATACAAGAACTAACTCAGTGTCGCCAATTCCAAATGGCAACACTTTTGGCAACACTAGTGGCAACACTGGTTTGCAACACTTGGGATGACATTCATGACAACACATGATCTAACATTAACAATCTCCCCCATAGTTCCTGATTTCTTCACAAAATACCGATGTGATGATCTTTTCAATAACAGTTAGTCAAACTTAACTAAAACCACAAAAAATGCCACGAGATTTTGATAGAGGCAACATCAACCTTCGAGCAATGTTTTGAAATATTTTTCAATCCAAAACATCAACCATTAAGCAAATGAAGTATCAAAATCTTTACAAAAATCTCCCTTAATACGAAATTTAATAATTAAATAAACTAACTATTAAATTCTAAACAACCAACCAACCATTTAACAAAAACCATCCATCATCTTTTGAAGAAAATTCCGGTGAAACAAAGAAAAAAAGAAATAAAATTTGTTTAAGCATTACAAACCAAAATAAAACAAATAAAATTGTTTTTGTTTCCAACCACCAAAAACACAAACCATTCGAACCAACCACCATTAAACCGCATTTCCGGCTCCTTCACCTCCCTCGGTGACCCACTAGGCCCACACCATTCCCGACTCCATCATCATCATCACGCCTTGGTGGCTTATCTCCCCTATTTTGGAAGAAATTAAATCCACCATTTTCATCATGTCGGTGCGCATATCCAACCATCCCCGAATTACTGAGTCAATGTGCTTCACTTGACCATTGAAAAAATTAAGAATCATCGCGGCATCAACCATAACGGGAGCGGTGTTGCCGGAAGTGTTGCCGGTTTCGGGCGACACTTGGGGGCGACACCGGTAGCTGGGCGATGAACGGGAGGAGCATTTGTAACCAAAACCCAAGGTAAATCCCTGTGCCTATCACCTTCGAGTAAAGTGCTTGGTAATTCGATAATACACGGGTCTTTAGAAAGATTATCACCATTCCAAGGCTTAAGGTTTTGGTACATTAGGACTTTGAAAATAAGGGAAGGAAAAATGAAGGAGGAGGTCTTTTTCTTTTTGGCCCATGCGGCAAGGTGAGCGAATACAAGTCTCCCAAAATTTACTCTTTGTTTCTTTCCTAATTTATACAACAAATTAGCTTGCTCAAAGGTTACGGTGTTTTCATTTGCCGTGGGAAGCCAATTTGTTATACATAACTTGTAGCACGCTAAACAAAGAAGTGAGATAGGTAGACTTAAAATGATCGGACCAAATGGTAATTCTCCCTCCAGTTAAAAAGGTGGCTAAGGCATTAGGATCATATTCCAAGCTCTCATCTTCGACATTAGGGAGGCCGAAGGCTCTATTGATAATCAAAGGATTAAAATCAAAGATAATGCCCCTAACAAAGATCTTTCCATAATGAGGGGTATTCCTATCATCAATATTATCCCTAAGATGAGCATAGAAATTCCTAACCACACTTTCAATATACGATGACACTCTAGTCACCGTAGGCAAAAACATCCTATCCTCCAAAAACTGATACACACCTAACTCCTTGAATTGAGTCACATAAATATTCTTTTCATTCAGAATTTTCTTCTCGGAATCTTCAACAAAATTATGAAGACTCGCATCACTATAAAATTCTTCCGAAAGAAATGGACGTTCATAAAATCCAAAAGACTCATAATCTCGATTTTTCATCTTGAGAGGGATTAGGAGAGTGTACCTCGAGCCATGAAATAGGAGAATAGGAAGGAGAACTCGACTGTGCTTTGGTCTTGGCGGCGGGTGTTGCTTCGGTGTTGCCATTGCATCGGCAACACTTGGGGCGACACCACCAGAAATTTTCTGTTTCTTCTTCAACTTGGGTGAGCTTGACAAGGGTTTCTTCATCTTCCATCCAGGCTTCTTCATCCTCATCGAAGATGATGAGGGCTCCTTTGTCTCTTTAAAAGCGGGGTCCGAACCTTCCTCGGACGAAATGTTGAGAGACGAGCTTGAAGAATCCTCCACATTCACCGGATCATCATTTGTATTAGATGGTATCTTCGACCTGAACAGAGTTTTGATCCTCTCCGATTGTCTACGCACTCTACCCCTAAAAAAGCTCGAGGCATCAACCGCCTTTCGCTTCTTGGTCTTCTTCTGAGGGGCGAAGGTGAGCTCTGTGGATGGTGTAGCTTCAGGAAGGTTGATGGGAATTGGAATTTGAGAAGGATCATATACAACAATTTCCAAGGATGGTGAGGTTGTGGGTGTGGCCGAGAATGTCGCTGGTGAGATTTCCATGGGAACTGCGACATTTGAGGCGACACTAGAGGGAGCTAGAGGCGAAATCTCCATGGGTGATGAAATTTGAGGAGAATTTTTAGGGCTTGCCATGGAAGATTGAAGAAGGATGACGAAGACGAAGGGAACAGGGGAAGGGTTTTGTTCAACGCCTAGAGAGAGAGAGAACACGGTGAGAGAGAGAGGGTTTTAGGAGTGGGTTTTAATGAGTGAATAGTGGTAGGATTTAATTGATTTGACAAGGTCAAATTAATTAAACCTCTACTTATCTCTAAAAATCCCAACAAACTCAAGTGATATCCGACTTTTTTTTTTTTTTTTTTTTTTATTTTTTTTTTTTTTAATTTTTATAATTTTTATAATTTTTAATAATAACTAAACATAATTTTAGTAATATCCATAAAATTGTGTTTTTCAAAATTCAAAGAGATGAATTTTAAAAAAATAGATATTACAAAATTACACTTAGATTGACAAAAATAAAAATTTTTGCTAGAAACCTTTTAAATTTCACAAACTCTAAATATAAGCAAATAGACTTTTGGAAATTTAAAATTTAATTAACAAAAACAAAAACAAGAAAATAAAAAATTAATGTAGCATCTACTAATGTGTTACTAGCAATGTTGCGTGACACACAAGGCAACATTTTTAAATAAAATCCCCTTGATATTTCTCAACATATATAACTTATCATTCCTTAGGCAATTTATAAGCACACTTTACACTTTCTTTATTTACAAGGAAGCATCGTAGTAGCGAGCTCCGTGCCCCGAGTTTTTTATTAAAGTGTAAAGCTACAATTAGTAAGTTTTATACCTTTCAAGTAGGGTACACTGTAGTAGCGAGCTCCATGCCCCTAATACTTAGTATAAAACACTACATTATATTCCCTTTGGAAATTTTCACAAGCTTTGCCTTTTTCAATATCAACAACAATATGAGTGACTTTGTCACTTTTTAGCACAAAGGGGTATTTTATAAAAAAATGTTAACCTTAAGAATGTACACATGCTAGAACAGAAAGGTCGATAAATGCCCCCATTTGGGGATTAAACAACTATATATATATTTTTTTTTTTTTTTAAATTTTAAAGATAATGTACAACTCATACAAAGTGTTGCCGACGGTGTTGGTAACACTGACGCAACACTAACGCATTTATAGAAAACATAGACCAAGAGATTTTTTCAAACTTGAAAATCTCTCATGGTCCAAGGCTTTGGTCAAAATATCAGCAAGTTGATGTTTTGTATCAATATGCTCTATTTGGATCAATTCCTTTTCTACTAAATCTCTTAAAAAATGATGGCGGATATCAATGTGCTTAGTGCGTGAGTGTTGTACGGGGTTTTTGGAAATATTTATAGCACTCAAATTGTCACAATACATGGTCAAGATATTACTATCAAGACCATAGTCATCAAGCATGTGTTTTAACCATATTAGTTGTGAACAACAACTCCCTGCTGCCACATATTGTATTCGGCGGTCGAGAGAAACACGGTTTTGCTTGCGACTGTACCATGACACTAGATTATTACCCAAGAAAAAACAACCCCCACTAGTACTCTTTACGTCATCTATATCCCACCTTGTCGAGTCACTAAAACCAACTAAGTTGGTATTAGTGTCTTTGGTGAACCCAGATTCCCAATTCACTTGTCCCAGACACATACTTGATGATTTTCTTGACAGCATTTAGGTGAGAAATTTTAGGAGCAGATTGATATCTAGCACAAACACCTACGCCGAACATTATATCGGGGACGACCGGCAAGAAGATAAAGAAGACTACCTATCATGGATCTATACGAGTTGGGTCAACATCCTCCCCGCCCGATCTTTGGTTACCTTAAGAGATGATCCCATAGGTATTTTAGAGCTCTTGGCACTCTCCAATCCAAATCTTTTCACCAGACTCTTAGCATACTTGCTCTGAGTGATGAAGATTCCATCATTCGATTGTTTCACCTGCAATCCTAGGAAATAATTAAGTTCTCCTATCATGCTCATCTCAAATGTAGATGTCATAGCTTCCACAAAATTTTGTAAACATGTTTTAGATGTGGAACCATAAACTATGTCATCAACATAGATTTGAGCAATGACAAGCTCTTTATTTTCCCTAAGAATAAATAATGTACTATCGGCTTCTCCTCTAACAAATCCATATTGTTAATGTTAGATCATGTGTTGTCATGAATGTCATCCCAAGTGTTGCAAACCAGTGTTGCCACTGGTGTTGCCAAAAGTGTTGCCATTTGGAATTGGCGACACTGAGTTAGTTACTGTATTTTTCACAAATATTAATGGGTAAATTAATGTTTATATAACAGTAGTTAGTCACCTTAAAATGAGCTTAAAATCAGCAACAGAAACAGCCCAGGCGTTAATCTCGAAGAAGAAGAAGAAGAAGTTAACAAATAAACATGTGTTTATTTGTTTAATTGATGACCAAGCCAGGAGATATTTTATTCAGCTATTCTGGGGGAGAACAAGTCAGAGTACAAGGCAATCAAAGCTAAGAGGTACAAGCATGAGAAGCAAGAGAAGACTAGGTCTCCTACAATGAAGGCGAGAAGGCATAAAATGAGGAAACAAACCCAAGGTCGTTGGGCGATCATTTGAGTAGGCTCCAAGACTTTGTGGCCTATAAATAGTGCGGTGGATCTTCATTGAAGATCATCCAATTGAAAACGCAAATCGCACAAGAAAAGTAGAATGCTCTCAAGTGTTGCCATTCGGTGTCGTGCAACACTTTGTCCAACACTTGAATATTTCATATAGATTTTTATATTTTTGTGAGGTTTTTGAGTGTTTATTTACAGAGAGAATTCGTGTATGTTGTTCCTTATATCAGGGTTCGTTTATCATTAAGGAACAACCTTGACCTTGTATTGAATTCATATTATTAATAGAAAGGTCTTGCCTTTTAGGCACCCATCAAGTTATATATTTATATAACTTGATAAAAATTATATTCTTGTGTATTGCTTTAATTCTTCCGCCGCAAATTATATTTATTTCTATTGATTTGTGCTTTTTCTAGAATTGGTGAATGTGTTGTTGTTAGTGTCATCAACACTAAGAACAACACTGTGAGTTTTATCTCACCTTGTGAGTTTCGTCTCATAAGTTCTTAGCCATAGACAATTTCAATTGGTATCGAGCCTAGCACTTAATATACTAAGTGTTTAGATCCTTTTGTCATGGCTTATGATCCTGCAAACCCTAATCAAAAGAGATTACCGGTTTTAGACGGATCTAATTATGCTTATTGGAAGATTCGTCTACGCTCGCATATCAAATCAATTGATCTTCGGGCTTGGCGATCTATTTTAAATGGTTATTCTCGTTCCAATGCTTCCTCGGATGACGATGGTGACGTTCAAGTCAAACCTGAATTCGAGGGGACAATTGAAGAGAATAATCTTGCTAGTTTCAATGAAAAGGCACTGAATGCCATCTATGCACTGAATGCCATCTATGAATGGGTTGACATGCATATGTTCAAACTCATTCAAAATAGTCCCTCTGCAAAAGATGCTTGGGATACTTTACAAAGATTTTGTGAAGGAGATGGCAGTGTCAGAAACAAAGCTTAGAGGTCTCACTAGTAGATTTGAAAGATTAAGAATGGGTGAAAACGAAGACATCTCGTCTTATTTTGAAAAGTTGATTGATATTTCAAATGCTTGTCAAGTATTAGGGAGCCTTTTACAAATAAACAACTTGTTTCAAAAGCTATTCGTACTCTTCCCGAACGTTTTAATATTAAAGTTTCGGCTATTGAAGAGGCCCATAATCTTTCAACAATGGACATCAACTCCTTAATGAGTATTTTGAAAAACTTTGAGTTGAATCTCAATGAACAAACGGAGGCTTCTAAAGGCAAGAATATTGCCTTAAAAGTCGAATCTTCGGACACATGTGTGGACGATGAAGATGAAGTCTTCGAGGAGTTAGATGAAAATACTAGTGTAGCTTTACTTGCAAAGAGATATAATTCTATGGTTAGAAAATTTAACAAAGTGCGAGGTAAAGGCTAAGGACCAAACGGCCAAAACCTCTAGTTTTGTGCCAAGGAGAAGTCCTCCTCCAAATCAAAAGGATATCCAAACAAGGCGTGCATCCTCGGAAAAGATCCGGTCCGATCCTAAGTACATTGAATCTATTCAATGTCATGCTTGTTCAGGTTGGGGTCACTATGCCAATGAATGTGCTAACACCTTGAGAAAGGCGGGTAAAAACTTGTGGGTATCTCTTAGTGATGGAGAGGAGGAAGGAACGGAGAAAGAAGAACAGACGGAGCAAGTAGTCATGATGGCCACGGTAGAGGAGCTACCTTCGGCGAGAGTGTTACTTCAAGTGTCGTTACTGATTTGACAACACTTGACACAACATTGGTGACTTCTTCAGAAAGTGTTGCCCCAAGTGTCGTCCAGGAATTGGCAACACTTGGCACAACACTCACAGGTATGATTCTTTAAATGATCTTAATTTGCATGGTTCAACTCGATTTAAATTCAGAAGAGATTATAGAGGATGCTCTTGATAAAGATGAACTTATTTGTGAATTAAAAAACCTCTATAAATCTCTCCTCGTGGAATGGAAAAAGGAGAATAAGATGGTGGTTTTCTTGAAAAAGGAAAATCGGGATCTTAAGAACTCCTTGACTCGGCTAGAAGCTCAACTCAGTAGGAGAGAATTGGATCTTGATAAAATCAAGGCCAAACTCAACCTAGCCGAATCCACCTTCAAAAAACTCAACACGAGTTCATCCAAATTGGATGAAATACTCAAATTGAGTAAGCCTCGAAAGCTGGTCTTGGGTTCCAAGAATCACTTGAAAGTATTACCTCTTCCTTGTTTGATGTTGAAACTAAAAATTGTTTTGTAAAAGAGCGTGTCAAGGAAAAGGGTAGCACTTCTAGTGATTCCTCCGATCAATCCAATGAGTGTGGATACCGTCACAAACCTGGACATTTAAAACCGATTGCATTTTCCTACAAAAGAAAATGTCCAGTCTTCAAGTGTCGTCTCAAGTGTCGCCCGGTTTCTCGGGGCAACACTTATGGCAACACCGGTGAACAGAAATCCAGATTTTCAAAAAGGGGTTGGTTACCCAAGGAAAAACTGAAATGCTATGTTGTTTATACAGCCTTAAGGACTAACATTGCAGGAACTTGGTACTTTGATAGTGGTTGTTCTCGTCATATGACGGGAACAAAATCATTCCTAATAGAGTACCAACCTATTCAAGGAGGCTCGGTGACTTATGGTGGTGGAGGCAAGAGTGAAATAGTTGGTAAAGGAACACCGGATATTGTTGGTTTTCCTCCTTTGAAAAATGTCCCGCACGTAGATGGTTTACTTGCTAATTTAATTAGCATTAGCCAACTATGTGATGACAATTTGGAGGTAAATTCAATAAAAATACCTGTGAAGTGTTTGATAACACTAACTTTTGTGTCATGACCGGAATAAGATCAAGTGATAATTGCTATACGGTTGGTAATAAATCGGTGTGCAATTTGACAAAACTTGATGATATTAGGTTATGGCATCAAAAGTTAGGTCATTCTCATTATAGAAATCTTGAGAAGATTATCAAACATAATGCCGTCAAAGGTGTTCCTAAACTAGACCTCAAAACACCGTGATGTGTGGTGGACCGTCAAAAGGGTAAGCAAACTCGTGTTGCTCACGGTGTTGAGCAACACAATGAGCAACACTCGGGAACAACACATTGTTTTCGGCTTCTACATATGGACTTGATGGGTCCTATTGAGGTAGAAAGCTTGGGAGGTAAGAAGTATGTTTATGTAATAGTTGATGATTTTTCTAGGTTTACATGGGTGTATTTCTTAAGAGAAAAATCTGAAACTTTTGATAAATTTACTCACTTAGCCTCTAAAATCAAAAACATGTTTTGTTCTCCTATTTTTCGAATAAGATCAGATCATGGTAGAGAATTTGAAAACATCTCCTTTTCTACTTTTTGTAGTAAAAAGGGGATACACCATGAAGTTTTCATGGCACCCAAAACACCACAACAAAATGGTGTTCTTGAAAGGAAAAATAGGACTTTAATGGAAATGGCTCGTGTTATGCTAATTGCTAGAAATATTTCTAAAGGTTTTTGGGCCGAAGCATTAAACACAGCTTGTCACACTACAAATAGAGTTTTCTTAAGACCTGGTACAACTATGACACCCTATGAGATCTTAAATGGAAAGAAACCTACGGTTCACTATTTTCATGTGTTTGGGTGTTTGTGTTACATTTTAAATGACCGGGAATACTTAGGAAAACTTGATTCTAAGAGTGACAAAGCCATCTTTCTTGGCTACTCTCAAAACAGTCATGCTTATCGTGTCTATAATTTGAGGTTAAAAGTGATTCAAGAATCGGTAAATATTGAATTTAACGATTACTTGATGTGCCACAGAGAACCGGTGATGATATACCTCGACCTTACTAGAAGAAGTCGAACAAAGGGCTGGAACAGTCGATTCAGCCATTGCGGCCACAGATTCAAGTGTTGCTTCAAGTGTCGCCCCCTGAAATGGCAACACCCGAGGCAACACAGAGAACAACAGTGGCTGGAAATTACGAGAGCAGTGACTCGAAGGAGAAGATGGATTGGTGTACCATCAAGGCGAGGAGAGATCCCCGGCTCGAATTAGAAATTATCATCCCATTACTCAAGTAATTGGTGATGTTAATGAAGGGGTTAGAACAAGGAACAAGGAGCCAGCTGATTACAGAGATATGGTTAGGTATGTGTGTATGTCCTCCACATACTCTCGGGTAAAACACTCTGTTTCGTTTCCTCTGTTGAACCAAAAAATGTGATTGAGGCCTTAAATGATAAATTACGGGATTCAAGCTATGCAAGAAGAGCTTGAACAATTTACCCGTAACGAGGTTTGGTGTTTAGTTCCACGTCCTTTAAATACTAACATTATTGGAACTAAATGGATTTACAAAAACAAATCGATGAATTGGGTAATATTGTCTCGTAATAAAGCTCATCTTGTGGCTCAAGGCTATACACAAGTGGAAGGAATCGACTTTGACGAGACCTTTGCACCTGTGGCTAGAATTGAGTCAATAAGACTTCTTCTTGCTATAGCCTTGTTGTCTCAAAATCACATTGCACCAAATGGATGTCAAAGCGGCTTTCTTGAATGGGTACTTAGATAAAGAGATCTATGTTGAGCAACCCAAAGGGTTTGAAGACCCATTCCACCCGCACCATGTATACGACTTGATAAGGCCTTATATGGCTTAAAACAAGCTCCTCGTGCATGGTATGGGCGTCTAACAAGCTTCCTTCTTGAATATGGATTTGTTAGAGGAGAAGCCGATAGGACATTATTTATTCTTAGGGAAAATAAAGAGCTTGTCATTGCTCAAATCTATGTTGATGACATAGTTTATGGTTCCACATCTAAAACATGTTTACAAAATTTTGTGGAAGCTATGACATCTACATTTGAGATGAGCATGATAGGAGAACTTAATTATTTCCTAGGATTGCAGGTGAAACAATCGAATGATGGAGTCTTCATCACTCGAGCAAGTATGCTAAGAGTCTGGTGAAAAGATTTGGATTGGAGAGTGCCAAGAGCTCTAAAAATACCTATGGGATCATCTCTTAAGGTAAACAAAGATCGGGCGGGGAGGATGTTGACCCAACTCTGTATAGATCCATGATAGGTAGTCTTCTTTATCTTCTGCCGGTCGTCCCGATATAATGTTCAGCGTAGGTGTTTGTGCTAGATATCAATCTTGCTCCTAAAATTTCTCACCTAAATGCTTTGTCAAGAAAATCATCAGTATGTGTACGGGACAAGTGAATTGGGAATCTGGTTCACCAAAGACACTAATACCAACTTAGTTGGTTTTAGTGACTCACGATTGGGCGGGGATATAGATGACGAAAGAGTACTAGTGGGGGTTGTTTTTCTTGGGTAATAATCTAGTGTCATGGTACACCGCAAGCAAACTGTGTTTCTCTCTCGGCATGAATCTGAATATGTGGCGCGAGGGAGTTGTTGTTCACAACTAATATGGTTAAAACACATGCTTGATGACTATGGTCTTGATAGTAATATCTTGACCATGTATTGTGACAATTTGAGTGCTATAAATATTTCCAAAAACCCCGTACAACACTCACGCCCTAAGCACATTGATATCCGCCATCATTTTTTAAGAGATTTAGTAGAAAAGGAATTGATCCAAATAGAGCATATTGATACAAAACATCAACTTGCTGATATTTTGACCAAAGCCTTGGACCATGAGAGATTTTCAAGTTTGAAAAAATCTCTTGGTCTATGTTTTCTATAAATCTGTTAGTGTTGCCGTCGGTGTTACCAACACATCGGCAACACTTTGTATGAGTTGTATATTATCTTTAAAAAAAAAAAAAAAATATAGCTAGTTTAATCCCAAATGGGGGGCATTTACTGACCTTTTTGTTCTAGTATGTGTACGTTCTTAAGGTTAACATTTTTTATATAAAATACCCCTTTGTGCTAAAAAGTGACAAAGTCACTCATATTGTTGTTGATATTTTAAAAAAAAAAAAGGCAAAGCTTGTGAAAATTCCCAAAGGGAATATAATGTAGTGTTTTATACTAAGTATTAGGGACATGGAGCTCGCTACTACAGTGTACCCTACTTGAAAGGTATAAAACTTACTAATTGTAGCTTTACACTTTAATAAAAAATTTACTCTGGGGCACGGACAAAGACTCGCTACTACGATGCTTCCTTGTAAATAAATAAAGTCTAAAGTGTGCTTAAAAATTGCCTAAGAAAGTATAGTTATATATCAAGGGGATTTTATTTAAAAATGTTGCCTTGTGTGTCACGCAACATTGCTAGTAACACATTAGTAGATGCTACATTAATTTTTTATTTTCTTATTTTTGTTTTTGTTAATTAAATTTTAAATCTCCAAAAGTCTATTTGCTTATATTTAGAGTTTGTGAAATTTAAAAAGTTTTTAGCAAAAATTTTTATTTTTGTCAATCTAAGTGTAATTTTGTAATATCTATTTTTTAAAATTCATCACTTTGAATTTTGAAAAACACAATTTTATGGATATTACTAAAATTATGTTTAGTTATTATTAAAAATTATAAAAATTATAAAAATTAAAAAAAAAAAAAAAAAAAAAAAAAATTTTAAAAATGGCGGATAACACTTGAGTTTGTTGGGATTTTTGAGAGATAAGTGGAGATTTAATTAATTTGACATTGTCAAATCAATTAAATCCTACCACTATTCACTCATTAAAACCTCTCTAAACCCTCACTCTCTCTCTTCTCGTTGCTCTCTCTCTCACTAGGCGTTAAGCAGAAACCCCTTGCCTGTTCTTCGTCTTCTTCATTCTTCTTCAATCTTCCATGGCAAGCACCAAAAATTCACCCCAAATTTCATCACCCATGGAAATTTCGCCTCACAGCTCCCTCCCAGTGTTGCCTCAAATGTCGCCGTTCCAATGGAGATATCCCTGCGACACTTTCGGCCCACACCCTCAACCTCACCCTCATTAGACATTGTTGTCTATGATCCTTCCAAAATTCCCATTCCTATTAATCTTCCGAAGCTACCCCTCCATAGAGCTCACCTTCGCCCCTCAAAAGAAGACCAAGAAGAGAAAGGCGGTTGATGCCTCTTCGTCTTTTAGGGGTGGAGTGCGTAGACATCTGAGAGGATCAAAACCTTGTTCGGGTCCAAGATTCCTTCCAACACGGTGATGATCCGGTAAATGTGGAGGATAGCTCGAGTTCTTCTCTCAACATTTCGTCAGGAAGGTTCGGACCCGGCTTTTAAAGAGACAAAGGAGCCCTCATCATCTTCGATGAGGATGAAGAAAGCTTGGTTGGAAGATGAAGAAACCCTTCTTTGAAGCTCGGTCCAGTTTGAAGAAGAAGCAGAAAATTTCATCAAGGTGTCGCCCCAGAGTGTTGCCGATGAAATGGCAACACCCTGACAACACCCAGCTGCCAAGACCAAAGCACAATCGAGTTCTCCTTCGTATTCTCCTATTTCCTGGCACATGAGGTACACTCTCCTAATCTCTCTCGGGATACAAAGTCAGAGATTATGAGTCCTTTGGATTTTATGAACGTCCTTTTCTTCGGATGAATTTTATGGTGAAACAAATTTAGATAAGTTTGTTGAAGATTACGAGAAGAAAATTCTGAATGAAAAGAATATGTATGTGACTCAATTCAAGGAGTTAGGTGTGTATCGGTTTTGGAGGATAGGATGTTTTTGCCTACGGTGACTAAAGTGTCATCGTACATTGAAAGTGTGGTTAGGAATTTCTATGCTCATCTTAGGGATAATATTGATGATAGGAATACCCCTCATTATGGAAAGATTTTTGTTAGGGGCAATATCTATGATTTTAATCCCTTGATCATCAACAAGGCATTCGGCCTCCCTAATGTCGAAGATGAGAGTTTGGAATATGATCCTAATGCCTTAGCCACCTTTTTAACTGGAGGAGAATCACCATTTGGTCGATCACTTTAGGTCTACCCATCTCACTTCTTTGTTTAGCGTGCTCCACAAAGATTTGTATAACAAATTGGCTTCCTACGGCAAACGAGAACACGGTCACTTTTGAGCAAGCTAATTTGTTGTACAAACTAGGCAAGAAACAAAGAGTTAACTTTGGGAGACTTGTATTTGCTCACCTTGCTGCATGGGCTAAGAAGAAAAAGACCTCCTCCTTCATTTTTCCTTCCCTTATTTTCCAAGTCCTAATGTACCAAAACCTTAAGCCTTGGAATGGTGATAATATCTCTGAAAAGCACCGTTTATTACGAATTACCAAACACTTTATTGGGAAGGTGATAGGCACAGGATTTACCTTGGGTTTTGGTTACAAAATGCTCCTCCATTACTTGCCCTGCTACCAGTGTCGCCCAAGTGTCGCCCCCTGAAACCGGCAACACTTCTGGCAACGTTTGCTCCTGTAATGGTTGATCTTTGCTATGGTACTTAATTTTTCAATAGTCAGGTCAAGCACATTGACTTCCTGATAATTAGGGGTGGTTGGACATGCGCACTGACATGATGAAAATGGTGGATTTGATTTCTTCCAAAATAGGGAGATAAGCCACCAAGGCGTGATGATGATGGATGGAGCTGGAAATGGTCTTTGGGCCAAGTGGGACAGCAGAGGGAGGTGAAGGAGCCGGAAATGCGGTTTAAAGATGGTTGGTTTGAATGGTGGTTGATTTTGGTGGTTTGGAAACAAAAACAATTTTATTTGTTTTATTTTGGTTTGTAATGCTTAAACAAATTTTATTTCTGTTTATTTTTTTCTTTGTTTAATTTGGAATTTTCTTCAAACTTGGATGGATGTTTTTGTTGAATGATGGAATGGTTGGTTTAAGATTTTAATAATTATTTTGGTTAGTTATTAATTTCGTATTAAGGGAGATTTTTGTAAAGATTTTGATACTTCATTTGCTTAATGGTTGATGTTTTGGATTGAAAAATATTTCAAAACATTGCCTGAAGGTTTATGTTGCCTCTATCAAAATCTCGTGGCATTTTTTGTGGTTTTAGTTAAGTTTGACTAACTGTTTTTGAAAAGATCATCACATTGATATTTTGTGAAGAAATCAGTAACTATGGGGGAGATTGTTAATGTTAAGAATCATGTGTTGTCATGAATGTCATCCCAAGTGTTGCAAACCAGTGTTGCCATTGGTATGTTGCCAAAAAGTGTTGCCATTTGGAATTGGCGACAGGAGTTGAATTCTTGTATTTTTCACAAATATTAATGGGTAAATTAATGTTTATATAACAGTAGTTAGTCACCTTAAAATGAGCTTAAAATCGGCAACAGAATATGCCCAGGCGTTAATTACGAAGAGGAGGAAGTTAACAAATAAACATGTGTTTATTTGTTTAATTTATGACCAAGCCGGGAGATATTTTATTCAGGCTATTGCAGGGGAGAACAAGTCGAGTACAAGGCAATCAAAGCTAAGAGGTACAAGCATGAGAAGCAAGAGAAGACTAGGTCTCCTCTGACAATGAGCGAGAAGGCATAAAATGAGGAAACAAACTCAAGGCTGTTAGCTGATCATTTGAGTAGGCTCCAAGACTTTGTGGCCTATAAATAGTGCAGTGGATCTTCATTGAAGATCATCCAATTCAGAAAACGCAAATCTGCACAAGAAAAGTAGAATTACTGTCTCTCAAGTGTTGCCATTCGGTGTGGCTGACACTTTGTCCAACACTTGAATATTTCATATAGATTTTTATATTTTTGTGAGGTTTTTGAGTGTTTATTTACGAAGAGAATTCGTGTATGTTGTTCCTTATATCGGGGTTCGTTTATCATTAAGGAACAACCTCGACCTTGTATTGAATTCATATTATTAATAGAAAGGTCTTGCCTTTTAGGCACCCATCAAGTTATATATTTATATAACTTGATAAAAATTATATTCTTGTGTATTGCTTTAATTCTTCCTTTGCAAATTATATTTATTTCTATTGATTTGTGCTTTTTCTAGAATTGGTGAATGTGTTGTTGTTAGTGTCATCAACACTAAGAACAACACCTGTGAGTTTTATCTCACCTTGTGAGTTTCGTCTCATAAGTTCTTAGCCATAGACAATTTCAATTGGTATCGTAGCCTAGCACTTGATATACGAAGTGTTTAGATCCTTTTGTCATGGCTTATGATCCTGCAAACCCTAATCAAAAGAGATTACCGGTTTTAGACGGATCTAATTATGCTTATTGGAAGATTCGTCTACGCTCGCATATCAAATCAATTGATCTTCGGGCTTGGCGATCTATTTTAAATGGTTATTCTGTTCCAATGCTTCCTCGGATGACGATGGTGACGTTCAAGTCAAACTGGTCGAGTGGACAATTGAAGAGAATAATCTTGCTAGTTTCAATGAAAAGGCACTGAATGCCATCTATGAATGGGTTGACATGCATATGTTCAAACTCATTCAAAATAGTCCCTACGCAAAAGATGCTTGGGATACTTTACAAAGATTTTGTGAAGGAGATGGCGGTGTCAGAAACAAAGCTTAGAGGTCTCACTAGTAGATTTGAAAGATTAAGAATGGGTGAAAACGAAGACATCTCGTCTTATTTTGAAAAGTTGATTGATATTTCAAATGCTTGTCAAGTATTAGGGGAGCCTTTTACAAATAAACAACTTGTTTCAAAAGCTATTCGTACTCTTCCCGAGCGTTTTAATATTAAAGTTTCAGCTATTGAAGAGGCCCATAATCTTTCAACAATGGACATCAACTCCTTAATGAGTATTTTGAAAAACTTTGAGTTGAATCTCAATGAACAAACGGAGGCTTCTAAAGGCAAGAATATTGCCTTAAAAGTCGAATCTTCGGACACATGTGTGGACGATGAAGATGAAGTCTTCGAGGAGTTAGATGAAAATACTAGTGTAGCTTTACTTGCAAAGAGATATAATTCTATGGTTAGAAAAATTTAACAAGAAAGTGCAGGTAAAGGCTAAGGACCAAACGGCCAAAACCTCTAGTTTTGTGCCAAGGAGAAGTCCTCCTCCAAATCAAAAGGATATCCCACCAAGGCGTGCATCCTCGGAAAAGATCCGGTCCGATCCTAAGTACATTGAATCTATTCAATGTCATGCTTGTTCCGGTTGGGGTCACTATGCCAATGAATGTGCTAACACCTTGAGAAAGGCGGGCAAAAACTTGTGGGTATCTCTTAGTGATGGAGAGGAGGAAGGAACGGAGAAAGAAGAAACAGACGGAGCAAGTAGTCATGATGGCCACGGTAGAGGAGCTACCTTCGGCTGGAGAGTGTTACTTCAAGTGTCGTTCTGATTTGACAACACTTGACACAACATTGGTGACTTCTTCGAAAGTGTTGCCCCAAGTGTCGTCCGGGAATTGGCAACACTTGGCACAACACTCGGCGGGTATGATTCTTTAAATGATCTTAATTTGCATGGTTCAGCTGATTTAAATTCAGAAGAGATTATAGAGGATGATTTTGATAAAGATGAACTTATTTGTGAATTAAAAAACCTCTATAAATCTCTCCTCGTGGAATGGAAAAAGGAGAATAAGATGGTGGTTTTCTTGAAAAAGGAAAATCGGGATCTTAAGAACTCCTTGACTCGGCTAGAAGCTCAACTCGGTAGGAGAGAATTGGATCTTGATAAAATCAAGGCCAAACTCAACCTAGCCGAATCCACCTTCAAAAACTCAACACGAGTTCATCCAAATTGGATGAAATACTCAAATTGAGTAAGCCTCTGAAAAGTTTGGTCTTGGGTTCCAAGAATCACTTGAAAGTATTACCTCTTCCTTGTTTGATGTTGAAACTAAAAATTGTTTTGTAAAAGAGCGTGTCAAGGAAAAGGGTAGCACTTCTAGTGATTCCTCGATCAATCCAATGAGTGTGGATCTTGTCACAAAATGGACATTTAAAACCGGTGCATTTTCCTACAAAAGAAAATGTCCAGTCTTCAAGTGTCGTCTCAAGTGTCGCCGGTTTCTCGGGGCAACACTTATGGCAACAGGTGAGCAGAAATCCAGATTTTCAAAAAGGGTTGGTTACCCAAGGAAAAGCTGAAATGCTATGTTGTTTATACGGCTTTAAGGACTAACATTGCGGGAACTTGGTACTTTGATAGTGGTTGTTCACGTCATATGGTAGTACAAAATCATTCCTAGCAGAGTACCAACCTATTCAAGGAGGCTCGGTGACTTATGGTGGTGGAGGCAAGAGTGAAATAGTTGGTAAAGGAACCTTTGGATATTGTTGGTTTTCCTCCTTTGAAAAATGTCTTGCACGTAGATGGTTTACTTGCTAATTTAATTAGCATTAGCCAACTATGTGATGACAATTGGAGGTAAAATTCAATAAAAATACCTGTGAAGTGTTTGATAACACTAACTTTTGTGTCATAGTGGAATAAGATCAAGTGATAATTGCTATACGGTTGGTAATAAATCGGTGTGCAATTTGACAAAACTTGATGATATTAGGTTATGGCATCAAAAGTTAGGTCATTCTCATTATAGGAATCTTGAGAAGATTATCAAACATAATGCGGAAGTCAAAAGAGTGTTCCTAAACTAGACCTCAAAAACACCGTGATGTGTGGTGATTTGTCAAAAGGGTAAGCAAACTCGTGTTGCTCACGGTGTTGAACAACACAATGAGCAACACTCGGGAACAACACATTGTTTTCGGCTTCTACATATGGACTTGATGGGTCCTATTGAGGTAGAAAGCTTGGGAGGTAAGAAGTATGTTTATGTGATTGTTGATGATTTTTCTAGGTTTACATGGGTGTATTTCTTAAGAGAAAAATCTGAAACTTTTGATAAATTTACTCACTTAGTCTCTAAAATCAAAAACATGTTTTGTTCTCCTATTTTTCGAATAAGATCGAGATCATGGTAGAGAATTTGAAAACATCTCCTTTTCTACTTTTTGTAGTAAAAGGGGATACACCATGAGTTTTCGGCACCCAAAACACCTCAACAAAATGGTGTTCTTTGAAAGGAAAAATAGGACTTTAATGGAAATGGCTCGTGTTATGCTAATTGCTAGAAATATTTCTAAAGGTTTTGGGCCGAAGCATTAAACACGGACTTGTCACACTACAAATAGAGTTTTCTTAAGACCCGGTACAACTATGACCCCCTATGAGATTTTAAATGGAAAGAAACCTACGGTTCACTATTTTCATGTGTTTGGGTGTTTGTGCTACATTTTAAATGACCGGGAATACTTAGGAAAACTTGATTCTAAGAGTGACAAAGCCATCTTTCTTGGCTACTCTCAAAAGCAGTCATGCTTATCGTGTCTATAATTTGAGGTTAAAAGTGATTCAAGAATCGGTAAATATTGAATTTAACGATTACTTGAGTGCCACAGAGAACAGTGATGATATACCTCTGACTTTACTAGAAGAAGTCGAACAAAGGGCTGGAGCAGTGCTGATTCAGCCATTGCAGCCACAGATTCAAGTGTTGCTCCAAGTGTCGCCCCTGAAATGGCAACACACGAGGCAACACGGGAGAACGAAGCAGTGGCTGGAAATTCGAGAGCGGTGACTCGGAAGGAGAAGATGGATTGGTGTACCATCAAGGCGGGAGAGATCCCCGGCTCGAATTAGAAATTATCATCCCATTACTCAAGTAATTGGTGATGTTAATGAAGGGGTTAGAACAAGGAACAAGGAGCCGGTTGATTACGAGAGATATGGTTAGATATGTGTGTATGTCCTCCACATACTCTCGGGTAAAACACTCTGTTTCGTTTCCTCTGTTGAACCAAAAAATGTGATTGAGGCCTTAAATGATAAATTACTGGATTCAAGCTATGCAAGAAGAGCTTGAACAATTTACCCGTAACGAGGTTTGGTGTTTAGTTCCACGTCCTTTAAATACTAACATTATTGGAACTAAATGGATTTACAAAAACAAATCGATGAATTGGGTAATATTGTTCGTAATAAAGCTCGTCTTGTGGCTCAAGGCTATACACAAGTGGAAGGAATCGACTTTGACGAGACCTTTGCACTGTGGCTAGAATTGAGTCAATAAGACTTCTTCTTGCTATAGCTTGTTATCTCAAAATCACATTGCACCAAATGGATGTCAAAGCGGCTTTCTTGAATGGGTACTTAGATAAAGAGATCTATGTTGAGCAACCCAAAGGGTTTGAAGACCCATTCCACCCGGACCATGTATACGAGACTTGATAAGGCCTTATATGGCTTAAAACAAGCTCCTCGTGCATGGTATGGGCGTCTAACAAGCTTCCTTCTTGAATATGGATTTGTTAGAGGAGAAGCCGATAGGACATTATTTATTCTTAGGGAAAATAAAGAGCTTGTCATTGCTCAAATCTATGTTGATGACATAGTTTATGGTTCCACATCTAAAACATGTTTACAAAATTTTGTGGAAGCTATGACATCTACATTTGAGATGAGCATGATAGGAGAACTTAATTATTTCCTAGGATTGCAGGTGAAACAATCGAATGATGGAGTCTTCATCACTCAGAGCAAGTATGCTAAGAGTCTGGTGAAAAGATTTGGATTGGAGAGTGCCAAGAGCTCTAAAATACCTATGGGATCATCTCTTAAGGTAAACAAAGATCAGGCAGGGGAGGATGTTGACCCAACTCTGTATAGATCCATGATAGGTAGTCTTCTTTATCTTACTGCGGTCGTCCCGATATAATGTTCAGCGTAGGTGTTTGTGCTAGATATCAATCTTGCTCCTAAAATTTCTCACCTAAATGCTTTGTCAAGAAAATCATCAAGTATGTGTCTGGGACAAGTGAATTGGGAATCTGGTTCACCAAAGACACTAATACCAACTTAGTTGGTTTTAGTGACTACGATTGGGCGGGGATATAGATGACAGAAAGAGTACTAGTGGGGTTGTTTTCTTGGGTAATAATCTAGTGTCATGAGTACAGTCGCAAGCAAAACTGTGTTTCTCTCTCGACCGCCGAATCTGAATATGTGGCGACGGGGAGTTGTTGTTCACAACTAATATGGTTAAAACACATGCTTGATGACTATGGTCTTGATAGTAATATCTTGACCATGTATTGTGACAATTTGAGTGCTATAAATATTTCCAAAAACCCTGTACAACACTCACGCACTAAGCACATTGATATCCGCCATCATTTTTTAAGAGATTTAGTAGAAAAGGAATTGATCCAAATAGAGCATATTGATACAAAACATCAACTTGCTGATATTTTGACCAAAGCCTTGGACCATGAGAGATTTTCAAGTTTGAAAAAATCTCTTGGTCTATGTTTTCTATAAATCTGTTAGTGTTGCCTTCAGTGTTACCAACACTGTCAGCAACACTTTGTATGAGTTGTATATTATCTTTAAAAAAAAAAAAAAAATATAGCTAGTTTAATCCCAAATGGGGGGCATTTACTGACCTTTTTGTTCTAGTATGTGTACATTCTTAAGGTTAACATTTTTTATAAAATACCCCTTTGTGCTAAAAAGTGACAAAGTCACTCACATTATTGTTGATATTGAAAAAGGCAAAGCTTGTGGAAATTCCCAAAGGGAATATAATGTAGTGTTTTATACTAAGTATTAGGGGCATGGAGCTCGCTACTACAGTGTACCCTACTTGAAAGGTATAAAACTTACTAATTGTAGCTTTACACTTTAATAAAAAACTCGGGGCACGGAGCTCGCTACTACGATGCTTCCTTGTAAATAAATAAAGTGTAAAGTGTGCTTAAAAATTGCCTAAGAAAGTATAGTTATATATATGTTAAAAAAAATATCAAGGGGATTTTATTTAAAAATGTTGCCTTGTGTGTCACGCAACATTGCTAGTAACACATTAGTAGATGCTACATTAATTTTTTATTTTCTTATTTTTGTTTTTGTTAATTAAATTTTAAATCTCCAAAAGTCTATTTGCTTATATTTAGAGTTTGTGAAATTTAAAAGGTTTTTAGCAAAAATTTTTATTTTTGTCAATCTAAGTGTAATTTTGT
This sequence comes from Adenophora triphylla var. japonica, assembly GCA_022495995.1. Lineage (NCBI taxonomy): Eukaryota > Viridiplantae > Streptophyta > Magnoliopsida > Asterales > Campanulaceae > Adenophora > Adenophora triphylla. The sequence continues at coordinate 137,680 of JAFEMH010002802.1, read as the reverse complement.
AATATCTATTTTTTAAAATTCATCTCTTTGAATTTTGAAAAACACAATTTTATGGATATTACTAAAATTATGATTAGTTATTATTAAAAATTATAAAAATTATAAAAATTAAAAAAAAAAAAAAATGTTTTTAAAATGGCGGAAACAGTGCTTAAGTTTGTTGGGGTTTTAGAGATAAAAGGAGTTTTAAATTGATTTGAACTTGTCAAATCAATTTAATCCTTCAATACTCACTCATTAAAACCCTCCTCCTCACAAAACCCTCTCTCTCTCTCTCTTCTTGTTTCCCTCTCTCTCTAGGCGGTAAACCGAAACCCTCACCCCTGTTCTTCGTCTTCGTCAATCTTCCATGGCTAGCCCTAAAAATACTTCCCAAATTTCATCACCCATGGAGATTTCGCCTCTAGCTCCCTCTAGTGTTGCCTCAAATGTCGCCGTTCCAATGGAGATATCCCCTGCGACACTTTCGGCCACACCCTCAACCTCACCCTCATTAGACATTGTTGTCTATGATCCTTCCAAAATTCCCATTCCTATTAATCTTCCAGAAGCTACCCCCTCCATAGAGCTCACCTTCGCTCCTCAAAAGAAATCCAAGAAGAGGAAGGCGGTTGATGCCTCTTCGTCTTTTAGGGGTGGAGTGCGTCGTACTTCAGAGAGGCTCAAAACCTTGTTCAGGTCCAAGATTCCTTCAAACACAGCTGATGATCCCGTGAATGTGGAGGATTCTTCGAGTTCTTCTCTCAACATTTCGTCCGAGGAAGGTTCGGACCCAGCTTTTAAAGAGACAAAGGAGCCCTCATCATCTTCTGATGAGGATGAAGAAGCTTGGTTGGAAGATGAGGAAACTCTTGCTGAAGCCCAGTCCAAAATGAAGAAGAAACAGAAAATTTCATCAAGTGTCGCCCCAAGTGTTGCCGATGAAATGGCAACACCTGAAGCAACACTCTTTGCCAAGACCAAAGCACAATCGAGTTCTCCTTCGTATTCTCCTATTTCTGGCTCGAGGTACACTCTCCTAATCTCTCTCAGGATACAAAGTCGGATTATGAGTCTTTTGGATTTTATGAACGTCCTTTTCTTTCGGATGAATTTTATGGTGAAACAAATTTAGATAAGTTTGTTGAAGATTACGAGAAGAAAATTCTGAATGAAAAGAATATGTATGTGACTCAATTCAAGGAGTTAGGTGTGTATCGGTTTTGGAGGATAGGATGTTTTTGCCTACGGTGACTAAAGTGTCATCGTACATTGAAAGTGTGGTTAGGAATTTCTATGCTCATCTTAGGGATAATATTGATGATAGGAATACCCCTCATTATGGAAAGATTTTTGTTAGGGGCAATATCTATGATTTTAATCCCTTGATCATCAACAAGGCATTCGGCCTCCCTAATGTCGAAGATGAGAGTTTGGAATATGATCCTAATGCCTTAGCCACCTTTTTAACTGGAGGGAGAATCACCATTTGGTCGATCACTTTAGGTCTACCCATCTCACTTCTTTGTTTAGCGTGCTCCACAAGATTTGTATAACAAATTGGCTTCCTACGGCAAACGAGAACACGGTCACTTTTGAGCAAGCTAATTTGTTGTACAAACTAGGCAAGAAACAAAGAGTTAACTTTGGGAGACTTGTATTTGCTCACCTTGCTGCATGGGCTAAGAAGAAAAAGACCTCCTCCTTCATTTTTCCTTCCCTTATTTTCCAAGTCCTAATGTACCAAAACCTTAAGCCTTGGAATGGTGATAATATCTCTGAAAAGCCTGTTTATTACAGAATTACCAAACACTTTACTGAAGGTGATAGGCACAGGGATTTACCTTGGGTTTTGGTTACAAATGCTCCTCCTGTTACTGCCCCTGCTACCAGTGTCGCCCCAAGTGTCGCTCCTGAAACTGGCAACACTTACGGCAACACCGCTCTGTAATGGTTGATCTTTGCTATGGTACTTAATTTTTTCAATAGTCAGGTCAAGCACATTGACTCAGTAATTCGGGGGTGGTTGGACATGCGCACCGACATGATGAAAATGGTGGATTTGATTTCTTCCAAAATAGGGAGATAAGCCACCAAGGCGTGATGATGATGATGGAGGCTGGAAATGGTCTTGGGCCAAGTGGGACAGCGAGAGGGAGGTGAAGGAGAATTTGGAAATGCGGTTTAAAGATGGTTGGTTTGAATGGTGGTTGATTTTGGTGGTTTGGAACAAAAACAATTTTATTTGTTTTATTTTGGTTTGTAATGCTTAAACAAATTTTATTTCTGTTTATTTTTTTCTTTGTTTTTTGGAATTTTCTTCAAACTTGGATGGATGTTTTTTGTTGAATGGTGGAATGGTTGGTTTAAGATTTTAATAATTATTTTGGTTAGTTATTAATTTCGTATTAAGGGGGAGATTTTTGTAAAGATTTTGATACTTCATTTGCTTAATGGTTGATGTTTTGGATTGAAAAATATTTCATAACATTGCCTGAAGGTTTATGTTGCCGCTATCAAAATCTCGTGGCATTTTTTTTGTGGTTTTAGTTAAGTTTGACTAACTGTTTTTGAAAAGATCATCACATTGGTATTTTGTGAAGAAATCAGTAACTATGGGGGAGATTGTTAATGTTAAGAATCATGTGTTGCCATGAATGTCATCCCAAGTGTTGCAAACCAGTGTTGCCACTGGTGTTGCCAAAAGTGTTGCCATTTGGAATTGGCGACACTGAGTTAGTTACTGTATTTTTCACAAATATTAATGGGTAAATTAATGTTTATATAACAGTAGTTAGTCACCTTAAAATGAGCTTAAAATCAGCAACAGAATATGCCCAGGCGAGAATTACGAAGAGGAGGAATTAACAAATAAACATGTGTTTATTTGTTTAATTTATGACCAAGCAAGGAGATATTTTATTCAGCTATTCTGGGGGAGAACAAGTCAGAGTACAAGGCAATCAAAGCTAAGAGGAACAAGCATGAGAAGCAAGAGAAGACTAGGTCTCCTACAATGAAGGCGAGAAGGCATAAAATGAGGAAACAAACTCAAGGCTGTTAGCTGATCATTTGAGTAGGCTCCAAGACTGTGTGGCCTATAAATAGTGCAGTGGATCTTCATTGAAGATCATCCAATTCAGAAACGCAAATCCGCACAAGAAAAGTAGAATTCTGCTCTCAAGTGTTGCCATTCAGTGTCGGCAACACTTTGTCCAACACTCGAATATTTCATATAGATTTTTATATTTTTGTGAGGTTTTTGAGTGTTTATTTACTGAGAGAATTCGTGTATGTTGTTCCTTATATCAGGGTTCGTTTATCATTAAGGAACAACCTCGACCTTGTATTGAATTCATATTATTAATAGAAAGGTCTTGCCTTTTAGGCACCCATCAAGTTATATATTTATATAACTTGATAAAAATTATATTCTTGTGTATTGCTTTAATTCTTCCGCTGCAAATTATATTTATTTCTATTGATTTGTGCTTTTTCTAGAATTGGTGAATGTGTTGTTGTTAGTGTCATCAACACTAAGAACAACACCCGTGAGTTTTATCTCACCTTGTGAGTTTCATCTCATAAGTTCTTAGCCATAGACAATTTCAGTTTAATTAACAATGATTATACTCTTTTAATTTTATAATGTCATCATTATATGTTTACAAGATATTCATATTTTTTATAGGTACCACGAAGAAAAATTATTATACTGCTCGGCTCGCGGCGGGACAACAGCCCTTGTGTCCTACTTTTATGACCGATGAGGTGTTTGGTCAATTTTGCGAATATTGGGGGTCGCTGCGCGCGAAGTGTATCCGAACAGGCCAAGGCCAATAGAGGCAGCTCCTCGGGGTCGGCGGCGTTGCATGCGGGGACGCTCACGGTCGCGAGCATCACGACCGCATGGTATGTATGTTAATTTAAATGTAGTAGTGTATGGATGCTTTTAAATAGGTTTATGTACGTATGTTAGCTGGGAGCCAATGTTGATGCTATGAAATCCATAGTTTTAGTGTAAATGTAGTGTATGCATGCTTTTAAATCAGTTTAAATGTTGCATTTATATATACAATTTCAAAGTAATAATCTCGCTTATTTTATTTATAGGAAAGGGAGTATGGTCCGAATATCACTTTTGTGGATGTTTACGCTAGCACCCATATTCGGAATTCTACCGCGCCCGATCACCCTCCGCAATGGGTTGACGATCGATCTGCACTTTGCCTTTGTAAGTAAACTACCATTAAATGACTTGATTTTGAATATGTAAATTTATTTATGTACCTTACATTGTGTGTATGATTATAATTGTTTGTTTTATTTTTCAGTGCCGCATATCAAGCCGCCGTTGTTCCCGAAGGAACGCCTCCGGCGAGCCCGTCCCCTTCGTGCACGATGTTTGGCGGGAGGTCACCTCTCGGGGACATCCAAGAAGAGGAGCCCGAGTGTTAGGGAGGGGGGGTACGGGCGGCAATGCCCGTCGACGTCGACCGGCCGTCGGCGAAATGTAGCCCAGCCCACGTTTCATGATCCGAGGGTCGACACTCTGGAGGCTGCGTTGGAGGAGGAGAAACGCGAGCGGGCAAAGCTTGCGGATGCTTTGGCAGTTCAGACGCAGATGCAGGAGGAGAACGATCGACGTCATGCGAGGATTCAGAGGCAACATGCGAGACTCAAAGACAATTGGCGCGGTTGATGGCTCATCTCGGCCAGACTCCCAGGGTAATTTCCCGCCTCCCAGGGTTGATTGCGGACATTTTTAGACATTTTTAGACATTTTTGTATTAATTTATACTTGTTTGTAAACATTTGAGACATTTGATACCCGCGGAGCCCCTCCCCGCCTCTCCCCCGCTCCACCCCTCTCCCCCTCCCCCTCTCCCCCTCCCCCTCTCCCCCCTCCCCCTCCCCCCTCTCCCCCTCCCCCCCTCCCCCCCTCTCCCCCTCCCCCCTCCCGAATTGGTACGGTGGTATTTAGTTTTTATTTGGTACGCTGATATTTGAATTTTAGTTTTTATAGTTTTAGTTTTATAAATTGAAATGTTATATCAGGTACAAAAAATTTTGGTTTATTGATATTTTAAATTATTTTTTTTAAATTTATTTCGAGAATCGACGGAATTTTCCGTCATTTGAAATTAATCTTTGAAATTAAAATTAATTAAATAAATTAATTTCGACGGAATTTCCGCCGCTATAATCATTTAATTTTTATTTAATTTTTAATTTCACGGCGGAAATTTCCGTCGCTGTAATAAAATTTAAATTAAAATTAAATAATTTCAATGACAGTAAATTCCGCCAAAAATAATTTAATTTTAATTTAAATTTTATTACAATGACGGAAATTTCCGCTGAAATTAATTTAATTAAATTAATTTTTATTACAATGACGGAAATTTCCGCCCGCCGAAATGAAAATTTAATTAAATTAAATTAATATAGCAATGAATTTTCCGTCGCTGAAACCATTAATTCACCGGCGGAATTAATTTCCGTCGGTAAAAGAAAAAAATAGCGGCGGAAATTGACCCGTCGGAGCACTGCGACGAGCTGGTAGCGGCGGACCACCGACGGAATTTTTCCGTCGATGATTTATTTTACCGACGGAAATATAATTTTAGCGGCGGAAATTTCCGTCGCTAAATGACCTTTTTCTGGTAGTGGAAGGTGACGTGGTGCTTAAAGAAAAGCATCCCACACAGACCAATCCCCTCGAAAAGTGGGAACCTACCTGGATAGGCCCATTTGTGGTACAGAAGATCTTCTCAGGAGGAGCGATGAAGCTAGCCAATTTGGATGGAACCCCTTTCATCAACCCAGTAAACGGAAGCAAGCTCTGCAGATACTTCATTTGAGGAAGAATTCGAGTCAACTCTCTTTCCCCATATTCCCCCAATCAGTTAAATTAAAGTGCTAAAAGAGTAATACCCAACTAGACACATCCTCAAAATGGTCTAGGTAAAAATGAGGGTTGCACTATTCATCCCACTTCTATTTATCTCTCTCAAAAGAGTCGAACTACGATGACCTGAGCCCCTTAGTCCATTTGTAAAAGGGGAACAACATAGGCAGCCATCTTTGGTTCGGTCTAAAAAACAAATAAAATTTCAAATTCGGCACCAATCACTTATGTCTTGAAAAACTCTTAAATTAACCCGCGAATTCATTACAGTTAAAACACTTTTTGATGAGTTCAAGCACGATCTACTCTCGACTTACTACATGCTTGCAAAGCAAAATAAAACACTTAATTAAACCTAAAGTGTCTGCAATGACAGTGGGTGGATACTCCGTACTGCAAGGTCAATCTAGCCACTTGTGCTCGGTCCTTCATCTTTCCTTCCCTTCCCTTTTTCGTGGCGGGTATTCTTTGCTTTTACAGGAAATATCCCTATCGTTCTCATACCAGGCTCCGGGATCCTTCCCGATGCCTCTATCAAACCCGTTGCCTCCAAAGCAGCCCTTTCCCTAGCTCTACCACGAGCTGCCTCTCTTCGAGCCATCATATCCATGCTTATGTCTGCCAATCGGTTCGCGTTGACCTCATAGTCTACCATGTCATCCCCCGTACTATCTTGAGGGTTAGCCTTCACTTCGGCCCTCCTTAATGTTGAGCTGTCGCGGGGGTTAAGTCCCAAAAGCTCACTTAGCCTCCACAAAAGTGCCATTTGTGTCTCTCCCATACATTCCTCATACCAGTTCAAGTAACCAATAGACAGAATAGTGCTCCCTATCCGGTGAAAGATAACCCTAACTGGGAAAGACGAATATTTCCACAACCGCATGAGAAGCAAGAGCGTTGAAGGATCGTCCATGGAAAGTGATCCCACCTCAAAGGTAGCAGCATCACTCAAGCCCATCAAAGGAACCTGCTCCATCCCGAATTGCCGTAATACCAAAGACGGGATATAGAAAGAAGATCGGGAAAGCCTCAAAACTCTGACAATGAGAAGACAATCCTGAACGGTCTGACACGCCTGCAGTATCCAATGGGAACCCACCATCGTAAATGATGAGTGCAAAACTTGGCCATCCAAAGCTCCCAGTCATCTTGACTGCCTTCTATCCAAGGGTCGCCGAGAGAAGAACCAAGGATTACACGTCATTAGAACCTTGGGCGTAACTTGTAGCCTCTTCCTCAGCCACAGAGTAAGCAGAGCAGGACTTCCTCCCCACATGTATCGGCTACCGATCGCCATTTGATCAATGCCGCTAAAGGTCTCTCCTAAGATCAAGGGTACGATATCCTCTCCACCCCGACAATGTCCCACCATGTCCAGAACCCTGTGATGGCACACTCCTAATGACGTAAACATGAACAGAGTGCCTATCACGCACAGAGCAAAAGTGTCCCACGCAGAAACGCTCTAGCAGCACTCGTAAACTGATAAGTGACTATTATATAGTCATTTATCTCATTATTTATCAATCATTTCCTTAGTTTTTAGTATCATTTAGTTTGCATTTAGGTTATTTTAGCTTCCTTTATCATATATCTTCGATTTTATGCTTTTGGTATAATTTATACTCTTAGACAAGTTTTAGAGTCTTATTATGAACAATTGGAGCCTTGGAAATAATCAAGTGTCAAAGCCATGGAGGGACAAGATCAATATAAGTATACAGGCCAAAATCCAGCCAGAGCGGCCGTGCTCTTTGCCTAGGAGCGGCCGTGCACTTGGCCCTTGCCAGGCCAATTTTGGCCCCAAAACATGGAGTAGCCAAGGCTTGAAAAGAGGAGTGGCCGAGCAATCCAGGCAGAGCGGCCGTGTACTTCCACCAGTTCAAAAATAAAAATGGCGCCAAGGGAACACGGTCGTGCAGATCTTGTGACTCAGCCGTGCAAGCGTTGAACTAGTTCCAAAAAGGCACCTTTTGAAGGCACCACTTTGAAGAGTCTCCTCCATATCTATATATAGGCCATTTGTAATCAGTCTTAGATATCAGATGAGATATCATATCAGAGCTTAGAACAAGTTATATACTAGAATATACTTTCTTTATCATCATTAGTTCCAAATCTCTTGAAGATTCAAGTGTTCATCATTGTTCTTGAAGTATTTAGGAAGAAGCAATAAAATTTCAGAAGTTATTTCCAACCTTCATCTCTTTACAAACATAAGTATTTCTTCTCTTATCTCTTATTATTATTTATGTTTGTTTGTTACTTAATGGCTAGTGAGTAATCCTCCATATTCTTGGGGTTGGAAACTCAAAATGCCTTTTGTTCATCATCTTTTATAAAAGTCTTGTCAATTCTCTTCATCTAAACAATTTCTTTATATCAATCTCAAAATAACTTACATTTTGGAGACGTCCAACTTGTATGATTCAGTTAATGGAGAGAAGTACCTAGCGGAAAATCTCGATTAACGAAACCATATAAAGGAACTAGGTTTCATTGATCACGAGAGTAGTTTAATGGCCTAGGGATGTTCCTTGAATGGAAAGTATGTTGATTTGCGAACTTTAATGGATCCTTGCTAATTATGGGCCATCGAGAGATAGGGCATAATTAGTGAAGGGTACAAATGTTGTTTGCTTGATCCTGAGAAGTAGTATAGGCTTAACTTACCATCCTTGATTTTTATGAAAATCTTTATTTCCAAAGACATGACTATATGATGAATAATTGGCTAAAATGATTTCCAATCCCGAGAATGCTTCGTTTTTTTATAAGAGTTTTCCTAAAGTATTTTTCTGCGTATGTTCTATTCTTTTCTCAAAACAAACTTTATTTCTCCCAATCTTATTTATTTTTCTTAGTAAAAACAAATTCATTCCAAAGTAAACCCTGTCCTTGTGGGATCGACCCGTACTTACACTCGCTCTACTTCAATATCCCGTGCGCTTGCGAAATTTAAATAAACTGTTAGGTTTCGACCGAACAAGTTTTTGGCGCCTTTGCCGGGGACAACGGTTTACTTTTTGTTTTTGTCTTTACTACATAATTTTGTTTTTTTTTATTTTGTTTTAGTTTTTACTTCCAATAATCTATTACGTTTAATCTTCTTTTTTAGTGCTCTTATAGTGTATGAAACGGGCTCGGACCTTCTTTGACAACTTTGATCCAGAACCCGAAAGAACCTTTCACGAGAAACTAAGAAAACTCAAGGAGACATTAAACCAATACATGGCGGAAGGAGAACCAGTTACACCTGCTAGGACCCTACGGGACTTTGTGAATCCAAGTACCCCTGGAACTAGATCCCCCATTGTTTTGTCGAATGCCAACGCGGCCAACTTTGAGATTAAGTCGCAGCTTTTGCATATGGTTATGAACAACCAATACAGCGGCACTGCTTTCGAAGATCCTCATCTCCACATCCAAACATTCTCGGAGTACTGTGACACCACCGTATCCAAAATGTCACACCGGAAGCAATACGGATGCGCCTTTTTCCATTCTCTCTTAAGGATAAGGCAAAGCAATGGTTAAACTCGGTCCCGCAAAACTCTTTAACTACATGGGACCAAGTTCAAGAAGCATTCCTTGGGCATTTCTTCCCACCGAGCAAAACAGCCCAAATTCGTACGAAGATCACCAACTTTTGTCAAACGGGAAGTGAGACATTGTACGATGCATGGGAGCATTTCAAGGAACTTCTCAGAATGTGCCCCCACCATGGGCTCGAAAAGTGGTTCATAGTTCATAACTTCTACAGCGGTCTCATATTCAAAACAAGAGAGACCATTGATGCCGCTGCAGGAGGAGCATTGATGAACAAAGGAGTAGATGCACTACCAGAAAAAGGTGTTTTAGCGGCGGAAATTTCCGTCGCTAAAATTAAAATTCCGTCGCTAAAAAAAACACCGGCGGAAAATTTTCGTCGGTGGTCCGCCGCTACCAGCCCATCGCAGTGCTCCGACGAGTCAATTTCCGCCGCTATTTTTTTATTTTACCGACGGAATTTAATTCCGCCGGTGAATTAATGGTTCCAGCGACGGAAATTTCCGCCGTTAAATCAATTTAATTTAATTAAATTTTCATTTCAGCGGCGGAAATTTCCGTCGCTGTAATAAAAATTAATTTAATTAAATTAATTTCAGCGGCAGAAATTTCCGTCTCTGTAATGAAAATTAAATTAAAATAAATTAATTTCAGCGGCGGAAATTTCCATCGCTGAAATTAATTTATTTTAATTTAATTTTTATTACATCGACGGAAATTTCCGCCGCTGAAATAAAAAATTAAATAAAAATAAAATCATATAGCGGCGGAAATTTCCGCCGCTGAAATTAATTTATTTAATTAAATTTTATTCCAGCGACGGAAATTTCCGCCGCTATAATCAAAAATTAAATTAAAATTAATTGATATAGCGGCGGAAATTTCCGTCGCTGTAAAAAAATTAATTGAAATAAATTAATTTCAGCGACGGAAATTTCCGTCGCTGATTCTGAAATAAATTAAAAAAAATAATTTAAAATATCAATAAACCAAAATTTTTTGTACCTGATATAACATTTCAATTTATAAAACTAAAACTATAAAAACTAAAAATCAAAATATCAGCGTACCAAATAAAAACTAAATATCACCGTACCAAATCGGGAGGGGAGAGGGGGGAGAGGGGGGAGCGGGGTGGGGGGAGAGGGGGGAGGGGCTCCCGCGGGTACCAAATGTCTCAAATGTTTACAAACAAGTATAAATTATTACAAAAATGTCTAAAGTAGTCCGTAATCAACTCGGGGGAGGCCGGAAATTACCCTGGGAGTCCTGGCCAATATGAGTCATCAACAGCGCCAATTGTCTTTGAGTCTCTGCATGAGCCTCCGCAAGCTTTGCCCGCTCGCGTCTCTCCTCCTCCAACGCAGCCTCCAGCGTGTCGACCCTCGGATCATGATACGTGGGCGGGGCAACATTTCGCCGACGGTCGGTCGACGTCGACGGGCATTGCCGCCCGTGATCCCCCATCCCTAACACTCGGGCTCCTCTCCTTGGATGTCCCTCAGAGGTGACCTCGTGCCAAACATCAGGCACGAAGGGGACGGGCTCGCCGGGAGGCGTTCCTTCGGGAAGAACGGCGGCTTGATATGCAGCCTGTCAAAATAAAACAAACAATTATAATCATATACACAATGTAAGGGGCATAAATAAATTTACATATTCAAAATCAAGTCATTTATTGATAGTTTACTTACAAAGGAATTAGCAGAGCGATCGTCAACCCATTGCGGAGGTTGATCGGGCGCTGTAGGAGTCCGAAGATGGGTGCTAGCGTAAACATCCACAAAACTGACATTCGGACCATTTTAATTTCAGCGGCGGAAATATTCCGTCGGTGTAATATTTCAAAAAAAAAAAAATATTTTAATTTCACCGTCTTAATATTTCCGACGCTGATAAATAAAAAAAATAAAAAATGATATATTTTCACCGGCGGAATAATTCCGTCGCTGATAAAGATTTAGCGGCGGAATATTCCGTCGGTAAATCAACCGCGAAAATAGTGGCGGTAATTAAACGAATATTCGAGGAATATTCGTTTTAGCGGCGGAAATTAGCGGCGGAATTAAATTCCGTCGCTAAATTTGACGCCAAAATAATTCCGACGCTAAAGCTTATATTCCGCCGCTATTTAGCGACGGAATGAGTCCGTCGCTGATTATTCCATCGCTAAAACACCTGCTTCTGGTAGTGATGAGGCATATGACCTTGTTGAGAATATTGCATTGAACCACTATCAGTGGTCAAACGAGAGGGAGCAACAGCAAAGCACGCCAGGTAAATATAATGTTGATGTCGTTACTCTTCTCTCTTCAAAGGTTGACATGATTTTAAAGAAATTTGAGAATCTTAATGTCAATCCCGTGGCTAATATAAATATTTTGTGTGAACTATGTGGGTCTAACTCACATAGTATGGATAGTTATGATTTGCTTGACACTAGTTCTAGGGATCAAGTGAACTTTGTAAATTCTTTTGGACAGAAGGGGGGTATGTATTCTAATACATACAATCCCGAATTGAGGAATCACCCCAACTTCTCCTACAAGAATAACAACGTTCTAAATCCACAACCATCCACTCAAAATCCAGGATTCACATTAAGAAATTTTAATACAAATTCAAATTCTTTTCCCCCTAAATCAAAATTAGATCTTTTGATGGATTTTATTGTTAAAAGTAAAAATGATCAAGAGAAGACTAACAATGAGTTTAGGGAATGTTTCAAGTTATTAAATGCTAGGTTTGATAATCTAGCCACCCATAACAAAGTGCTTAATGAACATGCTAAGGCGGTAGTAACTAGAAGCGGGAAAGAGCTTATTGATTGTCCTCCTAAGGAAAATAGCAATCCCATTGAGGAAGATATTAGTCAAAACCCACCTATGATTGAGACTATAAAGAAGTCAAAAAGGGGATGGAATCCCCTAAAATAACTAGAAATTTTGATCCGCCAATACCTTACCCTCAAAGGTTGGTAAATGCAAAACTTGATAAACAATTTACAAAAAATTTAGAAGTTTTAAAGTCTATTTACATCAATGTGCCTTTTACCGATGCTTTGCAACAAATTCCTTCTTATGCTAAATTTTTAAAAGATATCCTTTCTAACAAAAGGAAGCTAGAGGAGTATGAGACTGTTGCATTAATGGAAGAGGTAGTGCCGTTTTACAAAGAAAATTACCTCCAAATTAAAAGATCCCGACACTTTCTCTATTCCTTGCAACATAGGTAAATTTGATGTGAATAATTCCATGTTAGACCTCGGGGCAAGCGTAAGCCTCATTCCACTTTTAGTTAGTAAGAGAATTGGTGTGGGGGAATTAAAACCTACCACCATATATTTGCAGTTGGCGGACCGTTCCATTAAATATCCGATGGGTATTATGGAAGATGTCCCTTGTCAAATCGGGAAATTGATCATCCCGGTTGACTTTGTAGTTCTTGAGATGGAGGAGGACAACCATATTCCTGTAATTCTAGGTAGACCATTTCTTGCCACATCCGGGGTAATTATACACTTTAAAAATGGAAACCTTTCTTTGAATGTAGGGAATGAAAAGTCCTAATCTTGAGAACCCTTGCTTGAACATTAACATGTGAGAATCTATTAGCAAGGAGTTAGAAAGTCCCCAATCTAAGGACCCACTAGAGAAAAGTCTTATAGATTGGAAGAGAACGTTGCATGATGATGATGATGATGATGATGATGATGATGATGATGATGATGAAATTGCAAATTATACTATGCTTTTAGACACTAATCATGCAGCAAAGTTTAGTGGCGACACTAAATTTGAAGAGTTTGAGACCAAGGCGGAGCCATCCAACCAAGATGAAAAAGAGGTAATTAAGGCACCTCAAGTTGAATTGAAGCCTCTTCCTTCGAATCTAAGGTATGAATTTCTGAGACCAAACTCTACTTATCCCGTGACTATAAATGCTAGACTAGGCCCTCTTGAAACTGAAAAGTTATTAAAGGAGCTTAGGTTGCACCAAAAGTCATAGGATATACAATAGATGATTTAAAAGGAATTCATCCTAAAATTTGCATGCATAGGATTGATTTAGAAGAAGATCATAAACCTTCTATTGAGCATCAAAGAAGGTTCAATCCTAACATGAAGGAAGTAGTTAAAAAGGAAGTCCTTAAGTTGCTTGACGCGGACATTATCTATCCAATTTCGGATAGTAACTGGGTAAGTCCGTACAAGTTGTCCCTAAAAAGGGAGGTATGACGGTCATTCGAAACGATAAGGATAATTAATCCCAACTAGGACCGTCACGGGTTGGCGTATGTGCATAGATTACAAAAAAAATTGAATAAAGCCACCCGAAAATATTATTTTCCCCTTCCCTTTATAGACCAAATGTTAGAAAGATTGGCTAAGCATTCCTATTTTTGTTATTTGTACGGATATTTTGAATTTTTTCAAATTCCAATCCATCTGGACGACCAAGAGAAAACAACTTTTACTTGTCCTTATGGTACCTTCGCTTATAGGAGAATGCCCTTTGGACTTTGTAATGCTCCTTCCACCTTTCGACATTGTATGATGGCCATTTTTTCCGATTACATAGAAAATATAATGGAAGTCTTTATGGATGACTTTTCTGTTTATGGTTACTCTTTTGACGAATGTTTGAAAAATTTATCTAAAGTTTTACAACGTTGCGAAGAAGTTAATCTTGTTTTAAATTGGGAAAAATGTCACTTTTATGGTCAATGAAGGGATAGTATTAGGACAAATGGTGTCCGAAAAGGGGATAGAAGTAGATAGGGCGAAGATTGAAATCATTGAAAAATTACCTCCGCCTATTAATGTTAACGGAATAAGAAGCTTTTTAGGTCATGCCGGTTTTTATCGGCGATTTATAAAAGATTTTTCAAAGATTTCTAAACGTTTAACTAATCTTCTAATGAAAGATGCTCCATTTGTGTTCGATAGCCTTTGTCTTGAAGCTTTTAACAGGTTCAAGGAAGCATTGGTGTCCGCTTCTATCGTACAACCACCCGATTGGGATCTCCCTTTCGAGATAATGTGCGACGCAAGTGATTTTGCGGTAGGAGCAGTTCTGGGGCAGCGGAAAGACAAGAAAACTCATGCTATATACTACGCTAGCTGAATACTAGATGAAGCACAAATGAATTATGCCACCACAGAAAAAGAATTGTTGGTTGTGATATTTTCCATAGACAAGTTTCGGTCATATTTGGTGGGATCAAAGGTAATTGTATACACGGATCACGCGGCGATAAGGTACTTATTGGCAAAGAAGGATGCCAAGCCAAGACTGATAAGATGGATCCTTCTTCTCCAAGAATTTGATTTGGAGATCCGTGATAAGAAGGGGATGGAGAATTTAGTTGCAGATCACTTATCCCGTCTTCCAAAAATTTAGAAATTTTCGACAGAGATGAACTTTCTATTGATGATTCATTTTCGGATGACCATCTTCTTGCTATAAGCAATGTCGAAACCCCTTGGTTTGCGGACATTGTAAATTATCTAGCATGTAAGATTCTTCCTCCGAAAATAAGTTATCAACAAAAGAAGAAATTCTTATCGGAAATTAAATATTATTTTTGGGAAGATCCGCTCCTCTTCAAGCATTGCGCAGATGGAATCATTAGGCGGTGTGTACCTAATGAAGAGTTAATGACATCCTTCATCATTGTCATTCATCTCCTTATGGAGGCCATGCAAGCACAGCCAAAACCGCCGCCAAGGTTCTTCAATCAGGTTTCTTTTGGCCCACACTTTTCAAAGATTCGCGAAATTTCGTTATTTCTTGTAATCGTTGCCAAAGAACCGACAACATTTCAAGAAGAAATGAAATGCCTCTTAATAATATTTTAGAGGTTGAGATCTTTGATGTTTGGGGCATTGATTTCATGGGACCATTTCCAACATCTTTCAATAACAACTATATTTTAGTGGCGGTGGATTATGCCTCAAAATGAGTGGAAGCTATAGCGTCTCCAACAAACGACTCAAAAGTTGTCATGAAGCTTTTCAAGGACATAATTTTTCCAAGGTTCGGGGTTCCAAAAGTTATCATAAGCGATGGTGGTTCGCACTTTTCACACCGCCAATTCGAGGCTTTGCTAAAAAAGTATGGAGTCCATCATAAAACGGGCACCGGATATCATCCTCAAACAAGCAGGCAAGTAGAAGTATCGAACCGGGAAATAAAGTGGATCTTGGAGAAAACGGTAATAAGTTTGAGAAAGGATTGGTCAATAAAGTTGAGCGATGCATTGTAGGCTTATCGCACCGCTTTCAAAACACCCATCGGAATAACTCCTTTCCATTTGGTGTACGGGAAGCCGTGTCATTTACCGGTAGAGCTTGAAGAACTCCGATAAGAAGCATATGAAAGTGCCAAGTTATACAAAGAAAAGACAAAGAAATGGCATGATGCACGTATCATAAGGAGAGATTTCAAAGAAGGAGACATGGTACTACATTTTAACTCTCTTTAAAGCTTTTTCCGGGTAAGCTAAAATCAAGATGGACGGGCCCATATCAAGTTCGTAAGGTATACCCTTACGGAGCCATAGTAATTGGGAACGAAGCAAAAGGAGAGTTCAAGGTAAACGGTTAAAGGCTAAAGCACTACATGACCGGAGACCCAATTGGAGTAGTATCATCAATTACACTAGGAGATACCACCCCTCATCCCAAGTAAGTTTTCTTTATTTTCAAGTTATTTCTCTTCACCCTCCCCGAATTGTCATTGGTCCTTGAAACATTGAGGACAAGGTACAATTCAAGTGTGGAGGGGGGTATTTATCTATCTTTACTTGGTTTTTAGGTTAGATTTTTATGCTTTCTAGTTTAGTTTTTCACTTTTTAAATTAGTTGCATTTTCTTTTCTTAATGTATGCATCTAGTATTTTCGAAAAAAAATAAAATCCCTATGATGATTCCTATTATTAATCCTTATGCTTGCTATTTGCTCTAAGAATAAAGCCTTTATATTTCTTCTCATACTTTTTATAAACTTAGAAATTATAAGAAAGAAAAATATAGGGATATTTTTAGGAAGTAATTAAAAGCCTCATAAGTTAATATAGCAATATATAGCGTTTTATTAAGAAAATCATTTATTTGTTTAATTGAATCCTTATTGATCATCTTTAAACACTTGGTTGTTTTAATCTTGTGAAAAATTTTGCAAAAATTATTTCTTTAAATGTACATTTCAATATTTTTGATGTTTATTCCTTCATTAGAAACATTCATATTGTTTTGCATCCCTTGAATCACATCCCTTCATAAAATCCCATCTTTACATTTCCACTAATCAATCAAGACTAAAACATTTTATCTTATTGCTCAAGAGTGACTAAGTCACCAAATCTTCAAAAAAAGCAAAAAGCAAAAATCTATTACTTCCTAAGTAACTCGGGTTAGGGCATTCGCTGCGACGATGTTTTCTTACCAAATAGAAGTAATATCTAGAGTATTCTTGATCTAAGTATTAGGAACATGGGGTTCGCAGCCACAATGTTTCCTACTTGAAAGGATCAAAATTACTTAAAGTCTTGAGGCTTTGACCAATTAGTCCCTCATCCAAATAAAAACTACCTTTAAGGACTAACATTTTCAAAACAGCCAAAAAGTCCCTCAATTTTTTCTTGACCAAATTGCCCCTCATACCCCCCTCTCTCTCTCTCTCTTGACGCGTGACGGAAGCTAAGCGGGTAAGTTAAGTCCAGCGCCTGCCTGTTTCTTTATCTCTCTTTTTCTCTCTCCTCCTTTTTTTTCTCTTAAATTTTTAAAATGCAATTTCTCAAAATCTAAAAGTCGAAAAAATTATCCGAAACCACTGTTTTAATCGCATCGTCAAGACGAATCAAACAAGTTTACTCATCATATATTTTAAATTTTATAAATAAAATAAAATTATTTTTCAACAAATGTGAAATAGATTTCACAGTTGTTCTATAAAAGAATGACTTAAAACAGTGAAATCTATCACACAATTATGCACAATAACTGAGAAAGTGACCTCACAATCATAACTGAGAAATTGACCTCACAGTTATTCACATCACAACCAACAACTGTGAAATAGACCTCATTGTTGTTCTATAAAAGAATTGACATAAAAACAGTGAAATCTATCACACAGTTATGCACAATAACTGAGAAAGTGAAGTACCAAATTAACTGTGAAATTGACCTCACAGTTCTCAGTTTTGAAAGGTCAAAAACCAAACCATTTCACATTCATAAATAACTGTAAAACTGACCTCACAGTTTTAGAAGTGTGAAAAACATTTCACATTTATTCACATCACAACCAACAACTGTGAAATAGACCTCGCTGTTGTTCTATAAAAGAATGACATAAAAACAGTGAAATCTATCACACAGTTATGCACAATAACTGAGAAAGTGACCTCAACAATCATAACTGAGAAATTGACCTCACAGTTGTGCACAAACAATCATGAATAAAAGATAAATAACTATAACTGAGAAATTGACCTCACACTTGTGCACAATAACCGTTCTACAGTTGTCCTAAAGGAATGACATAGAAATAACTGTGAAATGGAATTCACAGTTATGCACAATAACTGTGAAAATCATTACACAGTTATTTTCATCAAACCCAACAACCGTGAAACTTGTTCTACATTTGTCCTAAAGGAATGACATAAAAATAAATGTGAAATGGAATTCACAGTTATGCACAATAACTGTGAAAATCATTACACAGTTATTTACATCAAACCCAACAATTGTGAAACTTGTTCTACAGTTGTCCTAAAGGAATGACACAAAAATAACACTTATAACTGTAACTGAGAAATTTACCTCACAGTTGTTTAGAAAGGTCAAAAACTAAACCATTTCACATTCATAAATAACTATAAAACAGAACTCTCAGTTTTAGAAGTGTGAAAAACATTGAACAGTTATTCACATAAATAAACATTGACGATGAGTAAAACTTTCCCATTCTAAACCCAAAAAATCCACTAAACCCTTTTGACGATCAAAGTAAAACAAACCCCTAGTGGATTTCCATTTGCACCCTGATGATGAACCTCTGGACTACTGCCTTTTTTCTTCATCAAATTGTCCTCTTCAAGTTTTGCTTTCTCGGTTGGTGAATTTGCATTACTAGTGGATTTCCATTTGCACAATGTGAAGTGAGGTGGCTTCATGATAGGGATATCAGCTGCAGCATAAAATGGAATAATCAGTTTCACGCATGGCTTGGTTCTTTCCTGACACTGAAGTCAACAATGAAATGAATTGTTTATATGAATGCAATGTATTCATAGCAGAAATGTATTCTTAAAATTGATATGTAATAATTCAACACAATATGCAACATTTAACCAATGCAGTTCAACCTAGCTAATTAGTCCACACCATGGTAAACAAGAAAAAGAGACATTGGATCAATCAAAGTAATACTGCTGTCTACATCTGTCCATTTCCTCTATTGAGAATCACACAATCCTACTTGTAAAATTAAAGAGTTGATATCAATGTGTCCATCAAAAAATTGGATCCAACTAACACATCTTTATCTATTTCCTGATGATCTGGTTCCGTATCTACTGAATAAATAATATTAATATCAGAATTTAATTGTCTTTTTCGCACAATAAAGATCATCGATATAATTATGAACAATGTATCACTCTCAAATATAACAATTGTTAAACAGTTAGATAGCTGAAAATCTCAATTCATTTTTTTTTCATGTGTGTGTAGTCAAAATGTTAAATCAATTATCCTAATAATTGGCTACAAAAACAAAACATACTTTTTAGATTTTTGCTTTTTAATAGCAGTATAAGTGGATAAGTGAAAGAAAAAAAAAGTGGGATTCTTATCTTCCTTTACACAAGAAATGGCACTTTCAAATGAGGGTAAAAATATAAAATCAACTAAGAAACTAGTGGCCATTTTAGTCCTTACAATGCAAGATTGCATACTGATGTTAGTTCATTTGTTTGTTTGGACTGAAAATATTTGACATGTGTTCATCCCCATGTCTCATTTGAAGAAGTGTTGAATAATGTTATTGGTAGTGCCTGTAATTTTCCAAATTTCTTTATATACATCCATCAGATGAGTGATCTGATCAGACCTAACTGCACCTCTCTATATCTAATGAACTCAAATCTTGTCAACTCTTGAACATGGTTGCGCCATGTTTGATGCAGGCACTGAGTTTTGTAAGCCTGCAAACTCGGAAGATCCTCATGGATTTGTCGAAAACAAGTTTATTTACCTTATTGCCTCACTTTCTTTATCATCTTTGGGTTCTTCAACATTCGGACGCTATTCGGAGTGATTTCCACCAGTTCATCTTCTTGGATGTACTCAATGCAGTCATCCAGACTGCATTCCAATGTACCATCCAGAACCACTGCAACATACACCCAGTTTCAGAGAAGCCTGTTATGAAGGCTACTTTTACAACAAATACTCCCTCCGTCCCATAAGTCCCGTTTGTTAGTGCTTGATTTGATTAAACTTCAACTAAATATTTAAATGAAATTCTAAATCTTGTTTTTGATACACCATTACAGATTACAGGCACTACCAATAACAATTTTTAAATTAGCAAATATTTTCCAACGCTTCTTTAAACATTACATTATTCAACACTTCTTTAAACATTACATTTGTAATGCCGGATCATAGCAGAAATGTATGATCCGGCAAAAGTAAAATTAGCAAATATTTTCCAAAATTTTTTTATCAGACCGCCTTCTCTAGCAAAATTAGACCAAATTCAACAATGTATTCTTAAAATTGCAAGCTTCAAGACTCAATCAAACAAATAATTACACTAAATAATTATGAAATCAGATGAAAATTGTCTTGAAACTCACCTTGGCTGCAAACCCCTAACGAAATCAAGCTCCTGAACAATCAAAGCTCAGCTCTAAATCGCAAACGTAATCAAAGCTCAGCTCTAAATCGCAAATGTAATTGCGTGGATTACTGCAAAATCCAAGCCGCCAACGATGGCGACGGCGAGATGATTTGTCGTGGAGCTCGTCTTCTTCACCCAGCCACCAACCAACACTGTCTGGCCGGCACGACCAAATCCGCCGTGGGGGGTTAAGGATTGACCGGATCAGGGGAGATTGAACGCGAATTGCGATTAGAGAGAGAAACTGAGCCGCGAATTGCGATTAGAGAGAGAAAGGAGAGAAGAGAATGAAGGGTAGTTACGCCATTAAAATTGATTTAAAATTGATATGAAATATTTTATAAAGAGCTGGGGGTTTATTGGTAAAATGGGTTTTAACTTATGGACCCCAAGGTAGAATATGAAATGTGATGTTTTTTTTGATAAATTCCACCTTCATATAGGGGATTATTGGTAAAAATCCCTAAAGTCTTTTGCAAATTTAACACGTATAAAAATAAGATAATTTGTTAAGCCTTGATAAGATTTTCCACTATCATCCTCCATTTCCGCCCTTGTGATTCAAAAATGCACTTCAATTCCATGAATACTTCTAATTTGTGAATAAATGTTCATTCTTTTTATTTGTACATTTTAAGCAATAAAGTCATTTTCACAAATCGCCCTAAAGAGTGAAGCTTTTCATTGCACCAAGCTTATGATCCAAAGATTCATCTTTCTCTATAATATGCTTTGCTTGATTGAATTATATTTATGCTATATTGATTTATTGTCTTAAAATTGCTCTCTTAAAATATCCCCTAAATACTTCTCTCTAATGATTTTTAAGGATATGAAAAATATGAATAGGAAGCTAAAGGCAATCTTCAAAGGCAATAGGCATGCAACAATAAATTTTCTGAGGAACCAATCTCGTTGCTTTATCATTTGCATTTTTTCCTCCCTCTCTTTTCATCCTAATCTTGCTTGGGGACAAGCAAGAACTTAGTGTGGGGGAGTTTGATAAGTGACTATTATATAGTCATTTATCTCATTATTTATCAATCTTTTCCTTAGTTTTTAGTATCATATAGTTTGCATTTAGGTTATTTTAGCTTCCTTTGTCATATATCTTCGATTTTATGCTTTTGGTATATTTTTACTCTTAGACAGGTTTTAGAGTCTTTTTATGAACAATTGGAGCCTTGGAAATAATAAAGTGTCAAAGCCATGGAGGGACAAGATCAATATAAGTACACAGACCAAAATCCAGCCAGAGCGGCCATGCACTTGGCCCTTGCCAGGCCAATTTTGGCCCCAAAACATGGAGCGGCCGAGGCTTGAAAAGAGGAGTGGCCGAGCAATCCAGGCAGAGTGGCCGTGCAGCTAAAGGAGGAGCGGCCGTGCACTTCCACAGTTCAAAAATAAAAATGGCACCAAGGGAACATGGATGTGCAGATGTTGTGACTCGACTGTGCAAGCGTTGAACCAGTTCCAAAAAGGCACCTTTTGAAGGCACCACTTTGAAGAGTCTCATCCATATCTATATATAGGCCATTTGTAATCAGTCTTAGATATCATATGAGATATCATATCAAAGCTTAGAACAAGTTATATACTAGAATATACTTTCTTTATCATCAGTAGTTCCAAATCTCTTGAAGATTCAAGTGTTCATTATTGTTCTTGAAGTATTTTGGAAGAAGCAATAAAATTTCAGAAGTTATTTCCAGCCTTCATCTCTTTACAAACATAAGTATTTCTTCTCTTATCTCTTATTATTATTTATGTTTGTTTGTTTCTTAATGGCTAGTGAGTAATCCTCCATATTCTTGGGGTTGGAAACTCAAAATGCCTTTTGTTCATCATCTTTTATAAAAGTCTTGTCAATTCTCTTCATTTAAACAATTTCATTATATCAATCTTAAAATGACTTACATTTTGGAGACGTCCAACTTGTATGATTCAGTTAATCGAGAGAAGTACCTAGCGGAGAATCTCGATTAGCGGAACCATATAAAGGAACTAGGTTTTGTTGATCATGAGAGTAGTTCAATGGCCTAGGGATGTTTCTTGAATGGAAAGTACGTTGATTTGCGAACTTTAATGGATCCTTGCTAATTGTGGGCCATCGAGAGATAGGGCATAATTAGTGAAGGGTACAAACGCTACTTGCTTGATCGTGAGAAGTAGTGTAGGCTTAACGTACCATCCTTGATTTTTATGAAAATATTTATTTCCAAAGACATGACTATATGATGAATAATTGGCTAAAATGATTTCCAATCCCGAGAGTCCTTCGTTTTATAAGAGTTTTCCTAAAGTATTTTTCTGCGTATGTTCTATTCTTTTCTCAAAACAAAATTTATTTCTCCCAATCTTATTTAGTTTCCTTAGTAAAAACAAATTCATCCCAAAGTAAACCCTATTCTCGTGGGATCGACCCGTACTTGCACTCGCTATACTTCAATAGCCCGTGCGCTTGCGGAATTTAAATAAACCGTTAGGTTTCAGCCTATTATAAACCTATCTGGGATCCCGGAGATGTCAATGTAGTCAGTGCGAGGTATCAACATCTCGTAAGCCTATTCGACAGAAACGCTAAGAAGAGACGTCAACTTCTCAACGGTTGTCATTCCTCCCGTCAAAGAAAGAGCAACCTGCTCCACCTCAGGTTCTCTAAGGATAGCGTGAAAATCTTTAAACGTGGGTGTGATCTCGTTATACGAGAAACTGTAAACATGCCTTCTCACGTCCCAGAAACGAGCCGCATCTCTCAGAAGATCCCAATCAGGGAAAGTTCCTTGTTATGCCCAATATAGTGCCTCACCCTGTAGCGATGCGCGAATTTCTTTAAACATCTTTTTGAGTTGCCACCTATATTATTCGTTTGGAAACATAGAAAAACCATTTGAAAATAGATTTTGGGTTCGGGGCTTAGGTTATGGAATGGGAAGGTCAAGGAGCACCCATTCCACCCAATCCGGAGATCTGTCTTGCTAAAAAAGAGAGAGGTTTTCAAAGAAGGAAAATATTTTAAATAATAAATAAAATAAAGATCCATTTAACGAGGTTAAACGGAATATAGGATCGATTGCTTCGAGACCATCCCCATGATTTGGGGAGGCTCTAGGCTGATCCTAGATTCAATGTATTTATACCACTCTAACAATCAATTAGAAGGAAAAGGAAGATTACCTTGCATGAAGTAATTCGGGCAGAGTTTCGACTCAAGTTTAGAGTCGAACCTTGACACAGACAGAGCTTCGCCTCAGTCCTTGACTCGTACTTCAATGTTTGTTTATCAACAAGGTTGACAAACAAACTTTAGGTGATTTTAGGGGTGATTTACAGGAATCTTTTAGGGAGAGAAACCAGTAAATGTGGGGGTTTTGACTTGAAAAGTCTGGGATCCAAAATACTGAAAGTCTTCAGGTATTTATAGGTGTTGGAGAGGTGTTGAAGATGAGATCAAACACCTTGGGAAGGTTCCAGAATCCAAACTTCATTGGATGGCCGAATGGATAAAGTTTTATCCCGAAAAGAGGTTGAAACCAACGAGGAAACTGCCATATGCATGTCTGTAGAACACCTTTATCTCACGCGATACACGCTATTTCGCGCGAGATAAGGCAGTATGTGGACAATTCTGTCCTTCACTCATTATTTTGTATGCAGTTTAGTCCCAAACTAACGGTCGTTAGTCAAAACTTAACTAAACATGACGAAATGGTGGATTTCTACTCTTGACTCAAGGCGAGACTTAGAGTGGTATAAATGTGCTCCGATGGGTTCAGAATGGGGTGTCTACAGAGCCCCTCGTCGACAAGTCTTATGGAATAAGTCATGTCGAGGATAGAAAAGACATCATTCTGAACATCGGGATGGTCGGGCCGCACGGCTTCCTACGTATCTCTATCGGAGAATCAGACCATAACGTAATTCGAATCCAAAACACAAAAAGGCTGCTTTAGATATTTGAAAATCATTTTGAAAATCGAGGAGATTTTGTTTTTTGAAAAGGTAAATTCATACTAAGGAATCAAATCAAGACCCAATTCTGAATATACCTGTCTGTTTGAAGATTCGCCTGTCTCGGCTCCGAACCCGCGGGGAAATATGTTAGAAAACAAAGACTTACATGTCCAGTCCTTTGAATCCTGTTGGTTTTGTGATGATTCGCCTGTCTGGGCTCCGAATCGGGCTTTTTGTTGGGGATGACGATTCACCTGTTTGGGCGTTGAATCGGGCTTTTGATTTTTGATGATTCACTGTCTGGGCATTGAATCGGGCTTTTGATTTGATGATTCACCTGTCTGGGCATTGAATCGGACTTTTCTTTTGACGATTCACCTGTCTGGGCATTGAATCGGGCTTTTCTTTTGACGATCCACCTGTCTGGGCGTTGAATCGTGTGGGATGACTTGATCTCTGGATCAATCATTTGCGGGTGACTGGTGCCGTATTGGGCAATTGTGCGGGTGTCACGTTCATCTCGTTCCGTGACTTGCGGTGTCAATTTTTCCACGTATCCTTGCTAGTGTGTTACTTCCAAGGGCAAATGTGTCAAAATTTTGAATTTTGACATTGCGTAGACGCTTATTGTCGAGGACAATTTCGTACATTTCCCGAAGGTATCTCTCGCGCTAGATGGCTTGTCTCGTGCGATACATCTACTGTCGAGGCAATATAACAGCAGCTGCTGTTTATTTTGAAAAATATCCATTTTCAAATTTTCCCAGCTTGAGCCAAGGCGATTTTTCTTCTCTACAATTTCTTGCTTGTTGTTCGTTGAATCCTTCCTTCAATCAACCTTCAATCCCTTCTCCTTCCAATATCGATGGCACAAGAAAGGAAAAACCCGATTTTGGGGAGTCATTTGCTTGGCAAGGATTACCCCCGGGACGACCTCACTTTCGATAGGGAGATGCACATCTCTCACGCCGTTCGTGAAGGTTTGGTAAGAGCTTCTCTCTCATTTCTCATTTCGTGCATTGCATTGCATTTGAATCCATTTTTTGAATCCCAATTTCATCAAATTGGCGGCTTTTCTTGTTTTTGTCTAGAACTTGGTTCTATCTTGCATGCTTCGATTTTTGTTGAATTTGTTGCTTGTTTGACATTGCATTGTGTGCGTAAGAGTCCCCTATATATCATGGATTGTAGGAGGGGTTGATTTGGGTAGTCATATGCACCTTTAGGCATGCTTTTCTTGTGCGTACGCCAAGTGTTCGATGAAATGCCTCAATGAGAATTTCCTTCTATTTCTTTGAATTTTTGCCATGTGATGATTTCTAATATTGCTCTTTTTATTTTCCTCTGTTTTGCAGTCGTACAGGATGACCAAAAACTGTCGCGGGAGTCCCAAATGTGCCAAGGCTTTGTGGGACAAAGTCAAGGGCTTAAACGGTGTTCGAGCTAGGATGGCCCAAACGGGGCTTCTGACCTTCGTTGGCAATGTACAGGGGATGCGGCGAACTCCCCAGGTTCTTCAGGCAATCCGAGAGAGGTGGTGGGATACTACCCACACAGTGCATCTTCGATTTGGGGAAGCTACCATGACTTCGACGGACTTTCTTGCTATCACGGGGCTGGAGTTTACTCGTGTTGCTCTCCCGAAGACTACGGGTTATAAGCCTACGAGTCCAGCCGTGTGGAGACAGCTGATTGGTTTTGCCCCTAACAAAGTTAAGGGGTTTGCTGCTTAATTGTCACCTCTCCGGGATTAGCTTGAGGCTTATGCAGTTAAGCCAAATCCGAATACTGATCGGTTGGTGCGAGGAGCTCTCTGGTACATTCTATTAGAGACCATCTTTGCGAACCATTCTTCTACGGCCCGTCTCTCTCTCTTGGGTTTGTTGGTTGATTTGGATGTTGTGGGGACATATGACTGGGGCTCAGCCGGGCTGGCCTTCTGTTATCACGCCATGGATGAGGCGTGCAGGCATACCAAGGATGCTCTGTCCGGGTATTCTTATGCCTGGGAGGTATGCTCTTGATTCTATCTTTGTCTTTATCTGTACTTTTTGCCTGAGTTTCGTACTGAATCTATTCTGTTTTCTTGTGCAGATATGGGGATATGCCGTCTTCGGACTGTACAAGTTTGAGCTGGATAGCCGGACTCCTTTGTTTCCCGATATCAGGAGGTGGATCCACCCCAATCGGACTGTGGATGAGGAGGAGGGAGATCAGGACTGGACCCTGACTGTTGCGAAGGCGCGGGCCATGTTGGACGCCTTTGAGTTCGAGCGGCTGGGCCTTTATCTGTGGACCTTGGTGGAACGGGAGGTTCACCGTGCTTGGAATGCTACTGCGATGCAGAGGATTTTGGTATCTCTGGAGGGGGATACCATGTATTTGGGCGAGCGAGTCTTCCCTCAGCATGGTCGGGGTTCACTGCCATATAAGGTGCCAGCGAATCCGCCGAGGGCGATGTACCCCACCCACTTCATTCCTGATGATGATTATGCAGATCTTGTGGAGGGTTGCGCGGCGACTGATTGCATTGTCCAGGGGGTTTCATATGTGGAGTTCTTGCCTCGCCTGATGGGTCCCCTCTTAGTAGGTGCTAGGCGGTCATTTGCTCAGGCTTCCACCTCTGCTTCAGCCTCAGGCTCGTCAGCCCTAAGCTCCTCTTCTCAGTATGCGGGTCCTATGCCTTTTGCGTCGGATTATGGTCCTTCGAGCTACACATATATGATGGGGAGCATGCCGATGGTGGGCTACATCCCGATTCCGGACCATATTCCTGAGGGTTACCGCCTTCCATCCGATGTCTCCTCGGTACGTTTCTGTTCATACTATTTCTAGTATTATTCCATATATGTGTATATGTCCGACTTCATCTGAGCGTCCCTTTTTGTTGTCAGATTACCATGTCCGCGGCTGATTACAACCGTGGGGCAAGCAGGATGGCGAGATTGATGTCATTGGTGTCGGACCTGCCCGAGCGGCTGTTTCAGAAGGCAGCTTTGGCAGCTTCGACCTGCGGTGACCCCGACTTGTGGAGCCAAGCGGTCGAGGAGGGACGGCAGCCCCCATGGTGGTGAAGGCGGAGGTGCCGGCGGCTCGAGCGACTTGATGGAGTGATCCCCCTTTTTCTTCCCATTTACTTTTTGAGAACTTGTAAATATTGGCCGTGTGGGCCCAGATAATTTTTCTTTCTTTTTGGTACCTGTTAACACGTAGGTAACACAAAAAAAAAGGTTTTCTTAATTCCTAGTCCTAGGTCTAATTAGTTAGTTTTTTAACTTTCTCGACTTCCGTGATTTGAAATGAAATGACCATTCGGGTCACAGTTTTGAGCATGGTTTTAGTGTTGCATTGCATATTATGAACTGTTGGTGCAGGTTTTCGAGACTTGCTTCGTCAAGTCGGGGCTAGATTCTTGTTTGTGCAGGACTGCTGCTGAATTTTCCAAGGCGATGTATCGCGCGGGACAAGGCATATCGCGCGAGACACGCTATTCAGGCAATATTCCTTTCCTCCTTCGAACAGGATTCTGTCAGTTTTCCCTATAAAAACATCCTGTAGTCCAGCCAGATAACTCATTCTAGCCCTTCAAACTCTAGAGATATTCTGTCAGGGTTGAATTCTTGTCTTCTTTTCCAACCCTATAATCCATGGCTTCCAAGGAGATCGTCCCAACGTCCATGATTGTTGATGATTTTTCTTTGCCGTCTGATGTAATTGAGGCGTTCAAGCAAGCATCAAGAGATTTCGTGAGGTCGTTTCACAATTGATCTCACAATAAGTTTATATCAAAATTTGGATTCAAAATCCTCTTCACCTTGAAGAACCTCCAACCGGATTGGAATCTTCTGCAGGGTGCTGCTCAATTTTGGGATCCTTCTGTTCATCTCTTTAATTTTTCTCTTAATGAGATGGTGCCTACTGTTGAGGAATTTGCCATTATCTTGGATATGTCATTGACTGGTGAGATTTTTGTTCCTAAGTACAATAGGAATCATTCAGAGGCTTTGAATGAATTGCTAGGGATCCCCCTTGATACTTGCTATGAGTTGGTCCATCGCAGGTGGGTAGATTGTTCTTCTTTTCCTGAACGCTTCAGTGGAGATTCAGATGACGAGGCCTTCCATGTTTACAAATGGAACTTTCTGGCCCTTTCTCTTTTCGGAGATGTTTTGTTCACGTGTAGGGATGGCTTGGTTGACTCCCAATTGGTGGAAATTGTTCTGCAAGCTAGGAAACGTTCTAGGAACATTATTCCGCTAATCATGGGTGAAACCCTGCACGATCTTGATGAGTTGTATAAGACTGGTGCTATGACTCAAGGGAGTCCTCTTTTGTTGATTATTTGTCTTAGGGAACATCTCAAGTTTTTAGGTCCTCCGTTGGAGTATTCCCCATTCACATACCATATGAGGAAGTTGCTGATCAAGGATCTCTCGGTGGATGAGTGGGCCAAGTTGATTGCAAAGGCTGTCACCGCAGATATCAATTGGTGTCCACCTTATTGGAGATTGAACAAGTATGTTGCCAATTCCAAGGGCTTTGACAGGGTTGTTCTCCCAGGTTTGCGAGATTCCTCCTTTTATTTTCCCAAGCGGGTGCTTCGTCAGTTTGGCCAGCAGCAGGACACTTATCTTTTCGAAGGGGCCTCTCGCGAGGTATCTTATATCGGTGTAGAGTTTGCGAAGGTGCTAGCTCAAGCGTGGGGTGAAGGAACTAGTCGAGACTGCTGGTCGAACCTTCGGATTTTCGGTGCAAGCGTCTTCTTATCTGACAAGTATTTGGATTGGTTCCTTTATGCCGGTCATCCTAATGTGGAGAGGATTGATAATCTGCGGCTTTCGCTGTTAGGGGATTCCTTTGTAGCTAGCAGTATTTTGTGAAGGAGCGAGGCTCAGTCTGATCCTGCTAACGTACGGACTGATCCAACCCAAGATTTTCTTGATGGGGATTGGTACGAGAGGCGAGGCAAGGGTATGCCCGGAAAGATGCAAGCTTTAGATAGGCCCAATGTCTTCAAGAGGCTTTCGGGGTCCATTTTCACTCGTCTTGAGGGGTGTTCCGCTTCAAAGAGCCCAAAACGCAAGAGAGATCGCGATGACGGTGGTGATCATGTCTGCCGGCCTACCAAGTCAATGAAAGGCTAGATCCTAAAGAGTACCAAGAGATTGCTTCGATAGATCAATAGTTTTATTATTTTTTTTCAAGATTGTTAGCTTAGCAAATTAGTCGCTGTGGTTAGGATTTCCCTTTTGTTATTAATAAAATGCATTTGATTAATAAAAGGACAAAATTTTATTTATTTATTTGATTAGACCGAACCCGAAGGCTGCCTACGTTCCTCTTTTACAGCAATTAAATAAGAGGCTCAGGTCTAACGTAGTTCATTTTTGAGAGAAAAAAGGACAAAATACGGTTTCAGGCCGAGGGGTAATCTCGCGCGAGACAAGGCCTTCCCCTCTTTTTTTTTAATGCACACCCTTTCTTTTCCCTAGACTGCCCCTTCGGGTTTTCAATCTAGCAGGCTTCTTTTTCTGTGCAAGCTCTTATTTTTGCCTAGGCCGTCCCCTTCGGGATTTTCGACCTAGCGAGCATTTTTTTCTTTTTAAGAGGCCAAGTCACGCAAAGTATTTCTTGAGCTTGTCCATGTTGACCGGCTTCGTAGCTGATCTCCGTCTAAATCAACCAGCTGAAGGGCTCCCCAAGAGAATATCTTCTTCACGATGTAGGGTCCTATCCATCTTGGACCCCACTTGCCTAGCGGGTTGAAAGGTCCGGGGCGATGTTCACGGGGAACCAGGTCGCCTACTCTGATATTCCTTGTCTTGACCTTTTTGTTGAAAGCTCTTGCCATTCTTCTTTGGTAAGCTTGAGTGTGCTCGGCTGCCTTCAGCCTCCTCTCGTCTAGCATAGCTAGCTCTTTGTATCTGCTTTCTAGCCAGTTGACTTCATTCACTTGGTTTTCTATGAGAACCCGTAGTGATGGTATTTCCAATTCTATTGGCAAGACAGCCTCCATTCCGAATGAGAGGGCGTAAGGAGATGACTTATGCCTTATGATTTTGTACTCTGTCAGGAGGCGATCGGTTTCTTTCTCGAAGTGCGAGCCATTGTCGGATATCATCTCTTGCGGGACCCCGTATCAGCAGATGATGTTGTGCTTGACGAATTCTGCTACTTTTCTGGCATTCAAAACCTTGTAGAAGGCGGCCTCAATCCATTTAGTGAAATAGTCGATGGCTACTAGGACAAAACAGTGTCCATTGGCTCCTGCGGGTGTGACCTTTCCAATCACATCTATGCCCCATGTTGAGAATGGCCAAGGAGACGTCATAGGGTACAGTAAGGAAGGTGGCGCGTGCTGAAGGTTGGCGTGTATCTGACTCTTATGGCATTTTGTTAGTGTAAACTGCAGATGATATCGTAGATGATTTCCCAAATTCCAGGTGATATTGCAGATGATTTCCTAAACTGGAATTTATATAGTTGTATATTTCTTGTTTATTATTTAATGGACTAATGTGCTAATATAATCTGTATAGTCTATGGTTTATGTTTATATTTCAGAGTGCAATAGCATCAAAGAAAGAGCTAGACACGTATGGAATTTGGAAGAAATTGATTTATGCATTTTATGCATAAATTCGGTATTTTGGAAACAACAATTAAAAACGTGTGAGACTTGGTCAAGGAGTTGTTGCTGAATAAAAGAAGAGTACAACGTTGATAAAGCTTGGGAGTACAAGGCGTGGAAGCTTGTCTTGAGGATAAATCAACTTGGTTGCTACAATTGAGGAAGTGGAAGCTAAAATTGTGGAACAACTTCAACCACTCTCCCTACACTCCCTCAACGTGCCTATACAGTCCCAAGGCTGTTAATTGAGTAGCCTTCAAGTATTTGAAGACTATAAATAAGCTTGGAAGGTTTCATTTGAAGATATGCCAATTTACACCAACACATTCATACCTTCGAAAGCTTAGAGATAGAGTTCTTTGTTTGGTTCTTTTAATTCTTCCTCCCTTGTAATTTCGCACTTGATTACTTTGGTATCAAGTTGTGTGAAGGCTAGGATAGAGTTCCGTTCTTTATCTCTTGTTCCATAGAGCTCAAAATTGTTATAGCTATAGGGAACATTTTCGGCTTTGTAAATTCATTTATAGTGATTATAAAGTCTTGCCTAAGAGGCACTCTCAAGTTATATTTATATAACTTGAGAAAAACAATTTTGGTGTTTTTATTCCACTGCAAACTCTTTTACAAAATTGTTTTATTTTTCGAAGTGTGTGTGCTATCCCAAGTGCTATCGTTGGTGCAGTTATCACCTTGGATATCACTTGTGATTCTGGCCGTGAAAATTTCAATTGGTATCAGAGCAGGTCACTTGACGATACTAAGTGCTTGGTCTAGGTGTCATGGCTTTTGATCCTGCAAATCCAAACAAAAAACGTCTTCCTGTTTTAGATGGTTCGAATTATGCATATTGGAAAATTCGTCTTCGCTCGCATATCAAATCAATTGATCTTCGAGCATGGCGATCTATAGTTCTTGGGAACTCTCTTCCACTATTACCTCCTGATGAGGATGGTGATATTCAAGTTAAACCTGAAGGCGAGTGGACTAATGAAGAGATCACCCTGGCTAACTATAATGAGAAAGCTCTTAATGCTATCTTTGAGTGGGTTGACATGCATATTTTTAAACTTATTCAAAATAGTTCCACAGCTCAAGAAGCTTGGGATATTTTACAAAGGTTTTGTGAAGGTGATTCTAGTGTGCGTGAAAACAAACTTAGAGGTCTTACTGGCAAATTTGAAAGGTTGAGAATGGGTGAAAGTGATACCATTTCCTCTTATTTTGAAAAATTGTTTGATATTGCTAATGAGTGTCAACTTTTAGGTGAACCTTTTACAAACAAACAATTGGTTTCAAAGGCTATTAGAACTCTCCCTGAGCGTTTTAATATAAAGGTTTCATCTATAGAAGAAGCTCACAACCTTTCCACTATGGACATCAATTCCTTAATGAGCATTTTAAAAAAATTTGAGTCAAACCTTGCTGAGCAAAGTGAAGCTTCTAAAGGCAAGAGTGTTTCTTTAAAAGTTCAATTCTCTAGTGGTTCAACTAATGAGGATGACGAAATTTTTGAGGAATTAGGTGAAGACGCCAGTGTTGCCTTACTTGCTAGGAAATATAACTCAATGGTGAGAAAATTTAACAAAGAAAATGTGCAGGTGAAGGCTAAAGATCAACAAACCAAGGTTTACAATTCAATGCCAAAGAGGACATTTCCATCTACTCAGAAAGGTGGTCCCATAAGGAGAGCATCATTAGATCAATCCAGATATGATCCAAAATACCTTGAATCAATCCAATGTCATGCTTGCTCTGGATGGGGTCATTACTCAAACGAGTGTGCTAACACTCTAAGGAAGATGGGAAAGAACCTATGGGTTTCACTCAGTGACAATGAGGATGAGGAGACCAATCAATCTGAAGATTCAGATCAAACAGCAATGGTGGTCACAACTTGTGACTCGGATTTTGTCTGTGATACCCCATGTGATATCCAAAGGGGGATAGCACCTGAGATATCATCCAACAGGTATTCAAATTTAAATTTGATAAATGATGTTTGTTTTGTGGGTTCTGTTAACATGGATGCAGGTAGTTCACAAGAGGGTGAACAAAGTAAGGAGTTCAGCAAGGATGAACTCATTTGTGGTCTTAAGAACCTTTGCAAAGAATTGGTGGATGAATGGAAGAAAGAGAACAAGAAGGTGATCTCTCTGTCCAAAGAGGTTCAAGACCTGACTGATGGCTTGACTAGATTGGAAGTTCAACTCACAAAGAAGGATGTGGAGCTGGACAAAGTCAGGGCCAAACTTACGCTTGCCGTGGCAACATTCAAGAAACTCAACACGAGTTCTTCTAAGTTAGATGCAATTCTTGGGTTGAGCAAACCACTCAAGGCAGGTATGGGTTTTCAAGAGTCCTTAAATGATATTACATCTACTTTAGCTAATAAGGAAGATAAGTTAGTTTTTGTTAAAGAAAGAGACCATGTTGAACTAATATCTTCTGATAAGTCTTCTGACAAGGTAAAAATATGTAACTACTGTTACTCTTCTGGACATTTGAAAAATGATTGTAAAACTCTCTTAGAGAAACAGTCCAGTTCATGTGTGATACCTGAAGTGCTACCTAGCACGTCAGATATCACTGGCAGTCAGAAGAAAAGTTATCAAGGTAGGAAAGTTTGGAAACCTAAGTCTAACCTGATATGTGATGTTGTGTGCACTACCTTAAAAACTAATGTTGAAGGTTCATGGTATTTTGATAGTGGTTGTTCACGTAATATGACAGGAACAAAAATGTTTTTAAAAGAATATGAACCTATTCAAGGTGGTAGTGTAACGTATGGTGGTGGTGGCAAGAGTAATATAGTAGGAAAAGGGATTTTAAATGTACCTGGATTTCCTGCTTTGAAAAATGTTTTGCATGTTGATGGACTTGTAACTAATTTAATTAGTATTAGCCAACTTTGTGATGACAACCTTGAAGTGAAATTCAATAAAAACACTTGAGAAGTTTTTTATTGTACCAATAACTGTGTTATGACTGGTACTAGGTCAAGTAATAACTGTTATCTTGTTGAGGATAAACAAGTGTGTCATTCTGTGAGGGTTGATGATGCTACCTTATGGCATCAAAAGTTGGGTCATGTCCATTTTCGAAACATTGTGAAACTCATTAATGCTGAAGCTATAAGAGGTATACCTAGTCTGGACATAAGTACGAAAATCATATGTGAAGATTGTCTCAAGGGTAAACAGACACGTGTTATCCATAGTGCTACCCAACATAATGATGAGTATTCTGGGACAACTCACTGTTTTCAATTGATGCATATGAATTTAATGGGTCCAGTGGAGGTAGACAGCCTAGGAGGTAAGAGATATACTTTTGTAATAGTTGATGATTTTTCTAGATTTACTTGGATATATTTTTTGAAAGAAAAATCATAAACTTTTGAAAAGTTTAAGATCTTACATGCTAAAATCAAAAACATGTTTTGCGCTCTTATCATGCGAATAAGGTCTGATCATGGACGAGTTTGATAATTCATTGTTCTTTACTTTTTGTGAATTAAAAGGAATTAAACATGAGTTTTCTGCTCCTAAAACACCTCAACAAAATGGGGTGGCTGAAAGGAAAAATAGGACCTTACTTGAGATGGCACGTGTGATGTTGTTTTCAAAAAGAATTTCAAAAAGATTTTGGGCTGAGGCCTTAAACACAGCTTGTCACACGGCCAATAGAGTTTTTCTAAGACCTGGTACTAGAATGACACCTTATGAAATTTTGAATGGTAGGATACCAAAGGTTCATTATTTTCATACATTTGGGTGTGTGTGTGTGTTATGTTCTAAATGATCGGGATTACTTAGCTAAATTTGACTCTAAAAGTGATAAGGCTATATTTCTTGGGTATGCTCAGGACAGTCGAGCATATAGGGTTTATAACCTTAGGTTAAAAACCATTCAGGAATCAATTAACGTTGTTTTTGATGATTTAGCAAGTGTTACAGGTGATGGAGTACAGGAATCTCCATTGATATTGCTGGAAGAACTGGAGGATCAAAATCAAGTAAGTGATACCCCAGGTGCTGGCCCAAGTGTTGCCACTGAAGGGATAGCATCTCCGGTATCACCCAAGACTAGTTCAGCAACTGAAAAGGATGAACAGTCAGATGATGATGCTCATGTGCATGAAGACTTGAGAAGGGATCCACCAGCTAGGATCAGAAGAGATCATCCTTCATCTCAAATCATTGGAGAAGCAAGTGAAGGGGTACGAACAAGGAACAAAGGGCATTTTAGTAATCGTGAAATGGCAAGGTATGTGTGCATGTCCACCACATACCACAAGGTAAAATATTCCTATTTTGTTTCTTCTTTAGAACCCAAAAATATTTCTGAAGCTTTAAAAGATAATTTTTGGATACATGCCATGCAAGAGGAACTTGAACAATTTGCTCGTAATGAAGTTTGGTGTTTAGTACCACGTCCCATTAACACTAATGTAATTGGTACAAAATGGATTTTCAAGAATAAATCAGATGAGCAAGGAAATATTATAAGGAACAAAGCTCGTCTCGTAGCTCAAGGTTACACCCAAATTGAAGGTGTTGACTTTGATGAGACATTTGCTCCCGTTGCTAGAATAGAATCCATAAGACTCCTCTTGGCTATAGCTTGTTTTCTAAAAATTACTTTGTTTCAAATGGATGTTAAAGCTGCCTTTTTAAATGGTTATTTAAAAGAAGAAATTTTTGTTGAACAACCAAAAGGATTTGAAGATCCTCATCTACCAAACCATGTATATAGACTTGATAAAGCCTTATATGGCTTGAAACAAGCTCCACGTGCATGGTATGGTCGCTTAACCTCTTTCTTACTTGAATATGGTTTTACAAGAGGTGAAGCAGATAGGACCTTATTTATCCTAAGGCATGGCAAAGAGACAGTCATTGTTCAAATCTATGTTGATGACATAGTCTATGGCTCTACTTCTCAAACGTGTTTAAAAGATTTTATAGAGGCTATGACATCAACATTTGAAATGAGCATGATTGGTGAGTTAACATTCTTTCTAGGCTTGCAGGTGAAACAATCAAATGAAGGGATATTCATTTCACAAAGCAAGTATCAAAGAGCCTAGAGAAACGGTTTGGGTTGGAAGGAGCAAAAAGTTCAAAAATTCATATGTGCTTTTCTCTTAAACTTGGTAGAGACCAAGTAGGTGAGGATGTTGATCCTACTCTATATCGTTCTATGATAGGTAGCCTTCTCTATATCACTTCTAGTCGTCCTGATATCATGTTCAGCGTGTGCGTTTGTGCACATTATCAAGCCAATCATAAAGTCTCACACCTTAATTCTGTCAAAAAGATAATTAAATATGTTTCAGGAACAAGTGAATTAGGGATTTGGTTTAGTAAGGATACTAATATCAATTTGGTAGGCTTTAGCGACTCGGATTGGGCGGGGGATATGGATGATAGGAAGAGTACTAGTAGGGGGTGTTTTTACTTGGGTAACAATTTAGTTTCATGGTATAGTCGTAAATAAAATTGTGTTTCTCTTTCCACGGCTGAATCTGAGTATGTTGCAGCTGGTAGTTGTTGATCACAACTTATTTGGCTAAAACATATGCTAGATGATTATGGCCTAGAAAGTAATTCTTTGACTATGTACTGTGATAACCTGAGTGCTATCAACATTTCAAAAAACCCTGTTCAACATTCCCGTACTAAACACATAGATATACGTCATCATTTTCTTAGAGATATGGTAGATAAAGGCCTAATTAACATTGATCATATTGATACTAAGTATCAACTGGCTGATATCTTTACCAAGGCCTTAGACCACGAGAGATTTTCTAGTTTGAAAAGATCTCTTGGTCTTTGTAATCTCTGAGTCTGTTTGTCTGTGCTACCCTAGGTGATGTTATCACTCAGGGTAACACTTGTATATTAGTGTAATTTTTTCTGTTTATTTAAAATATATATATATATATATATATATATATATATATATATATATATATATATATAAATGATTTCATTCTCTTTTAATCTGGTTAGCTTAGTTTTAACCGTGGCACATACTGACCTTTTTGTTATGGTAGGTTATTACTTAGGTTAGCATGTGTGATATCATTCCCCTTCATATGCCTAAAGTGACAAAGTCGCTAATTTCTTTTTGATAAATAAAAGGCAAAGGCATTTTATCCATACTATTCTCTCGACCTCGGGGCACGGTGTTCGCTGCAACGATGTACTCTTGCCAATGAGAATGTATGAGGTGGTTTATGTTAAGTATTAGGGACATGGAGTTCGCTACTACAGTGTACCCTACTTGAAAGGCATAAACTTACTTTATCTTTACACTTGAAATATAACTCGAAGCACGGAGCTCGTTACTACTATGCTTTCTTGTTTAAAGAAGTGTATTCACTACCAGAAACAGGTCATTTAGCGACGGAATTATCAGCGACGGACAGATTCCGTCGCTAAATAGCGGCGGAATATAGGCTTTAGCGTCGGAATTATTTTGGCGTCAAATTTAGCGACGGAATTTAATTCCGCCGCTAAATTCCGCCGCTAAAACGAATATTCCTCGAATATTCGTTTATTTCCGTCGCTAATTTGGCGGTTGATTTACCGACGGAATATTCCGCCGCTAAATCTTTATCAGCGACGGAATTATTCCGCCGGTGAAAATATATCATTTTTTTATTTTTTTATTTATCAGCGTCGGAAATATTCCGACGGTGAAATTAAAATATTTTTTATTTTTCTTTTTGAAATATTACACCGACGGAATATTTCCGACGCTAAATAATTAATTTTTTTTTATTTATTAGCGTCGGAAAAATTTCGACGGTGAAATTAAATATTTTTTTTTATTATTATTAAACACCGACGGAATATTTCCGCCGCTGATAATTTAATATTTTTTTATTTATCAGCGACGGAAATATTCCGTTGCTGATAATAAAATGTAATTTTTGTTTATTTTTAGAACTAATTAACAAAATAACAAACTAAAAAACATTAAAATATCATAAATATTTATGATATTTTTGAAAAAATAAATAAATCATACCCTATACCCTATACCCTATACCCTATACCCTATACCCTACACCCTATACCCTACACCCTATACCCTATATACCCTATACCCTATACCCTACACCCTATACCCTATACCCTATACCCTATACCATATACCCTATCAATGACAAGGACCGCTGCCCACAATGCAAGGGCGAAAAGGTTGTACAGGAGAAGAAGGTCTTGGAAGTGGTTGTGGAGAAGGGTATGCAAAATGGACAGAAAATTACATTCCCAGGAAAAGCCGATGAAGCTCCTGACACTCTTACTGGAGACATAGTCTTTGTACTATGACAGAAAGAGCACCCAAAGTTCAAGCGAAAGGGTGATGACATATTTGTTGAGCACGCGTTGACCCTTACTGAGGCATTATGTGGCTTCCAATTTATCTTGACTCATCTAGATAACAGGCAGTCAAATCCCAACCTGGAGAAGTTGTTAAGCCAGATCAATTCAAGGCAATAAATGACGAAGGGATGCCAATGTACCAAAGACCATTCATGAGGGGCAAATTATACATCCACTTCTCGGTCGACTTCCCAGATTCCTTGACTTCCGAACAATACAAGGCCCTAGGGGGTGTGCTGCCTCCTAAGCCTTCATCGCAGATGACAGATATGGAGCTTGATGAGTGCGAGGAGACAACCCTTCACGATGTCAACATTGAAGCTTACGATGTAGATGATGACATGCACGGTGGTGGGGGCCAGAGAGTGCAGTGTGCTCAGCAGTAA
This sequence comes from Adenophora triphylla var. japonica, assembly GCA_022495995.1. Taxonomy (NCBI): domain Eukaryota; kingdom Viridiplantae; phylum Streptophyta; class Magnoliopsida; order Asterales; family Campanulaceae; genus Adenophora; species Adenophora triphylla. Next base: position 98,950 of record JAFEMH010002802.1, on the reverse strand, counting down.
TGATGTGGGTCTTTGTTTTCTGGATATCTTAGTTATGACTTATGAGACAATAAGCTCCAGAGTGTTGTCTAATAGTTGGTTAGTTCCTAGTTTTGGACTAATCTTGTTTTTGTTTTATTTTGGATAAAAAAATTTAAAATTGTATGCAATTTACCAATTTGGGAATAGCTACAAGAACCCTTGCAATTCTTATATCCCCTAACCCCTAACCCTAAACCCTAAACCCTAAACCCTAAACCCTAAACCCTAAACCCTAAACCCTAACCCTAAACCCTAAACCCTAAACACTAACCCCTAACCCCTGAACCCTGAACCCTAAACCCTAAACCCTAAACCCTAACCCCTAAACCCTAACCCCTAAACCCTAAACCCTAACCCCTAAATCCTAAACCCTAAACCCTAACCTCTAACCCCTAACCCCTAACCCCTAAACCCTAAACCCTAAACTCTAAACCCTAAACCCTTAACCCTAAACCCTAAACCCTAAACCCTAACCCCTAAACACTAACCCCTAAACCCTAACCCCTATAGTGTATAGTGTATAGGGTATAGTGTATAGGGTATAGGGTATAGGGTATAGGGTATAGGGTATAGGGTATAGGGTATAGGGCATAGGGTATAGGGTATAGGGTATAGGATATAGGGTATAGGGTATAGGGTATAAGGTATAGGGTATAGTGTATAAGGTATAGTGTATAGGGTATAGGGGTATAGGGTATAGGGTATAGGGTATAGGGTATAGGGTATAGGGTATAGGGCATAGGGTATAGGGCATAGGGCATAGGGTATAGGGTATAGGGCATAGGGTATAGGATATAGGGTATAGGGTATAGGGTATAGGGTATAGGGTATAGGGTATAGGATATAGGGTATAGGGTATATGGTATAGGGTATAGGGTATAGGGTATAGAGTATAGGGTATAGGGTATAGTGTATAGGGTATAGGGCATAGGGTATAGGGTATAGGGTATAGGGTATAGGGTATAGGGTATAGTGTATAGGGTATAGGGTATAGGGTATATATGGTATAGGGTATAGTGTATAAGGTATAGTGTATAGGGTATAGGGTATAGGGTATAGGGGTATAGTGTATAGTGTATAGGGTATAGGGTATAGGGTATAATAGTGTATAGGGTATAGTGTATAGGGTATAGTGTATAGGGTATAGGATATAGTGTATAGGGTATAGGGTATAGTGTATAGGGTATAATGTATAGTGTATAATGTATATATAGGGTATTAGGTTTAGGGTTTAGAATTTATTTATTTTTTTGAGAGTAATTTAAAATAACTTTCATATTTTATATAAATAAAATTAATGATATTTATTAAATTAAAATTAATAAATATTTACGATTTATTTATTTTTTCAAAAATATAATAAAAACAATTATATTTATTAATAATAGCGGCGGAAATTTCCGTCGCTGAGTTTAAAATCAGCGGCGGAATTTCCGTCGGTGATCGTGCCATGTCATCGATCCAGGTGAACGTACGTATAGGTTAGCGTCGGATTTATCAGCGACGGAATATTCCGCCGCTAAATATTAATTATAGCGTCGGAATTTAATTTCCGCCGCTATAATTAATATTTAGCGGCGGAATATTCCGTCGCTGGGTGAAATTATAAATACTGATTTTATCCCTCAGAAATCAATTACGCCACATTTCCCTCTCTCTCTCTTCCCGCTTTCTCTCTCTTCCCGCTATCTCTCTGCGACTGACCTAGAAGAAGAAGAAGCTCACGCCGCCGCCGTCCGTCTCCTCATCGCCGTCGCCTCACCGCCGTCGCCTCATCGCCGTCGCCCAACCGCCGTGCCTCTTAACTCCTCCGCCACCGCCTCAACGACGTGTTACTGCCGCCGTCTCCGTTCAATCTGAAATTCTCCCTCTCTCTTCCCTCACCGAAAAAGGTATCAATCAAATTCAGTTAATAATGGCCTGTTCTGTGTTTGATTTTTTCTGTTGAATGGACCTGTGATTCTCCCTCTCCGTTAATAATGACCTGAAATTCTCCCTCTCCGTTGAATCTGTCTGTGATTTTTTTTTTTGAATCTGTGTTTGATAACCCCTAAACTACTATTTCTTTGTCAAATTCTTGCTCAGTAAGTGGATTTTACTCTATTTGAACTTATAATGTGCTCAAAAAAAAAAATTTTTAATCTGTCTGTGAACTTATAATGTGCTCAAATTCTTACATATTTTTAGGTTAAAATTAGATCTGAGTTGGATTCTCTTTATTAATTAAGAGGGAATTTATGCTAAAGATGATTACAACCATCTGTTTATTTGATTAATTGAGTTAAAATTAGACATTGGATTTGGTTCAGTTAATAATGACCTGTTATGTAGAGTATATGACCCCCTCTTTGAGTGCTTAGCATGAATACTTGATGATCTTGTGGTTACTCATGTTTTTCGTGACCTAATTGAATCCTAGAAGTCGAAAGACGTTCAAGTTTTCAGGATTTGGTTTCTGTGCTCCATTTATCTTTTTTTGATTTTGTTGTAAGCTTGTTTTAATCTGTAAAACTCTTGTTTTCGTTTGGGCTATTGTTGTTTGATGTTATAAAGTTATACTCCCTTGGATCTAATAGAAGATGTGGGTATTCTTTTAACGTCTGTCCCATATCTAACATTTACTTTATGGATTATCTTTTTTTTTTACAACCAATTGTGTATGCCAACATCTGTCCTGCCTAGTTTGAATTTCAAATTTGACCCCTAGTTTGAAATGAAATGTTTTAGGTGCAATTAAGATTATTAGGCAATTTCGAACCATTTGCTTCTTAGACAATTGTTACTTTGTTTTTGGGACATAGATTGTGCTAGAAATGATTTTAGGATATTTGGGTTTCAAACCTAACAGTTGTTCTCTGTAGCTTTAGGCGATGTGATTTAAACTGCACTAGTCAAAGAAAAAAGGTTGATGTGGCGTAGTTACGAGTTATGCGTTAGCTGAAATTTATTTTCCTGTAAAGAACACGTTGGGATGTAAGTAATGTATATCAGCTGTTTCTAAATGGAGTATGATTTCTGTTCAGAGGTAACACTAATTGGAGGAATTAGACAAGGTAAACTTAGTATTATTTGCTTCAGTTACAAACAAATAAGTAAGAAAACTGTGGATGAAATAGTTTAGGAACATCTAGTTCTAGATCTCATTTTGGGGCGATTGACGGCATCGCGGACGGTGATTATGTCGCCTACGTTTGAGCGCCTGAAATCAATCCTGGCACCCTAGATGCACCTTATATGAAACAAATTAGGATACAGTTTATGTATCCTAGTTTGTTACATATTTAGTAATATTAACGAATAGAAGAAAACATATGCCACTATAAAGAAAATGATAAATAACCGTACTCATAATCAAATATGTAACATGTTATATTTAGTAAACATAACATGTTACATATTTAGTAAACATAACATGTTACATATGCAACAATTAGATAAGTTACTAAATATCTAATTTTCAAGTCTTTTAAAGTCAAAGGGGGAGGAAGGGGGGTGAATGTATCAATAATATAACATATTCAACCGCACACTACCTTAGTGGTTCTAGATCCCATTTTGGGGCGATTGACGGCATCGCGGACGGTGATGTAATATCGCCTACGTTTGAGCGCCTGATATCAATCCTGGCACCCTAGATGCACCTTAGGGTATTGTGGTTGGTGGTTAACATCTTAAAATATAAATAAGATGAGAGCCTTTCTCACCCACAGCTATCAAAATCCGTCCATCTTTGATCAAGAAAGATAGAGCAAATAAGTTCTTGTCAGTTTGAGCAAAGGATTTTCTGTTTAATAAGAGTTTTTCCGCCTTTGTTCTCTTCTCTCTAAGGATCTCAAACATCACGGCCATGTTCTTGTCGGTGTCTGTTTTACTCTTCTGGTGTTATACGGTCACAAGTAAAAACAAGGTAACGAGTATAACACCGCTGAAGAGAAAACAAAACTTTCCTCCAATTTTTAATCTCCACCTTCCATTTACTCGAGATCACGATTGCGAGAATCTTCCTTATGAGCTTGAAAATTTGGCGGTGTTGCCTTCAATCTCACGGTTGCTTCGCATGTGCAACCGTGAGATTGAGGGCAACACCGCCAGCTTTCAAGCTCATGAGGAAGATTCTGCAATCAGGATCTTGGGTAAATGGAAGGTAGAGATGGAAAAAATTGGAGGAAAGTTCGTTTTCTCTTCACCGGTGTTATACTGTTACCTTGTTTTTACTTGTGACCGTATATCACCGTGAAGAGTAAAACAGCACCGTCAAGACAATGGCCGTGATGTTTGAGATTCTTAGAGAGGAGGACAAAGTGAAACCGGAAAACCTATATTAAACGTAAAATCCTTTGCTCAAACCGACAAGAACTTATTTGCTCTATCTTTCTTGGTCTAAGCCGAGATAGGGTTTTGATAGTTGTGGATGATAACGACTCTCATCTTGTTTATAAATGTTAATTTAATTCATCATTGTAAAATTATATATTTTACAACAAAGAATTAAATATTAATATTTAAAATTATTCACAATAGTAATAATTTAGGTCTATGCAAAAGCCGAAATTTCTTTATTTTCGATTATAAAGCAAGTAGGTAAAGTGATATTTGCATTTCATATAATCATGCATTTCGGGATGGGATAGGTTTATCAAACATGCACTTAAAGGACAGAGTAGGTGGTTAGGTAGGGACACCATTATCCTTTAGTTTAGTTTGAACTAGAGCTCAAGATTTGTTGATACAATTATTCACAATATTAATAGGTAAAGTCCCAAAGAGCCCCAATTTAAGGCAGCATGGAGCATTACAATGGAGAAATTGTTTCCCGAGAGTATCAATTTCAACAAGACATTCTTGAACTCACGCGATTTCACCAAAAACAACACCGGAAACTTATTGACAGGAGGTATAGCATGCCATGCATCTGGTCTCTAAAAGATTGGAAGATTGATTGGGATCTGCTCTGAGCTGCTTCGTGCTTTTGGGATTGGGAGCGACATGTGTTCACCCTATCGTACAACGATCCGATGCCAACGATGGAGGATTTTCGAGCACCGATCGGGTGTGGCCGAGTCGAGGACCGTGGCATTTCCTCGAGACAGACGATCGCTTACGGAGCAACTATCCGAATTCTTGGGATTATCACCGACCGGGTATCGGGCATTGTCGTTGACGATAGATTCATAGACTTGACTCATATAGCCGTATTGAGTCGGACCAGCCCCTGACTGTTGATCTATCCACTTCCTTAGATATATTCATGTTGCTCATTCCGTCTCGCGCACTACTTCGCGGCTACATCGGAGTGTGTCCAGCTACGCCGTTAGAGATCATCAGCACGAGAGGTGATCGAGGAGTTGACATCCGGCATATTCAATCTGGACAGGAGCGATGGACATCATTCCACTTGTTGCTAGCGGAGACATACCACGGCATTGATAGATTAGCCTGAGGATCCGAGTACATGGGTTCAGCGGCACTGCATTACTATCATTGTGGCCGTATGAGAGATTTCGCTTGATCTCGCCACTTTGCCGGAGGGGCGACGGCATTAACTTGAGTGACTGGACGGTGCGGGGATATTGAGGATGCCGCTGCCGAGAGTTGGCATAGGAGGTTGGCCTTGGCCCGATATGAGACCGCAAACCCGAACTATTGGATTCCGGCATGGGGATTGCGAGACTATGAGAGATATTCAGGACGGGTCGCTTATTGTCCGACTTCCGGACTACATGTATCATCCTTTTGCATTCCATCTCTAGTGAGCGACAAGACGGATACCCGCAGCAGACCATTCGGACTTTGAGAGAGCAGTTGACGACTAATACAATGCCGATGATTATGACCGAGCCTCGTACTACACATTTCTTTGGCAGAGCATTTCTAGAGGGCTTTCTTCCGATACGACCACTACTCCGTCGACTAGAGGTAGCACATTTCTAACCACCGAGTATCTAACTTGGTACGATGAGCGGCAAGGTCCCGTACACCGATGATGATAGAGGCTCGACGCCGAGAGTGTTTTGGGGGCGTACTATTCTTCCAGGATATTAAGAGGCATGGAGGCCAAGAGCAACCCCGATGAAATCACCGGCGACATTGCAGCAGACATGAGAGACGGGAGATCCGGAGAGCCGCTTTGAGAAATGATCCCGAAGTGATAGCTCGTCGGGAGGCCTTAAGGCAGGAAAGAGCAAGACCGAGAGCTACTGCATCGATTGATCCACCCGCTCACACGATACCCGAGCCAGACGAGGTCGACCGACTTTTTCAACATACCTAGACCAAAGACCTCCCGGGGACCGAGGCGGAGGAAGAGTAGAGATTCGAGTTCGGGAGCGGGAACGAGTTCCTAGACACTTTAAGAAGACCTGTTAATATATTGTTAAATATGAGTTAGAAGCTTTATATTTATTTTAAGAAGATCTGTGTTGCTTTTAAGTTTGTAATTCAAATTTAGGGAATGATAATACGTTAATTACTTCTAAACTGTTAATATATTATGAAATCCAATAATTATTAACATCCCAATTTTGTTTCATCCGTCGATTAAATTGAGTGTACGTATAATATATGGATTGCAATGCAGGAGTGATGTCTGTTAACGATGATCGTAGTTGGATGTACAAGCGGAAGTTGCCGAATCAACGCGGTATCAATCCTGAGTTTTATAGAGGGTTGAAGGGGTTTGTTGAATTTGCTCAATTAAATAAAACCAGTCACATGGATAAGGATGGTAAGATTAGGTGTCCATGCGACAAGTGTTGTAATGTCAAGTATCTAAGCTTGATCGAGACTCAGAAACATCTTTTGCGTAACGGGTTTGAAGTTGGGTACAAATGGTGGACCCGTCATGGTGAGCTGAGATTGCGCACAAATGTTGTGAATAATCCCCCCGAGAATATTCATGTACCTCCCGAACCCGAACCTATTATTCAGGACAATGAAGAACCACCTTTGAATATGGAAGATATGGTTAGGGATGCAAAGGTCCTTCCTTCGATTGGTCGAGAACCAACAAAGCAAGAACCAACCCCTGCAGCCCAAGAAATTTATTGATGCTATGGACTCTGCAAAAGAGAAGGTCTATCCAGGTTGCGAGATCGGTGTGTTGGAGGCCGTGGCCGAGCTCCTTAACATAAAGGCCGATTGCAATATTAGCCACCCGCTTATAATCGTATCATGAAAGCAATTAAGCGGATGTTGCCGAAAGAGAATAAGATGGTTACAAACTTTTATGAGACAAAGAAGTTGGTTGGGCGATTGGGCTATGTTATGAAAAGATTGATGCGTGTAAGAATGACTCGCATGCTATTCTACAAGGAAGATTCACGAGAGAAGACGAGTGTTCAATTTGCGGACAAAGTAGATATAAGCCAAATCGGAGGGGAGTTCAAAACACAAGAAAAACGGACCACATAAGCGGTTGCGTTACATGTCGTTGATTCCAAGACCGCAACGCCTCTACGCGTCTAAATCTAATGCAGAGGCAATGCGTTGGCATAAGGAAAGTTTGCGTGAAGATGGTGTGTTGATTCATCCCGGTGATGGGGAGGCATGGAAACACTTTGATGAGACTTATCCCGACTTTGCGTACGAAGCAAGAAATATACGGTTATGCATGCATCCGCTTCCGATGGTTTCAATCCGTTTGGTCCTGGGGGCAAAATCTTACTCTTGTTGGCCGGTTATAGCCACTTGTCTACAATCTTCCGCCACAGTTGTGTATGAGTGATCCCTACATGTTCTTGTCGTTATTCATCCCCGGCCCAAACACTCGGGAGGAACATTGACGTCTATCTCCGACCTTTGATGGACGAATTGAAGCGGCTTTGGGAGGATGGGGTCGAAACGTGGGATGCTTTCAAGCGAGAGAATTTCAAAGCATAAAGGCTGCGTTGATGTGGACAGTTAATGACTTCCCCGCATATGGGATGTTATCGGGTTGGAGCACCCACGGGAAGTTGGCTGTCCGTATTGTATGAGTGACACAAAGTCTTTCACGCTCATGCACTCGGAAAACCATGTTGGTTCGATTGCCATAGACAATTTCTTCCGGAGGACCACCCATTCAGGACCCGAAGAATGCGTTTAAAAAGAACAAGATTGACCATGATGAGGCCCCGATTCATTTAAGTGGTGACACGGTCTATGAGGAGGTATCTAGATTGCCCGATCCTCGGTGGGGAAAAAGTTTTCGAAGACCAAAATACAAGGGTTTGGGACTACCCATAATCGGATCAAGAGGAGTATATTTTGGGAGCCGCCATCTTGGAAAACAAATCTCATTCGACATAACCTTGACGTGATGCACATTGAGAAGAATGTATTCGATAATGTTTTTAACACGTTGATGGATTTCAAGAGAACAACTAAAGACAACGAAAAAGCTCGAAAGGACCTTAAGGAAATCCGTAAGCGGTCGGCCTTAGACTTGGTATACGTCAATGGTAAACCGGTTAGACCGATGGCTCAATATGTGCTTACAAAGGAAAAGAAGCTCCTCCTCCCGAAATGGCTCAAGGATTTAAGGCTTCCAGATGGTTACGCGTCTAACATTGGTAACTCGTGTCAATGTAGAGGAGGGGAAAGTGCGGGGTTTGAAGAGTCACGATTGCCACGTTTTCTTGCCGGATAGGCTACTTCCGATTGCTCTCGGGGGTCTCTTGCCCGACAATATCCGGGTGGCGTTAGAGTTAAGTGAGTTTTTCCGAGCGTTAACATCGACCACACCGCGTGTTGATCACATGAAAAAGCTTGAGGAGAGCATCGTAGTGACTTTGTGCAAACTTGAGAAGATATTTCCTCCTTCATTCTTTGATTCTATGGAGCATTTACCGGTCCACTTGGCATACGAAGCTAGAGTCGGTGGTCCAGTTCAATACAGTAGGATGTATCCATTTGAGAGGTAATTGAATTTATTCTATTTCTAAATAATTTGAGCGTTAACAATATACCTTCTTTAACATTATTTATGTTTTAATCTACGAATGACTTTTAGGTATCTAGGCCAATTGAAAAGGAAGATGAGCAATAGGGCCATGGTCGAGGCCTCAATTTCAGAGGTTGTTATCATAGATGAGATTGTTGCCTTTGTCGGAACATATTTTCCTCCTGATGTTGATACGAGATTGACTAGGGTTGGCCGCAATTACGATGGTGGTTTTCCGTCTAAGGGAAACATCTACGTATTTTCATCCCCGGTCGGTTCCTTGGCAAACGGGTTGGTACGCGTACATTAACCGGTAAAGAGTTTGCCGCGGTCGAAACGTATGTTCTTCTTAACTGCGACGAGGTTGGGGAATATATCAAGTAAGTCATTGATGTTATGTTTACGCCTCGTCGATTAAATTATGCATGTTTAATTACCTGCATATGAAATGCCTTGTTTAACCCTATTGCAGAATGTTTGAAGATTTAGCTCAGGATTTATCTCCAGAACTCATCGCAACTAGGACAGAAAGAGAATTTCCAAACTGGCTAAGGAAATATGTAAATATTTCGTTTCATTCAAATTTATTCTATACACTTCTTTAAACATTCAATCTTAAAATTGTATTAAATTGGTTACAATATTGTCTTATAGATAGCTGAACATCCGGGTGATGCCAAAGCTGCGAGGTTAAGACATTTAACATCATCTCCGTACTTGAACGTTCATTTATACAACGGTTATTTCGTGAATGGCTATGTGTTCATACCAAAGCTTACGGGGGCTCTAAATTGACGTGGAATAGCGGTGTGAAGCTTATAGGGAATGATTATTATGGCATCCTGAAAGAAGTATTGTGAATATATTGTTTCCTATTGTTAAAGTTGTATATTTTAATATTTTTACTGTAATACAGATATGAGTTCTAGTAGAAAGGGCAAGGGTAAGAAGACTAAGCCCATTTACACTTTGATTACTGGGACGCAACCGTCCCGATCCGGTAGCGATGATGTTGACCCCTCACGCAGTAGTACTAGCTCCACCTCTGGGGCCGGTACTCAGTCTACTGTCGATTCTGAGGGGAGGATATATGTCCGGATATCATCACTTTATGACCAGTAAGTAACTCTTCATTAATTTGATATAAGTTGGTTCCTTTTTGCTTTATATATAATTCATTATTTAAGTTAAAATGTTATTGTATAAATATACTTGGCAGGTTTGTAGGTGGATACCCCACCACTGGCACTAAGATCAGGCAATACTGGCGGTCTCGGAAAATGACCGAGTTTTGGCCCAACTGGAAAAAATTGCCACAGAGGCAGAAGGAGGATGCGTGGGATGAGTTTAAGGTAATGTGTTAATGGTTTTTATTTAAAACTTAAATGTTAGTTTGTTATTAAAATGTTATAATTAATAATGATTATACTCTTTTAGTTTTGTAATGTTATCATTATATGTTGTAGGCTAAATATTATTGGGATCCAGACATCAGCGAGGCGACGGCTAGATATGTTTTCAATGAGCAGGCTCACAAGCTATTTAAGGATTTTATTTGTAACATATTTATCTATCCTTAATTAGTTTAATTAACAATGATTATACTCTTTTAATTTTATAATGTCATCATTATATGTTTACGAGATATTCATATTTTTTATAGGTACCACGAAGAAAAATTATTATACTACTCGGCTCGCGGCGGGACAACAGCCCTTGTGTCCTACTTTTATGACCGATGAGGTGTTTCGTCAATTTTGCGAATATTGGGGGTCGGATGCGGCGAAGGCTGTATCCGAACAGGCCAAGGCCAATAGAGCAGGCTCCTCGGGGTCGGCGACGATGCATACCATGGGGACGATCCCGGTCGCCGAGCATCACGACCGCATGGTATGTATGTTAGTTTAAATGTAGTAGTGTATGGATGCTTTTAAATAGGTTTATGTACGTATGTTAGCTGGGAGCCATGTTGATGCTATGAAATCCATGGTTTTAGTGTAAATGTAGTGTATGCATGCTTTTAAATCAGTTTAAATGTTGCATTTATACAATTTCAAAGTAATAATCTCGCTTATTTTATTTATAGGAAAGGGAGTATGGTCCGAATATCAGTTTTGTGGATGTTTACGCTAGCACCCATCTTCGAAATCCTACAGCGCCCGATCAACCTCCGCAATGGGTTGACGATCGATCTGCTAATGCCTTTGTAAGTAAACTATCATTAAATGACTTGATTTTGAATATGTAAATTTATTTATGTACCTTACATTGTGTATATGATTATAATTGTTTGTTTTATTTTGACAGGCTGCATATCAAGCCGCCGTTGTTCCCGAAGGAACGCCTCCCGGCGAGCCCATCCCCTTCGTGCCTGATGTTTGGCACTCGGTCACCTCTCAGGAACATCCAAAGAGAGGAGCCCGAGTGTTAGGGATGGGGGATTACGGGCGGCAATGCCCGTCGACGTCGACCGGCCGTCGGCGAAATGTTGCCCCGTATCATGATCCGAGGGTCGACACGCTGGAGGCTGCGTTGGAGGAGGAGAGACGCGAGCGGGCAAAGTTTGCGGAGGCTCATGCAGAGACTCAAAGACAATTGGCGCTGTTGATGGCTCATATCGGTCAGGACTCCCAGGGTAATTTCCGGCCTCCCCCGAGTTGATTACGGACTACTTTAGACATTTTTGTAATAATTTATACTTGTTGTTTGTAAACATTTGAGACATTTGGTACCCGCGGGAGCCCCTCCCCCCACTCTCCCCCCTCTCCCCGCTCCCCCCCTCTCCCCCCCTCTCCCCGCTCCCCCCTCGCCCCCCCCCCTCGCCCCCCCTCTCCCTCCCCTACCCCCTCTCCCCTCCCGATTTAATTGGTACGGTGATAATTAGTTTTTATTTGGTACGGTGATATTTAGTTTTTATTTGGTACGCTGATATTTTGATTTTTAGTTTTTATAGTTTTAGTTTTATAAATTGAAATGTTATATCAGGTACAAAAAATTTTGGTTTATTGATATTTTAAATTTTTTTTTTTAATTTATTTCAGAATCAGCGACGAAAATTTCCGTCGCTGAAATTAATTTATTTCAATTAATTTTTTTACAGCGACGGAATTTTCCGCCGTTAAATCAATTAATTTTAATTTAATTTTTGATTTCAGCGGCGAAAATTTCTGTCGCTGTAATAAAAATTAATTTAATTAAATTAATTTCAGCGGCGGAAATTTCCGTCGCTGTAATAAAAATTAAATTAAAATAAATTAATTTCAGCGACGGAAATTTCATTGAAATTAATTTAATTAAATTTAATTTTTATTACAGCGACGGAAATTTCCGCCGCTGAAATTAATTTAATTAAATTAATTTTTATTACAGCGACGGAAATTTCCGCCGCTGAAATGAAAATTTAATTAAATTAAATTGATTTAACGGCGGAAAATTCCGTCGCTGGAAACATTAATTCACCGGCGGAATTAATTTCCGTCGGTAAAATCAAAAAATAGCGGCGGAAATTGACCCGCCGGAGCACTGCGACGGGCTGGTAGCGGCGGACCACCGACGGAATTTTTCCGCCGCTGATTATTTTTAGCGACGGAAATTTAATTTTAGCGACGGAAATTTCCGTCGCTAAACGACCTTTTTCTGGTAGTGATTGATCATTTATAACAAGCAATGTACTTAAAAAGAATATAGGCTTGTAATGCCTAAAGTGCATGAAAAATGCTCAGCTTGTTATGCCTTAAGTGTCTAAAAAGGCTAAGTTTGTTATGCCTCAAGTGTTTGAAACTGAAAAATATTTATCAAGGGGATTTATATCACATGTGTTATCATACGTGTTACCATCATTGCCTTAACACATTAGTGTGTGCTATATTAGTTTTTTATTTATTTTCGAAATATTGTCGATTAATTTTTCAAAATCTGAAAGTCTTTTTACTTAAAGAGTTTACGATTTTGAAAACGTCTTCAACAAGTTTCCTTTATTTTTGATAAACTTTGTTGAGTAACTAACTCATATTTAGTTTGATTTGTGCATATAATATTCGGGCTTAGTTGCAAAATATTTGATTTACTTATTTTTTATTTTTTACGTTTTACTTAAAAAAAAAAATCATTTTATTTTTGTTTCAACCGTGTTTTATCTCTTAAGGTAGTTGGAGTTTTATTTAAAAAGATGTGGTTAGGGTTTAATATAAATGAGTGGAGGAGATTAATTAAGAGTATTAATAGGGATAGGAGAGGGTTTATAGGGTTTAAATTGGATGTGATTTAAATGTCAAATCAATTTATTTTGTTCCCTATCCATTTCTAACTCTTTTCTCTCCTATTTTTTCTCTAACTCTCCTCTTATTTCTCTCTCTCTCTAACCGTTACTCCCTCTCTCTCTCTCTCTCTTTAAACCCCGTTCCAACGCCGTTCGTCTCTCCGAAAAATCCTAGGTCAAATACGTCTCCAAAAATTCCCAAAATATCTTCATGGCTTCTCCATCCAAAGCCAATACCGATCCATCTCACACAGATCAAATGGACATTTCACCAAGCATTGCCCCCTCCGTTGCTTCTCGTGTAGCCATGGAAACATCTCCCATGATTACACCAAGTTCTTCTCCTCCTACAATGGCTATTGTTCCATCCTCTGCCCCCATTACCTCATTCGAGCATGGCATTCCCAAGGTGACTCTCATTCCAGCCGAATCAAAAGAAAAGAGGAAGAGGAAAGCTCCAACATCCAAGCTATCTCCTCAAGTTGCAAAGAGGAGGTCCTCCATCCGTATTGGTCAATCAGGTCCAAGGCTTTGACGAAATTGCATACATGCATTAATTGTCATTCATGTGGGGGATTGTTGGAAATGGGTAACGAAAGTTAAGTTTGACTTGTCGTTGACCTAACTTTCTAACGGAAATTCGTTATTTGTTAACGAAGTAAGTTACAAAAATGTATTCTACATTTAGTGTAGATTATGAAACTCATTTATTGTCTCAAAACCATTTCCGGGTGAATGAGAAATTAATGACACATGATTTGTAACTTAACAAGAGTTAAATATTGGGTCAAAGTTTGATTTGGGTTGGTCCCAAAATTGGTTTGGACTTGTTGTGGCTAAAGGGCTGACGAGCAGGCTGAAGAAGCTTCTGCACGGCCGTGCAGTATCTAGGACACGGCCGTGCACCGTGCCTTGCCTTGCCACTCGACCGTGCAGAGCCTTGGACTTGACCGTGCATATTGCCCTGCACGGCCGTGCAGTTCATTGGACACGGCTGTGCAAGTACTGTTATACTCGAAAAGTTGTGACTTTTCAAGGGAAAAGCCACAAAACCCCTTAACTCTCCTTATATACTTCCCCTTCGAATTTCAATTCATACATACAGTAAATTGAGTCTTCCTACACACATTTGTGATAGATTAACATAGCCTAATCATTTTGTCTTGTTGCATAAATTCCTTCAAGTCCCAAAGTTCCAAATAGTCAATTGTTCGTTAGATTTGTTAATTTGGAGTGCTCCTATTAACAAATAGAATTCGTTTCATCTCACGAGAAGTTTGTCATCAACCGTAAGCACCAGTGCGGGACAAATACTTCTTAAGAAAATTGTGTTAAACACAAGACTCGACTTTTCTGGTTTGCTTTTCAATTTCCGTTATCTTTCTCGTTATCGTTCTCTTTGAAATTGTCAATGGCTTCACTGGAAAGAGATGTTACCGTAGATGTTACCCAACACCTTGGTTAACACACTGACGGACAGCACACACACACCAAAATAAATAGTTTATAAAAACTTTGTGCAGCGGAAATAAATAACACAAGATATAATTTTCTCAAGTTATATAAATATATAACTTGAGTGTGCCTAGATGGCGAAGACTTTATAATCAATATAGCAAAATTACAAAGCCGAAAGTTCCCTATTGCTAATACAATGATAATGCTCTATGGAACTAAATGAGACAAAGAACGAATCCTATCCTTAGCCAACACTCTCTTAAACACTCAGTGTTTAAGCTAGAATCACAATGGAGGAAGGATATGCGAACCAAAGAACTTTGTCTCTCTTGTGCTATGGTGTGTGTGTTTGATATTTGGCATACTTCAAATGAAACACACCTAGCCTATTTATAGCCTTCCAATGCCTTGGAGGCTACTCCAAAATAACACCTTGGACCTTCGGATCGTGTGTGAGGAGTGGAGAGATTTCTTGGCTTGAATTCCTCATCATTCGCCAACTTCCCTAGAAAGTAGCAACCGAATTCTTGAAGCCCAAGTCCATGCTTTATCACCTTGTACTCTCTTGCTTTCTTTGTATTGTACACTTCAAATAATCAGCAACAACTCCATGACTTGGTCTTCCCACGTTTTTATTCCTTCTTCAATTAATATGGACCAAGCAATAGTTACACGTAAATCTCCTATTTACGTGTAACTCCTTCTCCAACTTCTTCCTTGTTTCTAACAATTAATCCAACCATATATTAACCTGAAATATGGACCAAAAAACACATATATCTTGCAAATAATATTAGACATTAGGATATAAAATAATATGGAAAGAATTATTAAATTACAAATCATTACAGTCCGGTAACACCCAACCGGTGATAGCACCTGTGGTAACACCCACGATCCGCATTAACAATCTCCCCATAATTTATAATTTCTTTCCAAACTCTAAAGTGCTGATCCCTGCAAGATATTGTTAGCCATCCAGAGCAACTTCATAGTTATCAACTCCCCCATAATCAAGGCATTAACAACTACAATGATTTATCACAAAAATACTAGTTATCAAAACATATTTTCCAAAATAAGTTTTCCAACTAACTAGTAACCTAAAGAACCAAAGATAAATCAAAGTTACTAAGCTACTCCATGTTCAAAACAACCCTAAAAGTTTAAGCACCATAAGCAAATAAAACAAACCACCAAAGTATTTAAAAAAACATGTTCCAAAAAAAACATAAAAGTAAATTGTTTTTCAACCACCAAAAAATATCATCACCATAAGAGCGGCAACATCAACCTTCAGGCGATGTATTGTACTCACTCTTCTCGTTCATCATCAGCTTCTTCTTCTTCCTCCTGTTCATCCCCTTCTTCATCTCCAAAGCATCTAAGTCGGCACCATCGCAACATCTGCGGCGCAGCACCACCGGCATCTCCAACACCACCACCACTTGGACCGGCTCCATCAAGCACTATCAACTCCCCAGGTTTGGGAAGAAACCCGCTGGATGAATTCATCAAGAATCTCCTTGAGCTTTGTCCAACCTTGCACAATCTCGGAAATGGTAGAAGTTTGTTTGTGGAGAAACGCCAAAAGCGTGGTCTTTGGTATTGTTGGTGAAGCATTCCCCAACAAATTGTATACATTAGCAAGAACATGAGCCGCATCTCGTACCGAAAAACTTGGAGATTTCGGAGTAACATTTGGGATAACAGTTGAGTAACACCCTTAGCAAAACCGCATCACTTGACCCAAATTCATTTATCTTTGACCAAGGAAGATCACACAGTATCTCACACTCTTGGTATTCTTCTTAGTCATTGGGAATCTATAGCATAGAGATCAAGACTGGGTGTATACTCATCCGACTCTTCAATGGGCAATTTTTGAGATTTCAAAATTTGGAAGATTAAAGAAGGGTAAGGAAACATAGTAATGTCTTTTCTTCTACCCCACGAAGCCAAATGTTTGAAGATCAATCTACCCAAGTTCACTCTTCGATTCTTTCCTAACTTATACAAGATTTGACTTGTTGCAATGTCACATATTGCTCATTAGAAGTAGGAACCCAATTAAATATGCAAAGCTTGTGAAGCACGGCAAAGAGTGAAGTGAGACGGGAAGCAAGAAAATGAACTTTGGTTTTGGGATTAGGATTGGAGGGCCATTCATGCACGACATCATGAGAGATAAACCTAGCAATTTCATCCTTATGAACAATAGGACCATCATCATCCAAATTTGGGAGTCCTAAAGTCTTGTTGATCAAAGAAGGAGTAATAGAAAAATTCTGTTCCTTAAAAACACCTTTCCAAATTGATCGGACTTCTCATTATCTAGGTTGGCATGAAGATTGGCATAGAAATTTTTGACAATAGCTTCAACAAATTTCGAAGGATGCAAGTTAGCTTTCAAAAATTTCTATCCTCCAAGAACTGAAAAACACCATGCTTTTTGAAATCAACCTCGTCAATGTGCTTTTCCTTGAGAATTTTCGTGTCACTATGCCTTAACCAAAACTCCATATTTTCTTTTCGATAAAACTCCAATGAGAAGTAAGGTTTTGGAAAAGCAGTATTCACATCATCAAACTCTTTCTCAAGGAAATCAGAGGATTCAGAATATGCAAACTCACTAATTGAAGACTTTGAAGCTTTAGAAACAGAGGATGTTACCTTGGGTGTTGCAGCTTTCTGGGTAACATCTTTGGATCCACTTGCTTTTGCCTTTAATGTTTCTTTTCTTAACTTCATACAAGGGCTCTTCTTCCTCAATCTCCCAATCTTCAAATGTCTCAACAGAATGGCTCTTCTCAGCATCGGCATGGAAGTCTTCATCCGAAACATGAGCCGAGGAGAGACCAAGAGAGGATTCTTCAGATACTTCAACTGGATCGGAGGATGTGTTGGATTTTGAAGTCCCTTTGTTCCTCATTGCAGTGAGCCTACTTGAGCTCCTCTTTTTGACGGGTTGTGCCGAGGGTTTGTGAGCAATGGCCTTTCTTTTTGGCTTTTTGGTTGATGGAACGGGTGGAAGAGGTGGTAAGGTCACAATGGGCAAGGGTTGCGCCATTGTTGTCACCAAAGGAGGATCATCAACCGACATTGTCATTGCCGGAGATACATTGATAGGGGTGGTCGAAGTGTCCATTTGGCTTGGACCACTTGAGCCAACACCCGGAGAGACCTCCAAAGGGGCGGATTGCTTTTTGGTAGGGGTTGCCATGGTTAGGGTTTAGGAAGGATTTGGAATTTTGGAAGGTTGTTGATATTGGAAGGTTTGAGAGTGAGGGATTGACGGTGACGAGGAGGGTTTATACCGTGTAGAGAGAGAGAGAGAGATTAGGGCGGTTAGAGAGAGAGAGGAGAAAAAATAGGTAACAAATTAGGATTTTAATTTGACAAGACTTATCCTTCTACCATTAATTATCTCCTATTTAAATAACTCCCCCTATTTTTTAGCCACTAAAAATATTTACTTTAAATATTTACCTAACCTCCCTAATTTCTAGCCACATAAAAATTAAGAACATTATTTACTCCCCCCTATTTTCTAGGCCACAAGAAAAAATCAAGTACAAAACTCTTCTCACACAAATTAAACATCCGGCCATTATTTTGAAAAATTTTTTTTTTTTTTAATTTTTTAATTTTTAATTTTCAGTTTTTTTTTTTTTTTTTTTTTTTTTTAAATATATAAAACGAAAATAAAAATAAACATACCAAATATACTAAGTCCATATGGTTTTTGAAAATCAAATCTCTAAATTTTAGGACTTAGTTATTTGAGTTGTTTACTAAAGATAAACTAGGTTTGTTAAAGACTTTTTCAAACTTTTAAAACTCTTAAACAATAAAAAGACTTTCAAAGTAAAAAAAATTAAATAACAAACCGAAAATAAAGAAATAAAAAAAAAACATAATATAGCACATACAAATATGTTAATGGCAATGATGGTAACACATAGGATAACACATATGAAAAAAAAAATCCCTTGATAAATATATTCAGTTTCAAACACTTGAGGCATAATAAGCTGAGCATTTTAAACTCTTTAGGCATAACAAGCTTAGCCATTTTCAAGCATTTCAGGCATAACAAGCTGAGCATTTTTCATGCACTTTAGGCATCATAGGCCTATATATATATTTTTAAGTACATTGCTTGTTACTCACGTATCAATACACTTCTTTAAACAAGAAAGCATCGAAGTAACGAGCTCCGTGCTTCGAGTTTTATTTCAAGTGTAAAGACCAAGTGATCTATGCCTTTCAAGTAGGGTACATTGTAGTAGCGAACTCCATGTCCCTAATACTTAGCATAAATCACTTCATACATTCTCATTGGCAAGAGTACATCGTTGCAGCGAACACCGTGCCCCGAGCTCGAGAGAATAGTATGGATAAATGCCTTTGCCTTTTATTTATCAAAAAAATTAGTGACTTTGTCACTTTAAGCATATGAAGGGAGTTTTATCACGTGTGTTATTCAGGGTGCTATCCTACCACAACAAAAAGGTCAGCATGTGCAGCTGTGAGAACTCTCATAGCTCAGAGAACTATGGGAACCCTTACAGCAGAGAGAATAAAACCAAACAAACAAAAAAATATGCACTAGTATACATGTGTTACCCCAGGTGTTATCAGCACCCATGGTAACACCTTACAACAGAGGACATTTTTTAGAGAATGCAAAGACCAAGAGATCTCTTTAGACTAGAGAATCTATCATGGTCTAAGGGTTTTGTGAAAATATCAGCAAGTTGACACTTTGTATCAATATGCTCTATATTTATTATCTTTTTATCTACCATATCTCTTAAAAAATGATGACGGATGTCAATATGTTTAGTACGGGAGTGTTGTACAGGATTTTTGGAAATATTAATAGCACTCAAATTATCACAGTATAAGGTCAAAATATTGCTATCAAGACCATAATCATCAAGCATGTGTTTTAACCAAATTAGTTGTGAACAACAACTACCATGCTACATATTCTCGATTCGAGTGTGGATAATGAAACACAATTTTGTTTTCTACTATACCATGATACTAAATTATTTCCCAAGTAAAAACATCCCCCACTTGTACTTTTCCTATCATCCATATCCCCTGCCCAATCCGAGTCACTAAAGCCTACTAAATTAGTATTAGTATCTTTACTATACCAAATCCCTAAATCACTAGTTCCAGAAACATATTTAATGATCTTTTTCACAGAATTTAGGTGAGACACTTTAGGATTGGATTGATATCTAGCACATACACACACCTTTGTACATCAAATCAGGACGACTAGAAGTGAGGTAAAGGAGACAACCAATCATGGAACGATATAGGGTTGGATCAACATCTTCTCCCACTTGATCTTTTCCAATCTTGAGAGAAGTGCCCATAGGAATTTTTGAGCTCTTCGAACCTTCCAACCCAAACTTCTTCACCAGGTTCCTTGCATATTTGCTTTGGGAGATGAAAATCCCTTCACTTGATTGCTTAACCTGCATGCCTAGAAAGAAGTTAAGTTCCCCCATCATGCTCATTTCAAATGTTGATGTCATAGCCTCTACAAAATCATTTAAACAAGTTTTTGATGTAGAGCCATATACTATGTCATCAACATAGATTTGAACCACGACAAGTTCTTTTCCATGTTTAAGAATGAATAAAGTCCTATCCGCTTCTCCTCTAGTAAAACCATATTCTAGTAAAAACTAGTTAACCTACCATACCATGCACGTGGAGCTTGCTTCAACCCATAAAGAGCTTTATCAAGTCTATACACATGGTGCGGTTGAAATGGATCTTCAAAGCCTTTTGGTTGTTCAACAAAAACTTCCTCATCTAAGTATCCATTTAAAAAGGCTGCTTTGACGTCCATTTGAAACAATGTGATTTTAAGAAAACAAGCAATGGCCAATAAAAGTCTTATTGACTCAATTCTAGCCACGAGGTGCAAAGGTCTCGTCATAGTCAATACCTTCCACTTGTGTATAGCCTTGAGCCACAAGACGAGCCTTGTTCCTAATAATGTTTCCATACTCATCGGTCTTATTTTTGAAAATCCATTTTGTCCCAATAACATTAGTGTTTGAGGGACGGGGTACTAAAGACCAAACATTGTTACGAGCAAATTGATCAAGTTCATCTTGCATTGCTTGAATCCAAAAATTATCTTTTAAAGCTTCAATCACATTTTTAGGTTCTACGAGATGAAGTAAAACAAGAGTATGTTACCTTTGAGTATGTGGTGGACATGCACGCATACCTTACCATGTCACGGTCACTAATGGAATTCATACGTCTTGTTTGTACACCCTCATTCACCTCCCCAATTACTTGGGTTGTAGGATGATTCCCTGCGATTCTAGGTGGAGGATCTCTTCTCACATTCTCGTGAACCCTGTTTCAACTCCTTCTTGATCTTCATTTCTTTGGACTTGGAATCGGATGCTATCGAGGTGTTATCTCATCAATGGTAACACCTGCTCGGTTTACGTGTTACTATCGGTGTTAGCACTCGTGGTAACACACTGTGGTAACACCTTACAGGTGACTTCTTCCAACGGCTCAAGGGTGTCTCTTGAACATTTTCTCCTGCAATACTTGAGTGATCATCAAAAACAATATTCATGGATTCTTGGATGGTTTTTAGCCTAAGATTAAATACCCTATATGCACGACTATTTGAAGCATAACCAAGAAAAATGGCCTTATCACTCTTAGAGTCCAATTTTGCTAAGTAGTCCCGATCATTGAGAATGTAACACACACAACCAAAGACATGAAAATAATGAACTTTTGGTTTTCTACCATTCAAAATTTCATATGGAGTCATGGTTGTGCCGGGTCTTAGAAAAACTCTATTGGCTGTGTGACAAGCCGTATTTAGTGCCTCTGCCCAAAATCTTTTCGAAATTCTTTTTGAAAATAACATCACACGAATCATTTCAAGTAAAGTCCTATTCTTCCTTTCAGCTATCCCATTTTTTTGAGGTGTTTTTGGGGCTGAAAATTCATGGTGAATACCTTTTCTTTCACAAAAATTTGAAAAAGAAACATTCTCAAATTCCCTCCCATGATCGGACCTAATTCGAAAAATTGAAGCACAAAACATGTTTTTGATCTTAGAGTGCAAGATTTTGAACTTTTCAAAAGTCTCAGATTTTTCCCTTAAAAAATAAACCCATGTAAATCGTGAAAAATCATCAACAATGACATAAGTATATTTCTTGCCCCCAAAACTTTCTATCTCAAGTGGACCCATTAGATCCATATGCAAGAGTTGAAAACAATGTGTAGTACCAGTGTGTTGCTCATTGTGTTGGGCAGCACCATGGGTAACATGAGTTTGTTTCCCTTTGAGACAATCCTCACAAACAATTTTTTGTTTAAGATCAAGACTGGGAATGCCTTGGACAGCATCTAGATTAACAATCTTTTCTATGTTACGAAAGTGAACATGTCCCAACTTTTGATGCCACAATGTAGTGTTATCAAGTTTTGCCGAATGGCATACTTGCTTGTCTTCAACAAGATAACAATTATCACTAGATCTTGTACTGTCATCACACAATTGTTAGTCTTGTCATAAACTTCACAAGTATCTTTATTGAATTTCACCTCTAAATTGTCATCACAAAGTTGACTAATACTAATTAAATTAGTTACAAGTCCATCAACATGTAAGACATTCTTTAAGGTTGGAAATCCCGACACATTTAGTGTCCCTCTCCCAATGATATTACTCTTGCTCCCACCACCATATGTTACACTACCCCCATGAATTATTTCATAATCTTTTAAAAACAATTTTGTTCTGTCATATGACGTGAACACCCACTATCAAAGTACCAAGAACCTTCAATATTTGTTTTTAAAGCATGTACACAACATCACATTTCAGATTAGTTTTTGGTTTCCACACCTTTTTTGAATTTTTACCATTACATTTGGGTGTGTTATCCTGTCTGGGCAACACCTCGGGTAACACCAAGGACTGGACAATTTTTTGAAACAATATGGCATTTATTTTTAAAATGTCCGTGTGTGTGACAGTATTGACACACCTTCCCTTTGTCACATGGTTCTTTTGAAGAAGAATCTTTGTCAAAAACCGCTCCTTAACAAAACAATTCTTATTATCATTCATAGACAAAGTAGAAAGAATACTATTCAAAGATTCTTGAAAACCAATACACCTTTCTGAGAGGTGTACTCAAGTTCAAGATCTCATCCAATTTGGTAGATCCGGTGTTGAGCTTCTTCAAGGTGGTTTCGGCTAGAGTCAAATTGCCCTTGACTCTTTCAAGCTCGATTTCTCTCTTTGTTGCTTGAACCTCCATATGAGTCACATAGGCCTGGAGTCCTTCATTCTTCTTGGTTAAGGACTTAACCAAATTGTTCTCTTTCTTCCATTCCATGAGCAATGCCTCGTAAAGGTCTTTTAATCCAGAAATGAGGTCATCTTTGCTCTACTCATCCTCTTGTGTACTTCTGTATCGGGGTTAGAAGAGCTAACAAAACAAACAGCATTATTATCACATAATTCATCATACATCGGGTGTGATCACGAGATGTTATCTCGGTGGATAACACCTTGGGTAACACTTGTCCTTTTCCATGTTACTTCTTGTGACAAACATGGTTGTTTGATCGATTCTACCTCCCGAGATGGTCCTTCATCCTCATCATCACCGAGAGAAACCCATAGGTTCTTTCCTCTCTTCCTTAGAGTATTTGCACACTCATTGGAATAGTGACCCCAACCCGAGCAAGCATGACATTGAATGGATTCAATGTGCTTTGGATCAGACCTTAAGCGATACGATGATGCTCTTCTTGGGTTCGACTTTGGGTTAGATGGGAAAGTCCTTTTTGGCATCGAATCATAGACCTTGGTTTGCTTCTCCTTTGCTTTCACCTGCATTTTTTCATTGTTATACTTTCTAACCATAGAATTGTATTTTCTAGCAAGTAAAGCAACACTAGCATTCTCATCAATTTCTTCAAAAACCTCATCTTCGTTTTCATCCAAAGAATTCGAGGCTTGAGTTTTCAAAACAACATTTTTCCCTTTAGATGCTTCACTTTGATCTAAGAGATTTAACTCAAAGTTTTTCAAAATACTCATTAAAGAATTGATATTCATAGTTGCAAGATTGTGAGCCTCTTCAATAGATGAAACTTTCATATTAAAACGCTCAGGAAGGGTTCTAATTGCTTTTGAGACAAGTTGTTTGTTGGTAAAAGGTTCACCCAACAATTGACACTCATTAGCAATATCAAATAATTTTTCAAAATAAGAAGGAATAGTTTCATTTTCACCCATCCTTAATCTTTCAAATCGCTAGTAAGACCCCTAAGCTTAGTTTCACGCACACTGCCATCACCTTCACAAAAACGTTGTAAAATATCCCATGCTTCTTTTGCAGTGGAACTGTTTTGAATAAGTTTGAAAATATGCATATCAACCCACTCAAAAATGGCATTAAGTACCTTTTCATTGAAACTAGCTTGGTTGATCTCTTCCATGTTCCATTCTCGATTCAGTTTGACTTGTACGTCACCATCTTCATCAGGTAACATTGGTAAGGAGTAACCATTTGTTATAGATCGCCATGCTCGAAGATCAATTGATTTGATATGCGAGCGTAGACGGATCTTCCAATAACAATAATTCGAGCCATCTAACACAGGAAGACGCTTATTATTAGGATTAGCCGGATCATAAGCCATGACACCTAGACCAAGCACTTAGTATCGTCAAGTGACCTGCTCTGATACCAATTGAAATTGTCAATGGCTTCACTGGAAAGAGATGTTACCGTAGATGTTACCCAACACCTTGGTTAACACACCGACTGACAAAGACACACACACCAAAATAAATAGTTTATAAAAACTTTGTGCAATGGAAATAAATAACACAAGATATAATTTTCTCAAGTTATATAAATATATAACTTGAGTGTGCCTAGATGGCGAAGACTTTATAATCAATATAGCAAAATGACAAAGCCGAAAGTTCCCTATTGCTAATACAATGATAATGCTCTATGGAACTAAATGAGACAAAGAACGAATCCTATCCTTAGCCAACACTCTCTTAAACACTCAGTGTTTAAGCTAGAATCACAAGGGAGGAAGGATATGCGAACCAAAGAACTTTGTCTCTCTTGTGCTATGGTGTGTGTGTTTGATATTTGGCATACTTCAAATGAAACACACCTAGCCTATTTATAGCCTTCCAATGCCTTGGAGGCTACTCCAAAATAACAGCCTTGGACCTTCAGATCGTGTGTGAGGAGTGGAGAGATTTCTTGGCTTGAATTCCTCATCATTCGCCAACTTCCCTAGAAAGTAGCAACCGAATTCTTGAAGCCCAAGTCCATGCTTTATCACCTTGTACTCTCTTGCTTTCTTTGTATTGTACACTTCAAATAATCAGCAACAACTCCATGACTTGGTCTTCCCACGTTTTTATTCCTTCTTCAATTAATATGGACCAAGCAATAGTTACACGTAAATCTCCTATTTACGTGTAACTCCTTCTCCAACTTCTTCCTTGTTTCTAGCAATTAATCCAACCATATATTAACCTGAAATATGAACCAAAAAACACATATATCTTGCAAATAATATTAGACATTAGGATATAAAATAATATGGAAAGAATTATTAAATTACAAATCATTACAGTCCGGGTAACACCCAACTGCCAGTGATAGCACCTGTGGTAACACCCACAGTCTGCATTAACACTCTTTTTCTTTGTTATTTCCTTAAGAAGCCTATAGTGAAAATCCCAACAGATATCTCTTATTTAGGCCACCTATGGAATGTCCCTAAGGGCACCCCAAGACCCACCATTGTCTTGGCTTTTTGTCATTTTTCTCCTCCTTCCGCTGCAACCCACATATTTCCATGTTTTATTTTGTATTTGATTCTAACAATCTCTCACATGCAATGCAGACAAAACACAAGTGATTTCCACCATCAATCTCCCACTCGAGAATAACTTCCACATGTCCATTACATTTGACTTCTGCCAAAAGACAAAATCACAATACTCAACAAATCCCACACAAACGAGTTGAACTGAAGCGTAAGTCTTCAACATAACTGTCGAAATCACTTGCCCCGAGTCTTCACTTCTAAAGTAATCCTCCCTGCAAGCATCTCCACTCGTTTGTCTCTTGTTTTTATCCATGAACCACTATGTGAACCACATGCCTTCACAGTATTGGTCATGTCTGTGTCCCAAGGCAACCACCGCAACTCAGTTCTGGATAACGCTCATGTTGGCCAAGTTGTTCCCTCTAGCGATAGCCTTCACACCTAATTTTCTACCAACATAACGTTCAAGAGATTTCTCCCACCATGGTGATCTCGGCTCTCCGCCATTGTCATTGGGATACACCCCGTTTCCCCAATGAACCATTGTATGTGGTGTAAAATCACATTGCATTCAAGCTACCAAGTTAGCTCCTTGCAATCCTCCATGGCCACAGTTGAAGGCGACCACCAACCTTCTTTTACATGACTGCTCACATAATCCAAGTCTTTTCTACCTTCTCTGAATATCCCTACAAATCACCCAAGTGCAACACAGTCCCATCCGCAATCTTGACTCGCCCAAAGTAAAGTGACATACCCTTGCACTGCTCTTTGATGAAACGATGCTTTTGAATCAAAATATCAACAAACCCACTTGACAGCTCTTCTTCAAAATTAATACACTCTAACTTTGATCTACACATGATCTTCACACTTATGCAATCCACACCCATCAAGGTTTAGAAACTTGAATCTTCCTTCTCTTTTTTTTTCATGACTTACATATCTCCGGATCCGTTGCTCAAATTTGATCACAACAAATTTTTATGTTGATCCATCTCAACCTATCATCGTTACTCCCACCAAATCCTCAATAATATAATACGCCTAGATCCCTGCAAACCCTAGCAACAACCATATTTTTCAACTCTTGATCTCTAATCTAATGCCCTTCAATGATTATGTAACTGCAACCCCGATCTGAATACCTGCAGTCTCAAATTCATTAGGATTTATGAAATATTGATCCTATTTGGTTTAAGTAACATAAAACCAAAATAATTTCTCCAGCCCCTAATTATGATCCATGTTCCTGCAGCCCACATCCAATCAATTCGGACAGCCTTGATCTTTGTGCAGTTCTGATACCAAATGTTAGAGAATTTGTGGCCTCCGAGAAGTACTTGTCCCATACAAAGTGTACAAGGAAAATATAACATGCATGACACATCCATATGAAAAGTAATAAAAGAAAAAAACACACAATTTGTTCACCCAGTTTACCCCTAGAAGTGACTACATCTGGAAGCAATATCAAGCCATGATATCAACTGATATCACCAAATTTGTTTTGTTACAATATTCGCTCATATTTACAACAATATACATAACCTCTAAATCATGAACACACCCTTACACAAATAAACCCTAGACATCTCCTTGTTAGGCCACCTATAGAATGCCCCTAATGGCTCCCTAAGACCCACTACAGTCTTATCTCTATTTGTTGATATCACAGATTCTCTTTAACTAACACGCACTACAAGAAAGCAGGCTTTTTACGGCGCTCATATACGGCGGCGAACACGCGTCTGCCGTATATATATTATATATACGGCGGTATGAACAGCCGCCGTAAATACCTAATATATACGACGGACACGTCCGCCGTAAATAAGTAATGTACGTATATTTAACGTGTACGTATACGAGATCGAGGTTATATACGGCGGTATATCAGTAGCCGCCGTTTATAGGTACTTATTATCGGCGGTTGATACGCGTCCGCCGTAAATAATACCATTATTTACAGCGGTGTACAATATCCGCCGTAAATGTTATTAAATACCGGGAAACCCAAATTTCCCTATTCAGTTTCGCGGTAATCTCCATCTCCCTTTCTCTCCTACAGAGCTTCTCTCCTCCATAGCTAGGGCTTGAAAATCCGGCCTTGGGTGACCAAAATCGAGTAGGTATAGCGTATTTAATTACTTTTAATTTTTTGTTTTTGTTGATTTCTTCGATCTGTATCTCAGTCTCTCTTTCTCTCCTCCATAGCTTCTCTCCTCCATAGCTAGGGCAAGAAAATCCGACGCCTTCGACCAAATCAGCAGGTAGATATAGCGTATTTAGTTTTAATTTTTGGTTTTTGTTCTATGTTCATGGCTCATACTCTCTATTTTATGCTCCCAGTTTTAATTTTTGAGTTCATGCTACCTGATAATAAGCCTGCTAGCTAGGACGGAATTGCTGTGTAATAAGAATATTCTCAGCATTAATATTTCTTTCTCATGGAATTGGTTTAATTTTTGAGTTCATGGCTCATACTCTGGACATGAATTGGTTTAATTTTTGGATTTTGGACATGAATGCCATTATGTGTTTTTAACTGCTATTTTCCATTTCCTTTTGGTCTCATCTCTGTGCTGCCTCCAATGTAGAGGTGATATTAGCTTCGAATTGTACTCATTTTTTTGGTTCATTATATCATTGTTTCTCATGCCTCACAACCAATGATGTATTAAAAGAAAATTTCTCAACTCGGAGTGCTACGGAATATTAGTGTCGTTAGTTTATACCTGTAACAAAGTAGGAATCATGGGTACAAATGTGTTTACCAATATATGCACAGTTTATTGCGTAGGGAATCTGTCACGTAGGATTTGAAAAAAAAAAAAAGGCTCAGTTAGGTTGCACCTTCAGTTTTTATGGAGGATATTTAGTGGGACTTCTGGGAGCATATTTGGGCCTGAACCAAAATAGTTTTTCTTATGGAATTGGTTTCCTTTCATAGTCCCTTAAATTTACCATTAACTTATTTATGCTTCATGGTTGGCCATTGCTTGAGATCTTCTCTTCTTTTATTATTTGATTCACTGCTGGCAGTTGGTGTTTCATTTGATCACATTTTGATATAAAATCATTATTAAGGAAGAATCTTTCTTTAGTAATAAGTCAATGGTGCAACTATCAAAAGGAATTAATATAATAACACCTAGATATTTAGATCAGGTGCAAGAGTTAGAGTAAAAGAATGGGCATCCATTCCTCTCCTAAGATAGTACCCTTCGTAGATTTGCCTAATTGTAGCTAGAATTTTGGGCTCACATTATTTTAAATATAATAACAATTTTCTTATATTACCATCGCTCTCCTAAGATAGTACCCTTCGTAGACCCTACACAAAAAATAATGTTGCGCACTTCAACCTAGTTCCTAAAAATAGTTCCAAATCTTTTGTTGCATGTGCATATTCTTTTGCACATCAACCTAGTTCCTTAAATTAGCTTCTCAATTAGGGGGCTTGTGAGAGAGAACGAATGAATGTTGTCATAGGGTTATACTATATCATGGGCCCAAGTTCGACTAATAGGCTAGGCTCCAACAATGTATATTATCTATATCGAGCCAAAAGTTGTATATATTTAGACTATGTTTGTTTATGAGTTTATTTTTATTCTAAAATTTGTGTCTCTCGGTCTTATATATAGGTTGTATTTTAACGTTAAAAATATCAAGTCAAGTCATATATGGACAAAAGTTGGATTGATTTGGATAATCGAATTTCAAATGAGTATTTGTCTGGGGTTGACAACTTTCTCGATTTTGCATTCTCAAAAAAGTCTGTTGTTGTTAAAGAAATATATTGTCCTTGTAAAAAATGCGCAAATCGTTACCAAAAATATCGTGCAATCGTGAGATCACATTGTATTGAAGTGGGATTTCAAAAAGATTACAAGAATTGGATTAGGCACGGGGAAGAGTACATTTCGGCGCGTAAGAATGATAATAATGATAGGACAACTGAAGATGGCATTGAAATTGAATTGGGCATGCAAGATTGTATGAGGCGAATGGTACATGAAGGGATGGGTATGCCGGATAGTAACCAGCCAGGAATTGAAGAAATCGTACAATCAGATGCATCCACCGCAAAGTTTCTTAGACTTTTGAGAGATGCTGATCAAGCCTTGTGGGAAGGGTGTGATAAGTTTACAGGTACTCTCATTTATTGTAGAACTTATGCACTTTGGAAGGCTAATTATCGAGTGACCGATAAGGGATTTACTTCTTTATTAAAAATTTCATTAGGGCATTGCCTCGCCGGCGAAAGTGCCAAGTTCCTATCGTGAGGCGTACAAGATGCATGCAAGGATTTGGGTTTTAATTATAAAACGTGGGACGCGTGCATTAATCATTGTATGTTGTTTCGAAATGAAACCGAAAAACTTACTAAATGTGAAATTTGTGGAGCCTCTAGATATAAGCAACAAGAAGAAGGGGGTAGCGGTGAAGGTGCGAGAAACAAGTGGCAAGAATAAACTTCCCAAGGTGTAGCGATGAAGAAAGTATGGTATTTTCCCTTAAATCCAAGGTTGCAAAGGTTGTATTGGTCATCTAAGACCGCGACACTCATGAGATGGCATGCCGAGAAAAGAATAGACGATGGTGTGCTGAGGCATCCTGCAGACTCTCGTGCGTGGAAGGAATTCGATGAACGTTATCCATTATTTTCAAGTGAAATTCGAAATGTTAGATTGGGATTAGCATCTGACGGGTTTAATCCTTTCGTAACAATGACTATATCTCACAAGTACTTGGCCGGTTGTGCTTATGCCATACAATCTTCCACCTTGGTTATGCATGAAATGTACCATATTTCTTCTTGTCGGTGCTTACTCAAGGCCCAAAAGGGCCGGGCAACAAGATAGATGTGTATCTCCAACCGTTAATTGATGAGTTGAAGGAATTGTGGGAAGATGGTATATCAACTTATGATGCATCAAGGAACGAGTTGTTTACTTTACGAGCTTCACTATTATGGACAATAAATGACTTTCCTGCATATGCAATGTTGTCTGGATGGAGCACTAAAGGTGAATATGCTTGCCCTTGTTGCAATGTGAGACCTCAAGCATGATGGTTGGATCATGGTGGCAAGTATTGTTATATTGGTCATCGACGCTTCTTGCCTAGGAGTCATGCTTTTCGTAAGGATAAAGGCTCTTTTGATGGTACTCATGAAGTGAGAGATAAGCCCAAGTTATTGTTTGGAACAAAATTGCTTAAACAAGTTGAAAATATGGAAACAGAGTATAAAATAGAAGATGTTATTAAAAAGAGGAAAAGAGAAGAGGGTGAGAAGCAACAAGCCAAGTTGGAGAAAAGAAAGGTTCCTAAGTTGTGTCACAATTGGAAAAAGAGGAGTATCTTCTTTGAGTTGCCATATTGGGCAAATAATCATGTTCGTCATAATCTTGATGTTATGCACATTGAAAAAATGTGTGTGATAATGTGCTACATACTTGTTAGGTACTCAAGGGGAAATCAAAAGATAATGATAAAGCAAGAAAAGACCTAAAAGAGATGAACATTCGGAAACCATTGCATCTACAAAAGCTTCCATCCGGCAAAGATATTATGCCTCCGCTCGCCTTTACAATGAGTAAGAAGCATAAAGACACATTCTTGAAAGTTCTAAAGGTAGTCAAAGTCCCTGATGGCTACTCGTCAAATATATCTCGTTGAGTACATCTAGAGGAAAGAGCTATTTGGGGTCTTAAGAGCCATGATAGTCATATTTTGCTCCAACAACTACTCCCTTTAGCTGTTCGAAAAGCGTTGCCTACTTCGTTGTAAAAGCCATCATTGAGTTGGCAAATTTCTTTAGGCAATTATCCTCAAAGGTTAATACACTTGCCGATCTCGAAAAGATACAAGATCGGATGGCTGTCACACTACGCGCTCTCGAGAAAATATTCCCACCACTTTCTTTGATGTTATGGAGCACTTGCCGGTGCATTTAGCCGAGGAGGCCTTGCTAGCGTGCCCAATACAATTTCGTTGGATGTATCCTAGAGAGGTACATCCATATTAAATTTACTTTGAAAAAGTTAAATTCCTTTTTACATCTCGCTTTAGCATAAGTAAATGTTTTTGTAGGTTTCTACTTACATTAAAATTATATGTTCAAAATCGAGCCCATCCCGAGGCCTCCATAGCTAAGGCAATTGTGGTGAAGAATGCATGACTTTTTGTACGCAATATTTGGATGACATTGAGACAAAGTCCAATAGTCCTAGAAGAAATGATGATGAAGGTGATGAGTTAGGCCGCTTTGTAGGAAAAGAAGAGGTAATTACCCTTGATTACATCACACGAGTACAAGCGCATAGATATGTGCTTTTCAATACCGAAGATGTTGAACAATACCTAGAGTAAGTGATTCCTTACATGAGGCTTACATTCCTTATATCTTTTATATTTCAAATTAATACTTAATTCATATTTTCAATCCGCTCGTAATGCATCGTGTACATTTGAGGGAGACACTACCTCGTAATCAACGACATCTTATAGAGAAAGAACATAATGATAAGTTTGTTAGCCGGTTTAACGATTATGTAAGTATGAAACCACCTTCATATAATAGTTTCAATTTATCGTTTTAAATATTTTCTTATTAAATTTTGTTTTTTATAAAAGGTATGCACGACGAAAGATGTAGTGCCCGAAAGAATTACGAGTCTTGCATTGGGTCCTCATATGGATGCGAGGCGGTATAAGTCTTACATAATAAATGGTTTTCGATTTCGAGTGAAGGATGTCGATAGACGGAGGAAAACTCAAAATAGTGGAGTCATGCCGAATGCAAGTGTGACAAGTTTTGCAAGCCGAAAGGATAATAATCCCATTGTAGGGGATGTTAACTTCTACGGGAGTTGATTGAGATCCTTGAAATTCGTTATAGCAACTCAATAAGATTTGTATTGTTTAAATGTGATTGGGTTGATAACCGGACAGTAAGATGGAAGATGAGCAAAAATTTACTCTTGTAAACTTCAATCACAAGTTGTATAAGGATAATCGAGTTGGTGATGAACCATTCATATTAGCATCTCAAGCTGAGCAAGTTTGGTATGTTAAAGATCCTATAGAAAGTGATTGGAAAGTTGTGATGAGGATTACACCAAGAGATAGTTTTGACATATATTCAAATGATGATAAACAAGTTTCGATTCGATTCCACAATTGGTACCATTTTGCTCACAAAATCTGGATGAAAATGTTGCTAACGAAGAAGCATCGTGGGTGCGAGAGGGAGTTGATGGGGTCGAGATTGAAACTACTAATATCAATGACCTAGATGTTGATATGACCGATAATGATGATGTTGATATGGCCGATAATGATGATGATTAGTTTGAGTAGTATTTGTTTAGATCTTATTTGCTTACTATTTACTAAGACAATGTTATTACTTAAGTTTCATGTTTCAATCAAACTTGTTATTTTTGTATGGTTGAATATTAATATTGTTACTTCTATATAATATGTATTTGTTTAGGTCTTATTTGCTTACTATTTACTAAGACAATGTTATTACTAAAATTTGTGTCTCTCCGTCTTATATATAGGTGGTTTTTGTGTTGAAAATATGCCTCCTAAGGAGAGAGACGGTAGAGGGGGTAGCAACAAGAGGGGTAGACAAAACCCGCCGCCCGTAGTCCCAAATGATCCCACTTCCCCTAATGCATCATTGACGCCGTTTATGGAATTGACCCAATTGACCGCCGCTCAAAAGAAAAAATGGCGGAATTTGGAGGGTAGGAAATTTCAAGTCACCACTTTCCTTCATTTGCCGGTGTTGAGGAATTTTGGGTTTAGAGACGTTAGTAACAGAATTGATGACGCAAGCCGGGTTAGGTAATTTCCTGGGGAAGACTCCATCTACGTATTTGAGATATTCACTTGAGTTCCTTTCAACTTTGGAGGTAGGCAAGGGGTCACAAGAAAATTCTATTCGGTTTCATATGAATGATGAAGCCTATCGAGTGACTTATGATCAGTTGAGGGAAATCTTTGGGGTTGATCAGCCGAGAGGAAACTGGGTCGAGGCTGATGGGGGGACTTGTTTTTCTTTTCGGAGCTCACGGGATTGCCCCGCAAAAAAAAAATACCTTAGGGCTTCCTCTCTTTCTCACCCGGCTTGGAAATTATTTTACAGAGGTCTATCTAAGTCTTGGTTGGCAAACGGAGAGCCCGCTCAATTGAATGTGGCTATGGTAAACCTTTTGCGAATAGGGTTGAGGAGTTTTCAGGTGATTCCTGATTGGGTTGATATTTTTGTTCGGAGATGTGAGGCATTTGCCCTTACCAAAAAGGGAAACATATCAATTGGGGGGATGATCACATTGATTGCTCAAGCTTGTGTGGGTGAACCAAAACCCGAGGCGATGAGATTGATGGGGGCACGAGTTTTTATTACTGAGACTCGGCTAGTGCGGTATGACAAGTTTGTGAGGGACCGGAGGGCGACATAACAGTGTCTTTATTGTTTGAATATGGTACTCCCGGGAGGACGGTCCGTTGCAGGGTAGGGGCCACGTTTCCGAGTGGTGAACAGCTGCATTGGCGTATGCCCGGTGTTGATGATCAAATGGATCCCGTTGATGAGGAGGATGATGAGGAGCAGGAAGAGGAGGATCAGAGAGACAGGGTGGTCGTGGAGGAGAGCGTAACTGTAACCAGCAGGGTTCTTTTGATCAGTGGGATACCATGAGGGCATTTTTGGAGGAGCAGGAGCGATCAAGGATCGCTCGGGAGCAGAGCCGACATGCTTTGGAGGATGCTAGATGGGGGGAGGTTATCGCTCGAGAACAGAGTCGACAGACTTTAGAAGATGCTAGATGGGGGAGGTGCGGGATCATTTTGAGGGTTGGAAGATGAAACCGCCATTTTGGGAGCCCGATATACGCAAATGGGAGGCTTGGGCGATGCGAGAGAGCCCCGGAGTTACGAGCCGCTGCAGAGGATTATTTGACTACGATGCATTCGAGAGCCACTGCTCGTGTACAGAGGCGTTCTTCCCGTCAGACCTACTATCAGGGACAAACCTCCGGCTCTCATCAGTGATGTTATTATTGTGATGTTATTATTAGTGTTTCATGTTTCAATCAAACTTGTTATTTTGTATGGTTGAATATTAATATTGTTAATTGTAATATGTATTTGTTTAGATCTTATTTGCTTACTATTACTAAGACAATGTTATTACTTATGTTTCATATTTCAATCAAACTTGTTATTTTGTATGGTTGAATTGAATATTAATATTGTTAATTGTAATATGTATTTGTTCTGCTTCTTTTGATCAAACTCTTATTTCCTACATGATCTTGTTGCAGCAGCTCTTACTTTCTACCTCCGTCATCTGCTTCTCTAGGTACTCCTTTGATGCCTGTAGAAATTTGAATATATTAAATGAATATCCAATTTTTACTTTGGGATGTCCCCGCCTCGCTTCCCCACCGATTTGGTATTTGTTTTTTGTTAAATGTGACATATAACAAATGTGTCCACAACCCGCGGGAGCCCCCCCCCCCCGGTAATGTCATGTTTGTTGTTCCCCCTGCCCCGCTTCCCCACCAATTTTTTGTTTTTTGGTTGATTCGTTGGAAATGTTAGTGTAATGTCATGGTTTATGGTATTTGTTGTTATTGATCACATTTGACATTTTTGTTCGAAAAGTATTATTTATAGAGCAAAAGAAATGTAGATTTGGTTCTGTACATGTGCTCGTGAATGCAAGTTCTATATTCTTGGTGGTGATTGCATTGTGGATGTTTTTATCTCTTTATCATATTCATTTGTATTTAGGCCAACCCCAAGTGACCAAGACTAAGGTTAAGTTGAATTATATGTGATTGATGTATGATGTTGTGAGAATTGCTCAGGAGATTGTTTATCCTGGCTGTTGAAATGGCAATGACCATTTTCATATTTCAGATTTTTTAGGCTGTTTTTCTTTTATATTTCTTGAATTGGGAATTTGGGATTCAATTGTTGCTAATATTTCCCAATTCAATGTCTGTGTTTTTGTTGATTTTTATGTGAGTGTGTCATGTTTGACAAATTGCGTCAATGGATATTTTGGATCCGTAGGTTCTATTTACTTACTTGGGTAAATGTATATTATTCGTATGTGTTTTTGTATAAGCACTATTGCTCTTAGATTGATAATTTCACATATCTTTTTTGACTTTGACTTTGACTTTAAATATGCCTATAAATAGATTTCTTATTGGTTTTTTCTCTTGAATAAGGTTACTATTTTATGAAGAAATTAGCCATTGTACATTCCTATCTATATTAGTTTGGTTTATTATGATGTGGTGAATATCATTTCCGCGAGCTTGACTTTGTTGAATGATATTCCTATACTATTTGTTAATTAGAAAAGCTATCTAGATTTATAGCTTTATGCTGCTTGGCGCTTTTCACCAAGTTGTGCCTCTGATTACATTGTTTTTATACTCCAAGTATATGGGAAAATGTCACTAGTGAAATTTAATGCTCCATCATTAAGACTCTTGTTTGTGTTCAGGTCAGGTTCAGGATTTACAAGGATTGTATTCCGCTGCCTGAGAGTCGTTTGAGAACTGCTATAAAGGATAATTATAAAGGCTCAAAGTTTTCACAAGAACTCACTGATAAGCAAGTAAGAAACTGTTTACGTGATTTTATGGAGCTGAAAAACCTTAGTGGCCTTAAAATGCTTTCTTTCTACACTTGATTTTATGGTGAATATCATTTCCGCGAGCTTGACTTTGTTGAATGATATTCTTGTTTGCAAGATATTTAAAGCTGTGTAAAAAGCTGTTGTTATTGTTGTTGCTGTTGTTATTATTGTTGAGCCATAGAAACCTAGGTTGTTGTTGTTGTTTTCTGTTGCTGTTGCTGCTGTTATTGTTGCTGTTGCTGTTTGCTGTTGCTGTTGTTGTTTCTGTTGCTGCTGTTGTTTCTGTTGCTGTTGTTGTTGTTGCTGTTGCTGTTGCTGTTGCTGTTGCTGTTTGTAGATCATTTTGTTTCAAAAAATAGATAATACCTATAAATGATTTGAGGTCATCTAAGGAACTTTCCTTTGTGTAGTAAAGTTATAGACATTTTTATGTGCTTGGCAATTTTTATTTAAATGGTAAGCTATAGATATAGGTCTTATATCTCATATATAAGACCTATACATGATTTTAAAGATTAACTTTTCTTTGGAGTTATATGGTGGGATAGAAACTACATTATGGATTGTTTATATATTAATAGTATCCTAAACTTGATGACTTGCCTATATGTGTGTTACTATTTTTTGTGAAATTATTGTTGTACATGGAAATATTTGTTGGAAAAACTAGGGTGAGGGTAAGAAGGCCTGTTCTTTCTCCTCCATATCCGCCCACTTGGGTGTTGTTGTTGCTGTTTATAGGTCTTATATAAGATACATAAGACCTATAATAAATTTATAGGTCTTATACATATATTATAAGACTGTTTTTTTGGGTCCTTTACTTGGTTTATCCAATTTTTGTGCTATAATTGAATTGTCATATGACAGATATGCCGCCAAAGAAAAATTTATTACCAGGTCAGGGCTCGAACCCTAAAGAAAGAGGGCTGGCAAAACCAACCAGCAAATGGGGTAAAGAGAGATTGATGATAATATGGAATAATTATGGTCAACCAGTTGGTGGGGAAATGGCAAAACTAGCTACTCAGATAGGAATTTTTGCTAAAAATGGGGAACATTTCCCATTAACTAGAGAGTGGCCTCAGATGGACCATGAGTGCATAAATAACGTATGGAATGACGTTCTGGTAAGTTGTAATCCATATTTCTTACATAAATCTCTAGTACGTAGTCAAAAGTCTTATGATTCTCTAACAATTGTTTTTTTTTTCTTTGTTGAATTGTGTATATAGGAAAATACAAATGCTCCTCCGGAGTATTACCCGGTTATGGTTCTTTCTCTCGGTAAAGCGTGGCGTGACTGGAAATACCAGGTGAGACAAGCATATAATAAGTATTACTCAGTTATGAATATTACTCAGGTTATGACTTTGTTATGAATATTGACTCGCCATGAATATTACTCAGTTGAAACAGTTTTATAAGATGTATGAATCCGACCAAGACGCATTGGCTCACCCACCCCATGGGTGCGTTGCGGATCAATGGGCTGCACTTGTTGCGATGTGGGGTACGAACAAGGCTCGGGTATATTTCAAATTAATCTCAATCTATTATCGTAAATGTCTTATATAAGTAGTCAAATTAATACTAATATTATCTTTCTTTTTTTATCCAGGAAATATCAGAAACAAATAAATTGAATCGAGAAAAGCAATCGTGCCTGAATCGGACCGGAAAAACGTCCCATCCCAAAGTCATCAAAGAGGTTTGTCATCGTTCAATTTAGTTCTCAGTTGTCAATTCAATTAATGTTTCTTTTTGTATCGTATATAAATATATTTTTTTTTGTCAAATGATTCTATTATAAATTGTAGAGAGACGACAAGGGTTTACCAACTGATCGCGTAAGCATTTTCATAGCTACGCGCACGGGCAAAACACCCGCAGATCAAGAAACCACTCAAATGATTGTAAGTTAAAGTTTCAACCTTTTCTGTTTCAGTTTTGTTATTCTATAGAATACTTTTTTCATTTCTAACTTCATTTTCATAATATTAATTAAAGTTAAAACATTTATATTGAACATGTTGTTTTTGTTACAGCAAACGCTTAATGATGCAATTGAGGAGCTGCCAGAGGAGCAACAAAACTCTCCCACGGCGCGTGAAAATATTTTTGTTGGTATGATGGGCCCTGATGACCATGGGAGAGTGTGATGTATGGGAGGCGGCGTTAACAAAACTAAGGTGTTTGGTAAATCCCCAACTTCTCAGGCATCTGTATTGGAGGCGGTGGCATCCGTCAGAGCAGATTTTGAAAGGCAACTTCAGGAGGAACGCCGACAAAATGAGGAGGAACGCCGACAGTTACAACAACAACTTCAGGAGGAACGCCGACAGTTACAACAACAAATTGATGAATTGAAACGTTGTTTTATGGAACGACGTGGAAATGACGGTAATGAATAGGTGTTGTGGATTTTAGACATTGTGTATTTTGGATACATTCAACAACTAATAACTTTTTTGTATAATGGTTATTATGTCTGGATACATTCAACATTAATTGTGTTAATATGTAGATTGTAAATATTGATTGCATTTGTGTATTTTTGGTTATATACAGGTTGTATTTGTGTGTGTACAGGTTGAATTTGGTTTTTGTGAACGTATTTTTGGGGAAAATGAATTATACAAAGCTGGGAAAAAAATAGGCTTATTTACGGCGGTGACTAAAACCGCCGTATAAAACTGGGGACGACTCGTGCCCAAATGGGGGACGGATGAACCAGTAGGGGGTGTAAATGGGACGAATCGTGCCAAATTTGGACGAGTCGTCTCTATCAAGTTATTTACGGCGGTGACTAAATCCGCCGTATAAAATAGGGGTGTAAGCGGTTTAGCTCAAACCGCGATTTGAGACCGAGCCGAGCTAAACCGTGGGGTTTAGCTCGGTTTTTTTATTTGAGTGGTTTAGCTCGGTTTGAAAAAATGCCAAATCGAGCGGTTCGGTTTAGCTTGCGGTTTGAGGGTGCCGAGCCGAGCCGAACCGAGCCGAGCTAAACCGTTTAGCTTTCAAACCGAGCTACGAGACCGAGCTACGAAACCGAGCTACGAAACCGAGCTACGAGACCGAGCTACGAGACCGAGCTATGAAATCAAACCAAACCACCATAAACCATAATCCTAACCATTCATTCCAAATTAAATTAATCCCTACCTTTAATTATTTCAAAACCCTAAAATGCCTAACATTTGAACTGCCTCTTAAATCTCAATCTCATTAGTCATTACACAGAACAAAATTACGATCCCTTTTCCTTCTCTCTCTCTTCCCCTTCTCTCTCGACTCTTCGGTTCGGTACTCACTGCCCCTCATCCACCCTCGCCGGCGCCGCCTCAACGTCGCAGCATGTAGATCTCACTGCCGCCTCTACGTCGCTCACTCTCACTGCCCCCGTCTCTCTCTTCTATAGTCGCAGGCGAATTCACATCCGCCTCAACATCGCCTCAACGACGTCGCTCACTCTCACTGCCCCTTCTCTCTCTTCTATAGTCGAAAACAAAGGCATCCATGGATAACCTCAGTGTATGTGTTCTTAATATCCCTTCAATTTTATCAAATTTCCTAATTTTCGTCTTTAATTTTCGTCTTTAATTTTCGTCTTTAATTTTTTTTCTTGAATAACCTATGTTTGTTTGTTGTTTCTTAGACTGAAAATTCAAGGAAGCGAGCTTGTTCGACTCAAGACACGGAAGTGGAGTCATCTGCAGCTACTGGAAACTCTGATGTAAAGAGTAAATCTTCTACCTCGGCAGTTTGGGATCATTTTGATAGAGTAATGGAAGGCAAAAAACTTTCGCATTCACTTTGTAAGTATTGCAGTAACAAAAGCTTGGAATGAGGTAGTGCATTTAGGGCTATGCTTCTTTTGCATCTGAACAAGATATTGTTGGACACCTGCTTTATTTATTAATCAAACCTTGACTTACTTGATATTCATGCACGTAGAAACAGAATGCTCTTTCATAGTAATTCATCCTACATATTTACTTGTTTGTTTATTTTTTAAATTTTCATTATTTTTTTATTTTATTTTACCATCTCACTTTTTCATTGTTTTCTCATCTCTTTATTGATGAATATTACTATGATTCATATTAGGGGGGACCCAAATCGTTTTGTGAAGAAGGCTTTGTTGTTGTTGTTGCACTTGTTATCTTGAGAAGGAGGCCTTTATTCATTTTCATGCTCCCTAGCTATTACAGATTGTGTGTCATATTCATGTTATAATAAAGCCATATCTATGCCAGGTATTTTGGCTTGCTTGGATGGATATATGAATATAGCAAGCGAGTGTTAGTGTTGTATTAGCTATGGGATTTATTTACGTACGTGGCCAGTTAGGTGTTTCTACGAAAACATTGGAATGCTTAACAGAGAAGATCAAAGCCTCTTATTTAAACACATAACTATTTTGCCTAGTTCCTACCAAATGAGATATGGTGCAAAACAAAAATGCTCCAATTTGTTAAAATCTGATTCCTTCTGTTTCTATGTTGCCTAGGTGAAGATGAGTTCTTATACGATTCTGATTGGGTGGAGAAGCAACTGAAGTGCAGTCTTGAATTCTGGAGAGGTGAAAGAGAAGCTAGTTTTGTAGCAGAGGACGAGCACTGGAAATGCAGAATTTGCACCTTTTGTTGTTTTTGTGTTGTCTGGTAATGACTTGGATTTATAATTTGGTTTGTAATTTTTATTTGACATGGTTTGTATTTTAATTTAAGATTGTTGTCTGATAACTAGTACTTTAGCTTTAAAGTAATCAAGTTGTATTTGTATTTATTCTTTTTTTGTTGTAAATTTGTTTGGTTGATTCAAACCGCGGTTCAAACCGAGCTAAACCGAGCTAAACCGATTTAGCTCAGCTCGGTTCGATTTTTTTTTTAGCTCAGCTCGATTTGAAATTTTTCCAAACCGATACTAGCGGTTTGGCTCCTAAATTTGTCCAAACCGAGCTAAACCGAACCATTTACACCCCTAGTATAAAATGGCCTTGGACGACTCGTCTACAAAGGGGGGACGAGGGAACCTGGTGGGGGTGCAACTGGGACGACTCGTTACAAAGCGAACGACTCGTCTCTTATTTACGGCGGTTACACATACCGCCGTATAAAGATCACTCATATACGCCATAATATACGTATGTATTTCATTTATATACGGCGGTGGTATATCCGCCGTATATAGTATTTACGGCGGTTATCCCGCCGTATATAGTATTTACGGCGATGATTTATACGGGGGTCTATTTACGGCGGCTAGTTCGCCGTAAATACTATATACGGCGGGGCGCGTGGTATTTACGGCGGCGGATTTTAACCGCCGTAAATAAGCATGTTTCTTGTAGTGACAAATTAGCGACAACTAATTTTATCACACTAACAACATAATATTATAAGTCATCACTTGTATTTATAGGTATAATAAGCCTAAACCCATAAAGATTCCAATTCCTTCTCTATAAATAAACTGCTTCCTATCCAAGAAAAACATTATGTTGCCAAAAGAGATCACGCCAAAATAGGAAACAATTTTTGTTGCAAGAAATTCGGCCCAATCCAAGCTGGTGCCCGTCTACTCGGTCGTTTGCCTTCCTTGGCACGCCTGTGCTAAAAAAGTTGTGGCAACTGTCCGCCAATTTCCATTCTGCACGACCGTATTTGCTTATAATGCACAGTCGTGCAAGCTCTTTTCCAGCCTTTTGTCGTTTTTCTCCTCCTTCCGCTGCAACCCAAATTCTTTCATGTTTTGGTTTGTATCCAATCCTAACAACTTTTACTATTATACTCTCTTTTTCTTATTTCAAAAATACTATTGTTTGGAATATGTATCATTCTGACCCCCAAAATTTGGATTGAGGAACAAATTAGTCATGGAGTACAGATTTTGGGAAGAAATTATACATATTTCCAAGCTATAATGGTTTTATCTAAAGAAAATAAATATAATGGTAAAAATGAAATACTCTAAAAAGTATAATGGAAAAAATTGAAGTTGAGTGAACTATCATACT
This sequence comes from Adenophora triphylla var. japonica, assembly GCA_022495995.1. NCBI lineage: Eukaryota > Viridiplantae > Streptophyta > Magnoliopsida > Asterales > Campanulaceae > Adenophora > Adenophora triphylla. The sequence goes on along the minus strand of JAFEMH010002802.1, from coordinate 56,694 downwards.
ATTTGAGCATCATCATATTGACCATCCAACTTTCAAATTTACAAATGTTACGGTTGTATTAATGATTAATAGTAAATATTACCCAAATTGATAACGACCGTTAATACTTAACGACAAAAATATTTTTTTTTATTCCTAATCTTTATTTTTATTTTTTTGATTTTCATCCTTGTATTTTTTTTCTTCCAGTATCTTCCTATATTGGAAGATAATGGATAATTGGGTTATTATCCGAGTAACCACACCACATGTTATCACCACTTGCCGCCATCTATGCCACCACTTGCTACTGCCACCATCCATTGTTGCCACCTTCATGTCGCCGCCACATTTGCCGCCATATATCACCCTTCGTACATCCACCAGAGTGCCAGTACGTTAAAACGAAAGAGAAATGTTAAAACGAGATAAAAAATTGGGGCTAGGTGGTGGTTGCACCAGAGTGCCGGTAATTGTAAAGAGATGGAAGTTGAATGGTATGTTAGTGGTGATGGTAGTGATAGTGGTGGTGATGGTTGGTAGCAGTGATGGTGGTAGTGAAGGTAGTTTATGGGTGGTAGGTGGAGGTGGGTAGGTGGCAATGGAGGAGGTATGTGGGTGGCAATGGTGAGAAGGATTTTAAAGGTCAATCATTATTATTTGGTTGGATATAGAACAATATTGAAAAAAAGAAATTGTTTTGAGATGAAAACGAAAAATATAAAGATTTAGGAACGAAACAATACTTTTTTGTCGTTAAATAATTATCAGTTTATGCAACTTTGAAATGTGAATGGTTAAAATTGTTTTTGCCATAATTGTATTGTGGGTCGAAAAATTACTCAAAGTACCTTCTAATAATGTCTTGTTTATGAATTTGGCATCTGCGACCTTCTGTTTGACCTTCTGTTTACTGCAACAAGCTGCAACGATTCTACATTTTGATTTGGTATTCAACAATCCAGATGATGAGACTCACATTTTATCAAAACGATCTCAACTATATAAATGACGTAGCGGAAGACTTGATAGATATCAATTATTGTTGTAACGCGCACGTTAGCCAGTAATCGATCTTCAACCCACGTTGAATCACGCACGATTGCCGGAAATTGGACGAAAGGAGAACACACAAACTTTCGGATTTAACAGAGTAAAGACTCAATTTTCATTAATCAAAAGCTTAAATTCGGAATTACAATTAATCCTAATTATATAGTGACCCTAGGACTTGAAAAACAAGTCAAAAACTTCCCAAAATAACCCTAGTCTATATAGTAACCTAATCAATCAATAAAACTTTAAAATAAAGTCCTAATATACTTCTAATACCAAAAATACTAACAACTTAATATAAATCCGAAAATAACATTAAATATATATAAAACTAAAACTAAACTTATCACTATATTCATCTTCATTCTCCTCAGCTTCGAAAAATTCGTCCTCGAATTTGCAACAAGTTGTAGTCGAATCTTGATCATTGCATAAAAAAGATTTGTAACGATCCTCTCATTGAAATAATACTTGAACGCTTGAAATCTTCCTTTATGACCTTGTCGGACTTTAAACTTGCTTACTTGAGTAACAACTCACTACAAGAAAGGAGGCTTTTTACGGCGCCCATATACGGCGGCGAACACGCGTCCGCCGTATATATATTATATATACGGCGGTATTAGCAGCCGCCGTAAATACCTAATATATACGGCGGACGCGTCCGCCGTAAATAAGTAATGTACGTATATTTAACGTGTACGTATATTGAACATGTTGTTTTTGTTACAGCAAACGCTTAATGATGCAGTTGAGGAGCTGCCAGAGGAGCAACAAAACTCTCCCGCGGCGCGTGAAAATATTTTTGTTGGTATGTTTGGCTCTGATGACCATGGGAGAGTTCGATGTATGGGAGGCGGTCTGAACAAAACTAAGGTGTTTGGTAAATCCCAACCTTCTCAGACAGCTGTATCGGAGGCGGTGGCGGGGGTCAGAGCAGATTTTGAAAGGCAACTTCAGGAGGAACGCCGACAAAATGAGGAGGAACACCGACAGTTACAACAACGACTTCAGGAGCAGTTACAACAACAACTTGAGGAGGAACTCCTTAAGTTACAACAACAAATTGATGAATTGAAACGTTGTTGGATGGAACGACGTGGAAATGACGATAATGAATACTCCCTCCGTCCCGCTAATATTAGCACACTTTCCTTTTTGGGCGTCCCGCTAATATCCGCACACTCCCAAAAAGGAAACTTTATATTAATAAAATATTCACCCAACCCCACTCATTCTCTCTCCTACATTATTTTAATACTCACAACACCATTATAATTTATTACACCCTCCACTCATTCTCTCTCCACTCATTCTTTTACACTCACAACATTTTATTAAAATATCATATTTCTTAATTCCCGCGCAAACAGTGTTTGTGCTAATATTAACGGGACGGAGGGAGTAGGTGTTGTGGATTTTAGACATTGTGTATTTTGGATACATTCAACAACTAATAACTTTTTTGTATAATGGTTATTATGTCTGGATACATTCAACATTAATTGTGTTAATATGTAGATTGTAAATATTGATTGCATTTGTGTATTTTTGATTATATTGTGTGTGTACAGGTTGAATTTGGTTTTAGTGAACGTATTTTTGGGGAAAATGAATTATACAAAGCTGGGGAAAAAAGAAAAAAATAGGCTTATTTACGGCGGTGACTAAATCCGCCGTATAAACCTAGGGACGACTCGTGCCCAAAGGGGGGACGAGGGAACCAGTAGGGGGTGTAAATGGGACGACTCGTGCCATGGTGGACGAGTCGTCCCTATTTAGTTATTTACGGCGGATATAGTAACCGCCGTATAAAATGGCCATGGACGACTCGTTTGGACGAGGGAACCTGGTGGGGGTGCAACTGGGACGACTCGTTACGGAGCGGACGACTCGTCTCTTATTTACGGCGGTTACACATTCCGCCGTATAAAGATCACTCAAATACGCCATATTATACGTATGTATTTCATTTATATACGGCGGTGGTATATCCGCCGTATATACTATATACGGCGGTTGTCCCGCCGTATATAGTATATACGGCGATGATTTATACGGGGGTCTATTTACGGCGGCTAGTCCGCCGTAAATACTATATACGGCGGGGCGCGTAGTATTTACGGCGGATTTTAACCGCCGTAAATAAGCTTGTTTCTTGTAGTGACTTCCATCAAATCCGTCCAATGTAATCTAATAAACTCATGAAGTAACAAATTTTTTATGTAACTTGAAGAAAATGTCTTTGAATTAGGGATATCAAACGGATCAACGAATCGATGACTAATAATCTCATCATCGTAAATCGAAGGCTGAAACCACTCAATCATAGATTGTGGAAAAGGTGTATCGAAAAAAGGTAGGACACTATCAAACTGACAATTTTCACAATCACACTTATCATATTTTGGAGGTATTGACCAATCGATAGAAAGTTCGGTAGTCGCCGATTCGACGAAAGGCCACGAAATATCACCACCATCAGAATCCACCTCCCAGTCTCGCTGTCCGTCGCTGCCACCATGTTTAGGCTGATTCCGCCGAGCCTGTTGATTGAACAATTCGGTCATCCTGCCCGTTAACTGTTCCATCAACAACTTCATATGTTGATCTACGATGAATCTGATGCGTTCATCTCGAACCGCCTCATCTCTCTCGTAAATCGCTTCCACAGTGGCCTTCTTTCCTCGTCTCATTTTTCCTAGAACGAACCGGAATCTGATACCAACTGACGTAGAGGAAGACTTGATAGATATCAATTACTGTTGTAACGCGCACGTTAGCTAGTAATCGATCTTCAACCCACGTTGAATTGCGCACGATTGCCGAAAATTGGACGAAAGGAGAACACTCCAACTTTCGGATTTAACAGAGTAAAGACTCAATTTTCATTAATCAATCAATAAAACTTTAATATAAAGTCCTAATATACTTCTAATACCAATAATACTAACAACCTAATATTAAATCCGAAAATAACATTAAATAAATAAAACTAAAACTAAACTTATCACTATATTCATCTTCATCAATAAATGAAGATAAAGAATGACGGACGTGAAAGGTGCCATTAAAAAGCCACCACCCGAGAAGCAAAAGATTCGAGAGTCCAGGGGGAAAATACATGCATACATAGATAGTCTCCCTTGTTTCTATCCGGATCTAAGCAACTATTTGCACATTAAAACACCATAACACCACGATTCAAACAAGAAGGAACTTTCAGAATCGTCTAACACAATGGATCTCCGCCCAATCACCCCGTAATTCACCAAAGAGGAACCCGAAAACACAAATCACAATACCCATCAAAAAGAAGTATACGGTACGTCGAAATGCAGGCAAAACTAATTCAAAGTAGTACACTGAATTGGTTAGTTTCCCGCCACAGATAAACCTCTTTTATGAAGTAAAAATAAAAAAAAATCAAAATCAAACATGACTTATAGGAGCGGGTTTTACGGAGCCGATCCTCTCAAATCTTTTAATGACGTCGTCCCCAGCCCACTACTAACCCTCAACTGCCCACTAAGGGTCCGCTCCCGAGTTTTTTACTGCAAGGAAAGAAAGTGAAGGGAAGGGAGGGGGGAGGAAATGGCGATAACATTTCTTTCCTCCCAATCCGCGCACTCACGGGAGGATTGAAATGGAAGCTTGAAAAAACTCAGGAGCACGCCCAGGGAGGAAATGAGCTCCCATTTCCTTCCCTTTCCCCGCAAAACCAAACTCTGGAGCAGACCCTAAGGCTCCGTTTATTTGTGGGAAAATGTTTTTCAAAAAACGTTTTCCTCATTTTTCGGTGTTTGCTAAGCATCGGAAAATGGAGAAAATATTTTCCCCACTTTTGTAATTAAATAACTTACGAATTTTTTCTAATTAAAACATTTTCCGAAAAATGATAACTCTCTCTCTCTCTCTCTCTCTCTCTCTCTCTCTCTCTCTCTCTCTCTCTCTCTCTCTCTCTCTAATGGCATGGGTATGTTACTGATTTTTGGATTTGGCATGTCACGTTTGAATTCTGTAATGGGTCTTCTAATTGGGCATCTCCTATTACTCTCTGTGATTGTGTGTAGTCTGTGTGTGTTAGTGTTGATCTGTATACTCATATGACTGTTGATTGTTGTTCAGTGGAGCTAAGTTTTCGGCGGAGGAAGAGAGGGTAGTGATACAACTCCAAGAACAGTTTGGGAACAAATGGGCTCAGATCGCTACATACCTGCCCGGGAGAACAGATAATGATGTAAAGAATTTCTGGAGCAGCCGTCGGAAAAGATTGGCCAGGATTCTTCACAACCCTCCGCCATCACCATATAAGTCACAGAAAACCCCTGAACCTGCCCCTTCTCCACTTCATGTTGTTCCCACTTTGGAGGTAACAACTTGTGTGTGTGTGTGTGTTAAGGAAATTTTCATAAATGGGTAATACAAATTTTCTTGTTTCTCCAAGGTATCTTCATTTTGCTTGTGTTTCTGTACATTTTCGGGCACCAAAGTTGAGTTCATCACCAGATAGTGATGCAGAATCATCATCCTAAGTCGAAAATGCTGCAACGACCAATATGGCGCCCCTGTCGGAATTACTAAACTTTGACTATCCGAACATGGAGTTCTCACCAATGGAAAAGACCGATTCACAACATCCACATCTCTCTACTTTTCATGAGATTCCTCCCAGTCTCCAAACAAACCACCTTCCACTCGAGCTGTTTGCTAGGCTGGGGGACCCCAGCCCCAGTTTTTTCTGCGTTTGGGCAAGACAATGCTTTAGAAAGCACCATGATTGCAGGTATTGAAACACGGGGAAGCAGCGGAGGAAATGGTGGAGGAGAAATTGAGAATAATCCAGGTGGGACTCCGGATAGCTTCATTGATGATTTCCCAATGGCCATGTTCAACCACATTGAATCGCTTCCGAGCCCGTCAGAGACTGGTGAACCAAAGTGTTGTTTTCCATCTATGTTCAGATGTCCTGGGGGATTGATTAGGGTAGTTATTAATTGTTGTTATTTGTACTTTCTCGACTTAATTATTGGATTTCCTCTGTTTATTTGCTTATCATTCTCAAAACTATTTTGACAGTCTAGATTCTGCAGATATCATCCACTTATTTCTTCAGGGCCCGGACAAGCCCGCGGATAAATGAGACAGGCCGTTGTCCAGCGATCCGACCCCCACACCATATCAGCCAGACAAGGGCTCAGAAAACTTAATAGTAACACGAGTAGACAAGCCAAAAGGTGCAATCCAGAAATTTAACCAACAGAAAATCACAATCTCCATTAGTCCTCCACTATAAGAGTGGCATCTCCACCAAAAAAAAAAAAAAAAAAAAAAAAAACTGAAATAAGGAGTAACCCCTCCAGTGCCAGAGTCTTACCACCATGTGAAAACCTTACCTTGCTTCAAAGGAAGAACTCAAGCCACCACCAAAAACTAATACTCCATCATCAGCTCCGTGACTATGACTTACAACTTTGGGAAGATTACAGCTAAGACTTGAACTTCAGCCTCGAGATTATATATTCATATTCAATCCATATTCAACGCAGGTTTCTGCTCAAAACAACAATTAACTCTTCCGAGATACATCAAACATGAGAACAAACTAATCAGCTTCGTGTATCGAGGATTTTTACCAATGGCCTATCTAACAAAATACTGTAAAAGCAAAAAAGAAAATGGACTAAAATAACACATTCTTATGCTTCTATTTTTCTTTTTAATGAAATAGTCACGCATAATCAATCTCTGAACACTCTGTAAATGCATTATAATCTTGATTATTTAAGTACTCTCACCACACAGTCAAGTCAAGGCAGAACGGGAAGCTCTACTCTGTCAAAGCAAATGAAGCTGACACGACCATGGTCAACATTACACAACTTTAGGGGAATATCATCGCACTGTCTTTCAAGTTCCTCAATTTCTCGCTTGGATGGCGGACGGACACTACATGAAGAAGAAAAGTTTCATAGATATGAGAGATCACATGAAATAAATACACGAGACTGGAGAAGAGCAGTTGAAATGATGAGCCCAAGTAAATCAGACAAACATTTGCAAATGCTGAAATGCATATGAAAATAAAATTCAAAAACAAACTCTATGGCCTGGAACATGTGACATTTAAGAAGCAAAAATGACATTCACTGTTAAAGATCAGAGAAATGCTTTGAGGGAATATCAGCAATGCTCAAACTCTAAATGGTAAGAGGAGATATCGCAGCTCCAATACTTCTTTTAGCAACCACTATATTCTCTTTATGACAAAAAAAAATAAAAAATCACTTGCACGAATAAACCGAGAAACAAACTGATGATACTGATTATATTACTATGTAAACACACAGAACAAAAGATCACAACTTTCACAAATGCTTCTTTTAGCAGCCATCATATTCCAGTTCTACTTCCCATCATCTACACCCGGTATGAAATTGAAACAAGTCAAGCCAAAAATGACGCAAACCTTTCCCCGAACGACAAGACCCAAGAATCCCTTTGGAACTCAGGATTATCCTAATAAAGATTATGCAGAAGGGACACCTTGACCCAAAGCCCTCATGTGACACAAATCAAGGACTAATTGATGTTCGATGGATAGATGGAAACTAAGACTTTCATTCCCAAGTAGTGACAACCTTGGACTAAGTGTACGACGCCACAATTGATGATGAAAAACCAATTGATAAGTCGGATAATCGCCAAAAGAATTAGCCTTAGTTCACTCAATACATAAGAGATAACATATTGATAAAATGATGTGTAGACAAGCCCTAAGGATGAGTTTACACTTATTATCCCATGAGAGAAATATGAAAAAGGGAGACAACTCTATGTGTGAACACACTAGGTACATGAATCTAGAGCAAGAAAATGTGAATTCCAGTCCATGATGACCAGCCTTCAGTTACTCATCCATAATTACTTCTGAAAGTGTGAAGTCATTCACACGTTTTACTTTATTTTAGTTGAGTCTACTTTAGTGCTTTTTTGTGAGAGAAACGGTTTTGTAAACACTAGTTCATCCTTGAACTTGTGTGAGTGTTTATTAATTTTCTGTCTTCTCTTTACTTTGTTTTCCGTAACGAATTCATTGGTTTAATAAACAGAAGCTTATGTTATCTACAACACTTTGCTGTAGATATATGGTTAAAACATTTGTTCAATTCTTTGTTTTAATTTTCCACTGTAAACTGTATTTGTGTAGTCGCTATTGTAACTACATCAGGGCCTACATCATATCTCTGAGTTTTTCTATAAACTTTCCTAGCTACGAAAACTTTCACCTTCTAGAAAACTCTGATTTAGAATCCATTTGGCTTGTTAGAATTTAAAAACTATAGTTTTGGGTCTTTCCAACATTATATTAAGTGTTATATTTGGAGCTCTGGAACATCCAGGGCAATCCATAAAAGTTGCCATAAAAGTTCTGAAAATGCTGAAGAATTAAATGAGAGCATGTTATAGAATATGGCAGCGGATAGAACCATGGCTTGATCGTAATTCTTGCTGGAAAACTTAAAGTTTCAACTTTGTTTGAATATCTAGGCCAAAATACGTTTACCCTCCCATGTTTACCCTCCCATAGTATCCACTCGTTTGAAAAGTCGGTATGTTTGTTACCTAAACTTCCAAACTATCCCACTTTGCCCCCTGGCACTAACGAACGTTAGAAAAGTTAACGGAATAGGTCATGTGTTCGGCACACCGAACACATGATGACAAATGGCTAGTTTATAATGGTTATTACTCCCTCCGTCCCAGACCAAGAGTCCTACTTTTCCTTTTGGTCCGTCCCAGACCAAGAGTCCCTTTCCATAAATGGCAAGTTTTTGAATATATTTATACCCTTATAATTTAATATATTTACAAAAAAACCATTCATGATACCCTTATAAAGTTAACATATTTACAAAAAAATCAATCATTAACTTACTATTCCTCCCACTCATTCTCTCTCCTATTAAAAAACCAATCATTAACTACTATTCCCTACCCCATATTACAAAAAAATCATTCATTATACCTTTATAAAGTTAACATATTTACAAAAAAAACCAATCATTAACTACTATTCCCTATCCAACATTTAACTTTTATTCATTTTTTAAAAAATTTCTTAAGCGTGAAATCCTCCCGAGGACCCTTGGTCTAGGACGGAGGGAGTAGTTTTTAAGGGGTTAAAGGCAAAATTTTAAATATAAAGTGCTAAAAATTTATTTCTTTACCCAAAATAATGAACATTTTCTTAAATAATTAATATTTCCTAAAAATAATATTTTATTATTTTTTATGTTTTTATGTTTTTTTTTGTATTTCTCAACAACAACAACAACAAAGCCTTAGTCCCAAAATAATTTGGGGTCGGCTAACATGAATCATCATATGTTATCGTGAAAAAAAAAAAAAAAAAAAAAAAAAAAACTATGGTGCAAATTGGAAATCAGTGGATACTTTGGGAAGGTAAACGTAATTAATATTTTCAGAAAATATATTTTTAAATAGGAATAAAAATTAGAGAATATTATAAATCAAAAAATGTATTTTAAATGGAACATTATAAGGTTTTTTTATTTTTAAAAAATATTTTATTCCATAAAAATATTTTTCTTTTTTTTCAAAAATACAATTCTCTTAAAAAATACATTTTTTTGATTTAGAATATTCTCTAATTTTCATTTTTTAATCCTATTTAAAAAAAAAACCTAAAAATAATAATTATTTAAGATAATGTCAATATATGCTATTACGAACATAACTTTTTTTACAATAAAAATACAAAAATATATATTATTTTTTAATATAAAAATAAAAAATTTTATTTTCAAAAAATATTAATTATTTAAGGAAATGTTAATTATTTTGGAAAAAGAAATAAATTTTTAGCGCTTTATATTTAAAACTTTGCATTTAACCCCTCAAAACAAATAACCATTACAAAATAGCCCATTTTTCATCATGTGCTCGGCACATGACCTATTCCGTTAACTTTTCTAACGTTAGTTAGTGTCGGGGGCAAAGTGGGACAATTTGAAAGTTTAGGTACCAAACAGACCGATTTTTCAAACGACGGTGCAAATTGGGAATCAGTGGATACTTTGGGAGGGTAAACGTATTTTGCCCGAATATCTATTTGTTCAAAACATTGAGTTTTACAGCAAGAATCACGGCAGCCATGGTCTAAGTGAAACCAGGGACGAAATCTTGGTAAAAGTTCAAACTGACTTAAATAAAAAAGTATGCAAACATATATTTTGAATTAAATTATTGAAGATTCAAAGTTCGAAATCTAGAACTAGTACTAGTACTAAATTCCCTGGTTTCACTTTATTTTTTTAGAAAACTTGATTAAAACTTGACTAGAAATTTATGAATATTTAAAAATCCTCATAAAATTTTAAAAATAGTTGTTGATATCATTTTTAGTGGTTCACTAATTACAATTATTAGAATAGCGTAGGGATGATTAAATTTTCATAGAATGTTGGTGAAAGTTTAATCAAATTGACTTAAAAACCAAAGTAGGACCCTTTTTAGGATGGATGGAGTTTTGTGTTACTTTAGACATTATTGTTCTTTAAAAAATTTAGTATAATAATAAATAAAATAAGAAACTTAATACTCCCCCGTAACAAAAACACATCTCATTTTATTTTTTGGTTGGTGCTTTATCTGCCCCGCTCGTGACAAGGAACATGATAACTGGTTTTAGATTTCAAACTATCTCATTAAAAATCAAAGGATCACATTAAAAATCATGATACTGACGCATCCATCCATGGTAGGGGAAAAAGTTGGACGAATTCAAACGTGGGGTGGGTCTTTAGGACTGAAATCGGTCAAGGGTGCAAAATGGGATTGGGTAGATACTTTGAGAGGAACATATTATGAACCTATTCTAAACCACATCGATGTAAATAGCAATTTGTTTACAGTAAAGCAATATGGGGGCGTCCAACCATACCTGGTTAGACAGAGTACACATGTTGGCTCGCCAGGAGAAGACTTCTTGAACTTGCTGTTAGGAGGGTAAACATCAAACATTATCCTCACTTCGTTAATCTGTATACTACTGAACAACTCAGAGATGAAACTATCGTCTTTATATCCCTCATCTCTATTCACAATGATATCTGATTTGCCTTCAACAAATGTAGACTTACTTTTAATACTTTTCATAGTCCATGGGACACCATGGCGCTGAACAACATAACCATACTTTTTCATGAGTCTATAAACCTCAAAGGACTCCCAACAACATCCTCCCTTTCCTTCTGAAACCTTCTTATACAAATCTTCAAGCGTAAGACATCTATCATCATTATCCAATAGATGCAAAGCCCCAATTTCCATCAAATACCTACAAATTAGCAGAAGATAAATCACTGAACACAGAAGAATAAGTGCTGTCAAATCCCATTTTCATTGAATGTGAATTAATTACATTAGAGTAACAACTTTTGAAATAATTCTTTTTTAAATACAACATACTTTTGAAATAATTCTTTTCTAAACACAACATCCTCGGAAAAAAAAAACATGAACAAACTTTCGCACTCCCTCCGACCCATATTAAGTGTCACATTTGACTTGTCAAACTTTTTTAGGAATGTGCTTTACTTGTTTGTACATGGCTTGTAACATGGTAAAATTTCACTAAAACTATTTCCTTATTTATAAACACGAGACTTATTTGGGATGGGCTATAAGGAAAGCATGACACTTATTGTGGGACGAGAAACAACAACAACAACATTACCCCAGTGCCGCAAAGGCTCCACCTACGGTGGGGTAAGGAGGGGTCGGATGTACGCAGTCTTGCCCCTGTATTAAAGCACAGAGAGGTTGTTTCCGGATGACCCATTTTGAAAATTGCATCAGAAATTGCATGAACGGACTTTTGCTTCATAACAAAGAAGAACATACAATTTAACAAGCCATTTTGCTTTATTCCATCATATTCTGAAGACAAAAAATAGTGAGTCTATGGCTGCATCGGAAATGATGGAAAGACGCTCATTATGGGACATAGGGAGTATATTCTAAGTTTCAGTAGACAGCCTACTTGGACCATATTTTGTCAGTGGATCATGATTTTTTACGCTCTTGTTCATGAGCATCACAAAGTTCTTTTAAAGAAATCCGAATATGCAAGAATTGAATTTTTTTAACCAATCAGAAAAGGAGAGGAACGTATCTGCAGCAGACGACCTCTATCGAAATAAGAGGTTTGGTTAGGCGGTAACTGCTTAATATGACATACAAATTAGATGCAGATATTAACAGTTCATATGTTTTGCCTATTGTGATGCCATCAAGGACCGTGAATTATGACTTACAAAGTCTCTTCAACTGTGCAATAAACCTTGCCATTACGCACTAGCCCTGTCGTTGTCCACTTACCCTTAGGAGCAACAACCTCAGCCATTCCCAACTCCTCTTTCCAGCGAGCAGTGGACATCAGTTTCCTAAGGAGCAATAATAGTTTTCATATCTCACCCGGTAATAACTGTTCAAAGAGTCCTTCGGTCAGATAATATACCTGAACTGTAACTTGGGCAAGTCACCAGATGCATAGCAGTTTTCCTCATCATCATTTGAGTCCGGCGCAGAAACCTCTGAATTACTTGTTCTACCTGAGGAAGTTTCCCAGTCCTCTATTTCTGCCATTGAACACTGGTCCAACAGAATTTGCCTCACAACCTAAGCAAGAAGAGGATCCTAACAGCTGACACACGGGCAAATAGTAACAATCATAAATGCAAGAATACGACCTCATAAGTTACTCGCACACCCGATCCACGTAAAGAGACCAATAACCCCATCTCGGGTGTCTACTCAAAGAGTCTCAATTTAAAAATCAAGCATGTAATCATATACTGACTTTGACGTTACTGATACACGAAATCACAAGTTGCTCATCAGCAATGCATCAATCATGATCTAATGACCTTTATGCTTTGCCTGATTACTGGAAATATGAGAGATAGGAACTGATTTTTCTTAAAGGGACCTCCACAGTTTTTGGAGAAAGAATCAAGAAACTTGGCATGATGTATAAACGCATACACAATACATTAAAGTCACTACAATCAATGGTATACTCCCTCAGGCCTCAAAGAGAGGGTCGGTACACATCCTATGTATGGAAGTCCAAATCCGGACCGTAGATTTCACAAAGGGTGCTTTGGTTATTTAACTGCCCACCACCCAAAATTAGACACAATCCATTGTATCACAATATAATCTCGAACATCCATGATAATCGAATAATTATCAGGAATGTTGCTTATGAATTACTATCTACGTCTCATAACAAGTGTCACAATTTACTAGTCAAACCTTTTATGGAACTTGTTTTACTTGTTTGTACCTTGCTTATTATGGAACGGAGGGAGTATAAGGCAATGGATACCCCTTAAAATTGAGAAAGAAACAAGAACTTAAATGGACTGTTTTTTAAACTAAAAATTGACAAGCAGGCGGAATGTACAAGAATATTGTTCAATTCAGCAGAGAGAGTCTCGAGAGATCATTTAAAGAGAGCAACCGTGTGGTAATTGTCAAATGGGGAGGCGCAGCTTGACTGTGGCAAAAGTGCTCCTTGCAAGCTGAAGGAGAGCTGCGGCGCAATGATGTGTTTTGATCTCAAACGCTGTTGTTTAGAGTTATTCCAAGTCTTTGGTTTGTTGTTTTATTTTGGGGGCACTATGATGTGCCCTTGAAGCAAGCTCTTGGTCGAGCATGCGGAGTCACAAGACCTGTTATTGCATGTTCTGTGACTAGCAATGAGGGAGGCCAGTTGAGTTCCCAAATACAGCAACTCAGGGGTTCTATCGAGAAACTCTTAATCTAGATTGTGATTTGTGAAGCTGATTTAGCATGAAGGGCCTCTGCTCTGGAACTGGATTTTTAAGGCCGGCTGAATGAGTTGTTTTAAGGAAGTGTCTGTTTTTTCTTACTTCTCTTTGGCATCGTTATGTGATGCAGACTGGCCAAAGGTAGTAAAACTGATAAGAACCTCTGTTAGGTTATCTCGAGGGACAGAAGATTACTGAAAACACTGAGATTATGTCATAGCTTGCCAAGTTGTTGTATTATATCTGATTTAAAAGAGAGAGAGAGAGAGACTCGCAGTGGAGGCTATTTTGGATCTGAGCAAGCAAAAAAAAAAAGAAGAGAACTCTGATGGATGTGTTTAGGAATGACATGTTGACAACAAATTTATTGGTTAAGATAAGCTCATAAGCATAAATGTGTCATTATAATTATTGAATAGCAGCAAAGTGGGGAGTTTTGGGTTGACATGGTTGACATTCATATACATATGTCTATGGTTTTCCGACCTATTCAATGCAAACATAAACCATATACCTTTTTCTAATGTCTGATAACAAAACCTACATGATCATAGTATCTTTCTCGGTTCTTTTGACAAAGCCAGACTTGTCATTTCAACTATCTACAGCTTTTACTTTTTCTAATACAGCAAGGATAAAACGAGGGGAAATTGCACTTTACTGCCACTAAGTTCACAAGAAGTTGCAATGTAGGACCTAAAGTTTCATTTTTGCAATTTAATACACTATGTTCACAGTTTGTTGCGGCAATTTTGGACGACCATTAAAAAATGAAGGACGACAGTTAATAAAAGTTAACGAGATTCTTTGAAACTTACACTGGCCACCCTGAAATTATATATTTTTTCTGTTTGTAACTATTCCATCAATTTTATTTAAAAAAAAAACAATCATACAAGGAAAAAATTATTTTGCTTCAAAAAATAAAAATACAATAAATATTATAATCAATTATTCAAAATAATTAATGGTTTATAAAAATAAATTATATAACAATAACTTTTTTTTTGAAATCAAATATAATTTTTTTAATTAGATATAATGATATTACTAGGATCAAGTTTTTTTTTTAAAAAAAAAAAAAGATTATTAGAATTATATCCAAAAAAAAATAAAAACTAGTAGTACTAAATCACTGCTTTAAAAAAAATAGTCTTTAATAAATAGTTATAGTCAAACTAACCCCACCCCATCAATACCCCCAACCAACTGCCCACCCACGCGCTCTCCATCTTCTTCCTCAACTAACCTTACCGCTTCCACTCCCCACTCCCTCTTCCCACAATTCTGGCAACCTATCCCTTTACCCACTCCTCTTTCATCATCACCACCAATTCAGACACAGTCCCACCCACCCGAACTTCTCTTCCCAAACAACGTAGTTAGCCCCATTTCGTTCCCCCTCACTCGCTCAGATCTCCAAAAGATCTTTGTTAATTTAGGAATCATATGAATAGGCTTGACAAAAACCCTGGATGGCTTTTTCGATTTCTCGAAAAAGAGAAATATGACCACTTTGGCCGGAACATTATCACCACATGATATCCATATAGGCACGAGAGAAGAAATGGCACGAGCAAACATGGTTGACCCAATATCAATCCCAGTAGATATACTGTATGCAAAAGAAGTTTGGCCGAAAGATCACCCAATAGCAGCAAAGTGGATTGCAGCGTTAGAAGGATGGAATACATCACACCTCACCAAGCAGTTAACATCGGATAGTACTAACTATTTATCAGAGAGTGATGAAAGTGATAATGGAGAAAACTACTTTGATCCTTATGAAGATAACCCATCTCATCCAAATTCTAGATGGAAATAAAATCGACAATGAATGACAAGCACCATCCATCGTGATTATGTCATTACTCTAATGATTTAAGCGCTTAGATCATTTTTTTATGATGTAAGCACTTAGGTAATCTTTTTAGTGTTGATTTCTTTTTAAGGCACTATGTGTGGTTGTAAAATAAAAATAAGATTTTCTCTTATATTCTTGTAAAAAGTTTGTTGTTTGTATTTCCCCCTTATGTAATATAAATAGGGGAGAAATAAAAACCAAGTTTCTTATATATCTCTCTCCTTTCTCCCAATTTTCTCTAGTCTCTAAAATATTTCCTTATATAATTATGATCCCCGTTTAGTTATAATCCCAGTTTAAATGTCTTGTTCTTGAGTATTTCCAATTTAAATGTCTTGTTTGTTCGAGTCTTATTGTTGTTACAGGTTTTCTATATATCTGCCATATACCCCCTTATTGGGGAAAGTATGTTATTTTGTTTAGAAAATGTAATCGATAGAATTGTTGCAAATAAAAAATTATTGAATTTTAGGTGGTGGCCAAAGCAAGTTTGAAAGAATTTTGTTTACATTTTCATCCTTTCCGTTGATGAAAGTATGGTGTTGAAGAGGCCGGAGCGGGGGGGGGGGCAAAAATTCATGTGGGGGGTTGATTTTTTTTATTTATTATTTATTTATTTTATTTTTTTCAACAACCTTTTTACACGATGACATATGAGGATTCATGTTAGCCGACCCCAAATTATTTTGGGACTAAGGCTTTGTTGTTGTTGTTGTTGTTGTTGTTTCATCCTTTCCGTTAACATTCATTAACTGTCATCTATCATTTTTAATGGCCATCCAAAATTGTCTTGAATTGCAACAAATTGTGAACATAAGGTACGAAATTGCAAAAAATGAAACTTTAGGTCCTACATTGCAACTTCGTGTGAACTTAGGACGAACATGGAGGAGCTAGTTAAGATTGGGGAAAGGCTATTAGAGAGACCTGTTTCAAGAATTAATAACAACTACTCTTTGCAAATAGAGTCCAAGTAAAATAGAGTTTCTTCGGGGCATTTTCTCAAACATTTTGAATGCGGACTCTAAATCACGACTACCCTTTGCAAATTAATCAATCAACGCACACACATTAGATTGGAAACGCTCTGGTTATATCGGAAACCCAACATCAATTAAATTTCATGAGATCAGAGAACTCCAAGAAAAATCAATGTCAACAATTATGAGTTTTTCATATCCACAATTTCAATTAAATCAACACCATACTTTTTAAGATATGATAAGATAATGATAGAACACAGCCTTTGAAAAATCATAAGAGCAAACATTCAACTAAAACTCCATCAAAAAGTGCAAAAATTATTGAAATGGCACAGTAAGAATGAAAGGAACTAATTATTATATGTATTTGAGAAAGATTGATGACATACCTAAACCTTAAGAAAGATTGAAATAGTATCTAAAATGTATATGAATTAGAGTACCATTTTCAAATCTGACTTGGTTTTTTCAGATTTAAAATTTTGAAAATAAATATAAGCAATCATAAAGGCAAGAGGTTTGAATGAATAAGATACTGAGCTCATTCAGACCCCCCAATTCAGGCCAAACAAACTTTATTGAAAAGAAGTCGAGGCTGATAAGTTCTTCGTATTAAACATTTAGCAAGAACCCCAACAGTTGAAACTTGAAATAAGCCAAGTTGAATTACATTAAGCCATCCGAGGAACTACTAAACAGGAAAATAAATTGAGAGGGAACCTTCAAATCTTCAATCAATCGACGGCGCAGTAGAGAGAAAGGAGAATCGGAGGAACCGAGGAAGTGGAAGAACTGTATTGGCACCGCCGCAGCAGAGAGAGATGAGCGGGGAGGAGAGAGAGAGAGGAGCGTCGGAGAGAGAGACGACGCCGAAGGAAAGAGAGAGGAGCACCGCAGATAAGCCCTAATTTCTATCTCCAAAAACCCTAAACTTTTACTTATATACATAGGATTATTTGTATTTTCTAAAACAATAAGGGCTAAATATATATATATATATATTCGGGTCGGGTCTCGGGGACGACAGTGGTGCCGAACCTGATCCGAATCCGATCGGGTCATAAAAAATTGAAATCATATCCGAAAAATTCGAATCGGATCACATTCGTTACAGATCGATTTCGGTTAAATTGTCACAACTTCAATTTTTAAAAGCTTCTTTCTGCATATACAATAGTCACAATAATAGTTAACGAAATTCTATAAGCAATAAACACATTGGGAAAACTATCCAAATCTATCAAAAATTTCAAAATATCAATAGCTCCCACTATGTATACGAGTAAAACCTCCTAAGCAACTTCAATTCCACATATAATTCATTTCCATCAATATTAGATAACTCATTATACTTGAGAGCATTTTCAAATTGAATACAAACATTCTTCAAACTCATATCATCCAATGACTTAAACTTTCATCCAATGACTTAAACTTGTGAGAAGTAAAGAAGAACCCAAAAATATTATCATATTTTTTAAATTGCTCAAATCTCATAGTAAGAAAACTAAATGCTTGATCGAATATGTAAAGAAAATAATTTACTCTAAATGCTTCCTCTCCGGATAATGGAGTAATTGACGATGCACTTGAATTATCAAATTGTTTTTTTCTTCGAATTTCACACTTACGAGGAAAGATAGGATTAAGCCTGGCAGTTGGGTTGGGTCATGGATTCAAATGGGTCATGAGTTCAGATGGGTAAGTACAACCCATTCAGTTTTCGGGTCATTTCCTGAGTCGGGTCGTCAAAAAACAATTTTTTTTGCTTACTGGTCAAAAAAAAAATACATTTTTTACTTAGCCGTACAAATTACATTGATGCCCCTATAAACTTTAATATCAGAAACAGGGATGGATCTATTTTTCTTTTTACCTAAGTCAACCACTATATGTAACTTTTTTTATACATGAAGTTATTTTTCATTGTTATTATTGTTTACAATATTTTTTAAATACCAAGCCCACGCAGTTCCAAAATCCCAGATTCGCGCCTGGTTGTGACCATAAGATAGTATCAAAAATTTCTCGGCCTTTACCTTTTTCTCTTATTTTTGCGAATCGGTCATTCGAATATGTGAGCTTGTTAGGGGGCTTTCTCGCTCTAGCTCCGATATCTATAGGAGTTATCATAGCATTTAAACGGTTGTCTTTGGCTTCAAGCAAGTCGTGGGGAGGATCGCAGGTGTGGTGTGGGACGAGTTGGGTTGTGGTGGGGAGGATCGCAGGTGTGGGTCGTGGGACGAGTTGGGCTGTGGTGGGGAAGATGCGGGTGTGAGTGGTGGATTCTCTCGGATGAGGGGGGTCATGAGTGTGAGCGGTGGATTCTCTCGATTGAGGGGGGTTGTGAGTGTGAGTGGTGGATGCTTTAAGTCGGGGGAGTGGGGGCTGCCTCATCGGTTCTAGTTCATTGTATATCATCCTAACAAGGTGAACCACAGTGAAAGATTAGTTAGGCATTTTAAATTAATAGATAATGAATGAAATTCTAAGAATTTGAAAGAGGACATACTCATTTTCATCAAAATCTTCCTCCAATTATTCTTCCACAGTCATTCCGAAGTAGTTCCCTTGCATTACCGATTCATTGTTTGGAATTTGCATGCCCTATACACGTCATAAATTTCATCATCAGCCTCGGGTGTATTACATGTGATTTATGTCAGAAAAACAACAAATAATCAAAGTTGCTAACCTAAAACTGAATAAACACAACAATATTATAAGTAAAACATGCTAACATCTATATCTGATGCCATATCTCTCTCTGTATGCGATACCAGTTGTCTCAATTGCAATCTATATGTTCCCCCACGCGCGCGTATCATATCATCTTGCCATGGTACTATACATTGGAAAGTAATTGAAAATAAATAAAATAAGATAAAATAAAAAAAGGAACTAAAACAAGAAGGAACACTTACCTAGTGTCAATAAACAATTGATCATCATAAATGGGGACATGGGCAGGAGGTAGCATATCCTGCACTAGTTGTTTCTTATCCCAAATGGCAATCAACTTCTTGTACTTCTTTTTGAAATCATGTGCATCGGGCCCTCTGTTCTGCTTCATCTTGATATTTGAAAATTTAGACTTGAAACACTCAAGACATTTGTTTGCAAGCAATCCAAATTGTCTTGCATTCAAATGTGGCTCATGATGCACAAAGAAGTTGCAAAATGTTGGGACTAGAAGAGTCCCAAACTGTACATGGTAGGTGATATATGAAGAGGGCGGGTATCTAGTGTACAGCGTCCATATAATGTCCTGTTCACATAAACAATTCATAAAACAAAGTGTATTTATTCTCAATTTTGAAAAAAGATAAGCAATGTAGTACAAAACTAAATTTGGTTAAATTGTGTGCTCCATTAAAAGTTACAGTTTCAACAAGTTATTAAAAGCACAAACAAGAAGCAAAATGTACCTTTAATCATAAAGCAAGTGAGTTTTTGGATATAAGCAATTAGCCATGCTTCTACAATGCAAAGACAAACTCATTCAGAATGAGCGATAAAACTTACGGCATCAACAAGGTTGGAGAGAACATTCCTCGCAGCTTCCTCCATATCAGTCATGTATTTGGATGCATGATTGATGGAAGTCGTGGAAGCAACATGCTTTAGGAGAGGCATGTCATATTCTTCATCTCTCCAATTGATATGAATGACATCCCGAAGTTTCGGAATGCGAACGAGGAAAAAGCTATGTTAGACAAAATAAAATATTAATATTAGAAATAAAATAAAAATAGAATTGAATAAAAAATTAAATTTAAAAAAACATTGATTAACTTACCATAAACACCCACATATTTCCATCAATAGATTTCTTCGTATTGTCATCCTTTTTATTCAGCCCTTGGATGACAAATGTAAACAGTGTTGCACCCCAAGCATAATTATTGATTTTCTTGAAGTCCTCCACGAACTGGACATATGTAGTCTTAGCAAAATCATCATTGATTGACATAATAAAAGAATGGATTAGTACCGGTAGGATAGCCTTTATCCTCTGCTATGTACTTTTTGTGCTATTAGTCGTAAATTCTCGAAGTTCGTGCACAATGCATCTTTTGTTTACAGCCCAAACAAACACCTGTCTGTATGCTCGAGGGTCTCAACTTATATTGCAGATCAATGGCTCACCCGTAATAGGCATGCGATAAGACATAGAACATCTTCTAGTGTGATACCAAGTTTGTGTCCATTAAAGTCGAAAACTCCATTGCGAACATGATGCTCAAGCAATACCTTAATTACCAAAGTCAATAACTCCTTTAAAGGAAATGAGAGCAGCTCTAATAAACAAATAGATGATGTCCGTTGATTGAGTTCTTCTTTGAACTCCTCATCTAGCTTGTAGTGTGTTTGTATATTGGGGCATGTTCTCTTATAATTCTTAGTTTTTCCAACCTAATGGTAATCCTTCTTACCCTTGGATGAAGTATATTTGAACAGTTTCTTTGAAAATTGAGATTTAGAGGAAAATGAAGTGATTTTGTCTTGGGATTATGAATTTTGGATGATTCGTGATAGTGTTATTGTGTGGACTAGAAGCTAAAACTTGTTCATAAAGTTCAATTTAAATTTCATAGACTCAACTGATCCTAATAGTTCTCAACTGAATTCTTATTTTTTCTCCCCTTATGATTTGGGCTATTGGTCCTCCAAAGTTAAACAGACTTTAATATACCTTAATTTATGTCCTCTTGAAACAGATATGAGAGTTATTGCAACACTGTACAACAAGCTAGATGAAGAGTTCAAAGAAGAACTCAATCAACGGACTTCATCTATTTGTTTATTAGAGTTGCTCTCATTTCCTTTAAAGGAGTTATTGACTCCGGTAATTAAGGCATTGCTTGAGCATCATGTTCGCAATGGATTTTTCGACTTTAATGGACACAAACTTGGCATCACACTAGAAGATGTCCTATGTCTTACCGGCCTGTCCAGTACGGGCGAGCCATTGATCTACAATATAAGTCGAGACCCTCAAGCATACAGACGGATATTTGGTTGGGCGGAAAACAAAAGATACATTCTGCGCAAACTTCGAGAATTTGCGACTAATAGCACAGAAAGTACAGAGCAGAGGATAAAGGCTATCCTACCGGTACTAATCCATTCTTTTATTATGTCAATCAATGATGGTTTTGCTGAGACTACATATGTCCAGTTCGCGAAGGACTTCGAGAAAATCAATAATTATGCTTGGGGTGCAGCACTGTTTACATTTGTCATCCAAGGGCCGAATAAAAAGGATGACAATACGAAGAAATCTATTGATGGAAATATGTGAGTGTTTATGGTAAGTTAATCAATGTTTTTTTTAATTTAATTTTTTATTCAATTCTATTTTTATTTTATTTCTAATATTAATATTTTATTTTGTCTAACAGAGCTTTTTTCTCGTTCGCATTCTGAAACTCCGGGATGCCAATCATATCAATTGGAGAGATGAAGAATATGACAGGCCTCTCCTAAAGCATGTTGCGTCCACTACTTCCATCAATCATGCATCTAAATACATGACTGATATGGAGGAAGCTGCGAGGAATGTTCTCTCCAACCTTGTTGATGCTGTAAGTTTCTTCACTCATTCTCTGAATGAGTTTGTCTTTGCATTGTAGAAGCATGGCTAATTGCTTATTCCCAAAAACTCACTTGCTTTATGATAGATACATTTTGCTTCTTGTTTGCGCTTCTAATAACTTGTTGAAACTGTAACTTTTAATGGAGCACACAATGTAACCAAATTTAGTTTTGTACTATATTGCTTATCTTTTTTCAAAATTGGGAATAAATACATTTTGTTTTATGAATTGTTTATGTGAACAGGACATTATATGGACGTCGTACACTAGATACCCGCCCTCTTCATATATCACCAACCATGTACAGTTTGGGACTCTTCTAGTCTCAACATTTTGCAACAACTTCTTTGTGCATCACGAGCCACATTTGGTTGCAAAATAATTTGTAGTGCTTGCAAACAAATGTCTTGAGGGGTTTAAGTCTAAATTTCCAAATATCAAGATGAAGCAGAACGGAGGGCCAGATGCACAGGATTTCAAAATGAAGTACAAGAAGTTGATTGCCATTTGAGATAAGAAACAGCTAGTGCAGGATATGCTACCTCCTGCTCGTGTCCCCATCTATGATGATCAAATGTTTATTGACGCTAGGTAAGTGTTCCTTCTTGTTTTAGTTTCTTCTTATTTTATCTTATTTTATTTATTTTCAATTACTTTTCAATGTATAGTACCATGGCAAGATAGCAAGATGATATGAGTCGCGCGCGTGTGAGAACAGATATATTGCAATCTAGACATCGGGTATCGCATATAAAGAGAGATATGGCATCAGATATAGAGGTTAGCATGTTTTACTTATAATATTGTTGTGTTTATTCAGTTTTAGGTTAGCAGCTTCTTTGATTATTTGTTATTTTTCTGACATAAAACACATGTATACACCCAAGGCTGATGATGAAATTTATGACATATAGGGCATGCAAATTCCAAACAATGAATCGGTAATGCAAGGGAACTACTTCGGAATGACTGTGGAAGAACAATTGGAGGAAGATTTTGATGAAAATGAGTATGTCTTCTTTCAAATTCTTAGAATTTCATTCATCATCTATTAGTTTAAAATGCCTAACTAATCTTTCACTGTGGTTCACCTTGTTAGGATGATATATAATGAACTAGAACCGATGAGGCAGCCCCCCACTCCCCCAACCGAGAGCATCCAACGCTCACACTCACGACCCCCTCAACCGAGAGAATCCACCACTCACACTCACGAACCCCCTCATTCGAGAGAATCCACCACTCACACCCGCAATCCTCCCCACCACAGTCCAACTCGTCCCACGACCCACACTTGCGATCCTCCCCACCACAGTCCAACTCGTCCCACGACCCACACCTGTGATCCTCCCCACGAATTGAAGCCAAAGACAACCGCTTAAATGCTATGATAACTCCTATAGCTCTCGGGGCTAGAGCGAGAAAGCCCCCTAAAAAGCTCTCAAATCCGAATGACCAGATTCGCAAAAATAAGACAAAAAGATAAAGGCTGGACATTTTGATACTATCTTACGTGACCGGGATGTGATCACAAACCAGGCGCGAATCCAGAATTTTGAAACCGCGTGGGCTTGGTATTTAAAAAATATTGTAAACAATAATAACAGTGAAAAATAACTTCATATAAAAAAAAAAAAAGTTACATATAAAAAAAAAGTTACATATAATGGGTGACTTGGGTAAAAAAAAGTTACAAAAAAAAGGCTAGATCCGCCCTTGGTTAGAAATATAATTTAAATTACAAAAATACCTTCAACCTCTCAAACTCAACTTTATTACGTCATTTTCTAAGTAAGCTGCTGATATATGAGAAAGTATTTTACTCAAATGATGGGCAAAAAAGACACGGTGAATTATGCCTTCAAAGTGTTTGATAGTATGTCTAAATCAGAAAATGCTGGTGCTTGCAAATCCCGATGGTAGTCAATGAATAAACTGTCCAACACAAACTCAAAACATCCCTAAAATCAAGCAGTAGATCGGAAAACCCCAAAATCAATCTAAAAATTAACCCTTAAAAACCCTCAGAAAAGAAAACGAAATTAAATCAAATTAGTAGAGAGACAGAGGGCGAGGGGAGAAATGAACCTTGCGATAGGTGGTGCCGTCTTCTTCAACGACCCAACCAGCTTCAGCACAGAGAGCTTTAAGAACCTCGTTGTTTTGCACAGTGTTTATGAAGCCTGAAATTACCTTGAGCACGAAGTCCGGCGTAAATCTTGGCAGCAATGGCTCTCCTTCTCCACTCCCTCCTCTTATTGTTTTCTCACTCTTTCCATGTGGGTAGTCGCCCCCATTTGCAGTCGATGGAGTGAGAGCGGAGATGCGAGGGAGAAGGGCAGAAGGCTGAAGGGCGAAGTTAGGGCGACAAGGAACGACGGGATTTGAGAAATTTCCAGCGACGTAATCGGGTTAAAAGGGTCATCGGTTAAACCTTTATTAAACACGTGAATTGGGTGAGTTCAATTGTTCAAATGATATTTGAATCTTTTTTTTTTTTATTTTATTTTATTGGGTCGAGTTTGGATAATTAATGAGTGGGTTCATTTATATCTATAGTATAAATGGGAACTTGTCCTTGCTACAGTACTATGAACAGTATCAACTGCCAAATTTTCCATTTTGTCTTCATTAAGTTGTCTCTTTCCCATTTTGCCCTTAAAAAAAAATTAATAAAAAAAACGACACGGGCTTAATTAAAAAAAAAACGTGTCATCGGACACGGGCTTTTACTAGTGGGTTTATAAATAATATTGGCAGGCCTAATATTTATATGGCCGGCCTTTTTCTCGGTCTAATCCGGAAGAGGTGGTCTCCCATGAGAACAAGGGGATCCGTCTCATGCATGAGACGGGTCGACCCATGACCCATGGGGCATGACCCTGACACGTGGCAGCCTCTCATAGGCCCAATTTTTTTTTATTTTTTTTTAGTTTTTATATTATTTTTTCGGCTTTTCAGTGGTTTAGAAAAAGTAATATTTACCATCTCTTAATGTAATGACTGTATACTTATAAAGTAACATTGTTCATAAGTAAACGTAATACCTGTTTTAAAAAAACAAAAGTTCGTTTTCACCCATTTTTTCAAATGTAATACAAACTATATGTATTACATTTGAACTGTAATAACTTATGTATATGAATGTAATAATTTATACAAGTAAATGTAACACTTTGATAGATGAAATTGTAACTGATGCTGCAGGAAATGTGCTTATCAATCTTCCTCCACGTGCAGTGACCGATCACCCGGCTTCGACTCGAAAACAGAACCCACGACTAGCCTGGAAGTGTCTCCTGCGAAGACGCTTCGGCGCGAGAGTAAGATCACAGCTTGTATATAGCTCAAAATGTATTGAATAATGAACTCAGAATACAAAATGGCAGTTACCTTTGCACCGTTGGTAGTGACGAAGTATTTATAGGCAAGAGTAATGTATTTTTGGTGAGGAGACATGTCCTCCGAGATTATAGCAATGGTTATTCACCATGTGAACGTGTTAGTAACCGTCCCCGATTTCAGGGATGTGGTTACGTGAATGGTTCAACTAAATAAGCCGAAAGTGTCAAGCTCATCAGAAAAGGTTAGTCGAGGTCGCCACTTGTAATATGGTCGACCCGACCGTCTGCAGTAGAGCATGGTTCGCACTCCGAATTGTAACATGGATCACGAGGTCTGACTAAGTTAGGTCGGGACCCAGTAGGGTCGGACCACGGGCTTAGTCGATCGATACTTGAGACGGGCTCGGGCCTTGTCCCGATCGGGCCAAATTTATTAAGAATGTGTGGACCAAGGCCGTCTATAATCGACTTTACTCGTTTGGCCCAACTCGACACTTTTGGTATGTTCAGCTGCCCCCAACTTTCGAGTTGACTTTGTCGACTAGGAAGTTAAGGAAATCTTGTCGAAATTTGTCATACTCGCAGTCGTTACTCGTTTGGAGGTTTAGTCGACCAAGATGACGTGGCACAATCCGTAACGTTGATGATGAACTACAGATGAAGGAGCGCCATTTCGGCCGTAATGATTACACTTTTGTCAAGCTTCGGGAGAGTCCGCCTAGTGGAACCTGCTTTCCACCATTAATTAGGAAAATTAATTTCAAATTTCATAATGCCCTTTCCAATTCAGAAGCTATAAAATCAATAATCCTTCCCCATTTACAACTTTTGTCTTCCCCGGACTCGTGCGTGATTCCTGCGGTGATAAGCGGACTTTGATTCTTGCTATAAATCGGTGTTTTTGCTCTCCGTTGTTCCGCTTTCTCCCCGCCGCTAAAGGTATTCTCCTTATCCTTTAGAGTTGTGGTTTTAATTTCCGCAATCTCTTTGATTTCGCCACGGCTAGGACCTTTAGTTGTGAGGCCTGAGCCGGGTATGGCTACCGTGTTGTCAATCATAGAGTTTACAAACATTTGAGTGGAGAGTGGAGGGAGATAACAAGAGAGGAGTGTTCTTCAATTTTGACACATCGGGACCGCGTTTCAATGAACCGAGTTTGCTCGTAGGGGATTTAACTAGGTGTCTTAGGAACGGATGACCCAAGTGGTTGTGTCTTTTCACCTTTTCATGAGCTTCTCGACCATATAGCCGTGTTTTATGTTAAAGATGCCGTTAAGCCCTCCTTCATTAGAAATAGGATGGATTTCCTGGGAATCTAGTCGCCCTAGCGTCTATTGTGGGCTCCCGAGACATCACGTAGAACCGATTCCCCGTTTCCCTTCTTCAGAGCATGTATATGGAGACTCAAGGTGGAGCCAATGCTTCGACCTCATCAAGCCCACGCATTGTGGATGCCTTTGAACCGACCGTAAATCCAGCAGAATGAGAGGATATGTACTGTAACCGCCGCTAGGGGAAACATAACTTTGCCTCAGAGCGTCCACCCTTTATGACTTCATGAGGTGAATAGAGATGACTTTGAGGTCACTCTTTACAAAGAAGGCCGACTTCTTCAAAAAGTTTGGAAAGACTTACAAAACCGATGCCACCAGGCGGCCTTCTACTACGGCCGCCATCACGGACTTAGATTGCCATTAGACCCCTTCATCAACGAATTTTTAGAGTGTGCCAATGCCTTACCTCTCCAACCGGGAGCCAACACATGTAGGGTCTTGGTTTGCTTTATTATGGTGTGTCGCTTCTTGGGGTATGAGCCTCAGATGAGAGTTTTCAGGAGTTTTTTGTCGTGAAGTTTGATAAACATGGTGGCATAAGCACTCCCTCCAAGGCCAATTCTCCCAAATTATTCATTAACCCGCCTAGCAAAGCCGGAGGCCGGAATTCCCATGTAGCAAGTGGTGGAGAGTAGGTTAGGACGGGAGTTCCTCTACCAAATAAGGAGACCAAGGTGGTGAAGGATGAAGATCAAATGGGAACCTCATCGGCACCTGGGACTCGCGTAGAAAGTTGGTGGAGTTGGTTGCCGATAATCCCATCACTTGGAAGGTCTTGGGAACCACTAAGAACAATTATATCAATGCCGGATTGATGGTAGGAGATGATGATGTAGTACCCCGGTTCCCGTGAGCGTAGATGCATGAGATATCCAGACCGGGTGACCCACGCCATGCCAAGTTTGAGAGAATGTGTTCCTTTTGTCAGAAAGTTGAGAATTACTGCAGGAATAATGGAGAACATTGTGGTGGTAAGGGTTTACTCGTCCTCGTTCATTAGCTCGTCCACTGTTATCTTGCATAAGTGTGAATGTGTGCCCAAAATTTTTTGTTTATTGGAATTCACGCGAGTTTGAAGACATCCGAGTTATTTGAAAAACGGAGTCGCCACGCCATTTTGATTACCTCAAAACTTTGAAAAAAAGGTTTTATGGGTTCGGAGGTTAAGTTACCCCTCGGGAAGAACGTCATGCTCACCCAAAGTGCCTTGCACGGAGCAAGTCTCCCTAGATTTCATTAATCGTGTTTGCTTGCGTGCTTTCTTTGTGTGCATGTGTTTGAAAATAAGGGGGAATGTCCCAAGTTGTCTTCCTGACGTACAAACCATTTGTTGGTTGTCGCCGGATTCCTTGAATTTATGTATTTGGGATTATGATCCCGTCCTCATCTTATGAATTTGGCGATCATCGCATTTTAAACCTCGGGACCCTCGGGACTTGCGTGATCGAGAGAATGACTCTCTTTTGGGTCAAAGATGAGGTTCTTTAGGAAGGAATGTCCTTAGCCCATCAATCCTACGCTTTAAGACGCCGAGCTCGTATAGAGGCTTCATACTCATTCTTAAGCGATAATCGGAGATATAGGGTTCAAGGTTATCCTTTTCCTAAAGAAATCATGAACCTTTAATGGAAGGAACGATGCAAAGATGAGAACTTTTACACCGGTCCGTTCCAAGGTTGGGGAAAGGGGAAATGCATGATAAAAAATGACTCTTTAATGAAAAGATGACATTTTGGTTTTAGCAAATGATGCTTTTTGATTTAAAGAAATGATCTTTATGCAAATGATGCATAAAGATTTGATTTTTATGCAAATGATGCATTGAAAAAAGGGGGTTTTGATGCAAAGGATGCATTTTTATTGAAAAAGATTTGATCTTTGTATGCAAATGATGCATAAAGATAACATTTTTATTGGAAAATAGGGATTTTAGGTGCAAAGGATGCACCTTTATGAAAAAGACTACATTTTTATGACAAATGAGGTCTTAATGCATGCAAAGGGGAAAGGGGGTGATAAAGATATGATCTTTATGAATAAATGCCAAGTCCCAAGCAAGATATATGAATGCAATGAGCAAGTATATCAATTAAAATGCAAGGTTAGGGCGTGCGAGGTTACCAATCGTTTCCTTCGCTTCTTCGGACGGAGCTAGGAGGAGAGGTTCTTCTTGGGTCTTCAAGGAGGAGGGAGATGGCTTCTTGAGCTTCTTCTTCGCCTTCTTGAGCCTTCAAGGGTTTTTCTTCACGTCCTGGATCAAGCTATGGAGTGTGTGTGTGTGATTGTTTGTGTTGTTGTTGTTGTTGAAATGGGTAGAGGAGGGCTCTATTTATAGGCGCCCGGATAAGGCTAATGAAGCCGTGCGGCTGCAGCCCTTTGCAAATGAGGCCGTGCGGTCTTATCCACAATGACTCAAAGCATTCTAGAACCACGCAAGGTGGCATCATTCTAGAAGCTTCTCCCTAATTAAGAAAAACGTGTTTTCTTAATTAGAAGGCTCCTTACAGCCCTAATTTAAATTTGGACTGTTCCAGACATTTCCGAACACTAGGAAAGGTCCGGGAATTACCGGAAAACTTACCGAAATGTCGGGAAAATTAACCTAAGGCATGAGCCAGATTTGGGTACTTACAGAAGCCCCTCGGCAACGTCACTTGCAAGGCGAGTGGGGTTGTCGATAGAAAAGGATCCGATCTCGGCGAATGCCGAGACGGATTGGGAGACCGAGGTGGTCGAGTGGCCGAACCTTTTGGAAGGCTACCTACGTATCCCTGAGGAATCAAGCCAGCCGTAGTTCGGAATTAGGATCCGCCGGGGAAGGAAGAAGAGAAACCGGTCTCTTGCCGGGAAAAAGAAGAGAAAATGACCTAGGAGGTCAAGCAATTGATCCTACCGGGGACATGCTAGGAGTGACCTGTGGTCGAATATTTGAACTTTTATGAGGGGGCGCTTTATCACCGAGGAGTGACAAAGAAACAGGGTGACCAAAGTGGTCGAATGGCCGAACCTTTTATAAAAGGCTACCTACGTATCCCTGAGGAATCAAGCCTTCGATCGTAGTTCAAGCATCACTAGATAGTTAGGAACGATGTCTAGGATCCTCGGGATTTTGACAATTCGGAGGTCGTCACCCGATGAAGCTAGAGCTTATGGCACTATCTCTTTATGACGGGGATAGAGGTAACTTAAGTTGGGAAACTTGAGCGTACGTCACTATTCGCGGATAGTGATAGTACAATTTGAAATGACTTGGGCATACGTCACTATTCGCGGATAGTGGTAGCACAATTTGGAATGACTTGGGCATACTTCACTATTCGCGGATAGAGGTAGCACAAGTTGGAATGACTTGGGCATACTTCACTATTCGCGGATAGAGGTAGCACAAGTTGGAATGACTTGGGCATACTTCACTATTCGCGGATAGAGGTAGCACAAGTTGGAATGACTTGGGCATACTTCACTATTCGCGGATAGAGGTAGCACAAGTTGGAATGACTTGGGCATACTTCACTATTCGCGGATAGAGGTAGCACAAGTTTGGAATGACTTGGGCATACTTCACTATTCGCGGATAGAGGTAGCACAAGTTGGAAATGACTTGGGCATACTTCACTATTCGCGGATAGAGGTAGCACAAGTTTGGAATGACTTGGGCATACTTCACTATTCGCGGATAGAGGTAGCACAAGTTGGAATGACTTGGGCATACTTCACTATTCGCGGATAGAGGTAGCACAAGTTGGAATGACTTGGGCATACTTCACTATTCGCGGATAGAGGTAGCACAAGTTGGAATGACTTGGGCATACTTCACTATTCGCGATAGAGGTAGCACAAGTTTAGAGTTCCGACACTTCGAGGTTGTCACCTAGTGTTATCCCGTTATAACGGAATTAACTGAGGCGACCGGGAATAAAGCTTGATTGCTAAAGAGATAAGGGATATTTTCTCGAAAAGATGTTATCTTGGTTAAAAGATAACGGAAATTGCATGCCCAAGTGGAAGGTCCAAAGGTGGATTGTAATTTATGCTCGTAGCGAATGAGGCCGCCCGCATGAGATGGAGAAAAAGAAGCCGTACTGGCTAGAAGCCTGTTTTTTCCAGATTATTTAAAATCAGGTTTTGAACGGGCATTGGGCACTTGTTGCCGCCAAGAACGCAGAGAGAGAGAAAGAGAGAGAGAGAATTTCGAAATTCTTCAACCCTTTTGCTTCCCTTTGATTTGAAATGGATCCTGAGGGCAATCCCATACCAAGGCAAGCAAGGAGAAACATCTCTACGGCCGCGAGAAGGAGGAGGAAGGAGCTCGTGGAGGACGGAGAGGAAGTATGACTTCCTTACGCCTCCATCTGAGCTTTATCCGGGAGAAGGGAGCACAAATCAACGAACCCGCGATCGCTTGGGGTAAGCATTCTCATTTTGCTCAAATCCGATGATTTTGCTTGATTTTTGAATGATTTAGGGCTTGACCCGAATTATAGGATTTTGAATGATTTTTTTTTTTTTTTTTGAATGATTTTGAGATGCATGAACAACCTATGAGGCTAAGAATATGCATGTGCAATTTTATTTGATGTAAATTATGAGAATGACTCACTTTTTTCTCGCAAAATGAAGTAAGAATTTTTTCAAAATATGAGACGGAGTTCTTGCCTTGTGCTAGAACTAGGTCAAAATTCTGATTTTCAATGAGAAAACATGATTTTGGAAGATGAAAATGATTCATGCATGCCATTTTTTGAAAAATAATGCTTATGTGCAAAAAATTGTGATTTTGTGCTTTAGGAAAGCAATGACGCGTTTCAAGTGATGAAAGACACGTTTTTTATGCAAAAGTTATGCTAGAAAAACTTTTATGAATGCTTTTCTTTTGAAAATATGTGCACTTTTGAATATATGCATGCTTTTGAAATGATATGAAGGACTGACGCTTCTTTTGATGTGCTTGTCTACAGGAGAACAAGTCTAGAGGACCGTCTGAGATAGCGGTCAAGCTGCGCAGGATGCCGGATTTTGAGAAGGATGGGGTGAATCCCAAGCAACCGGTGAGGGCTACCGGCCCGGGATGCATTTGTAGAGGCTATCGGCCGGGTGTCCACATCACCTCGAAGAGCAAGGGCTTGGTCCAGCCCTTTCGAGTTCTCGTGGGACAAGCACTCATAGCTTTCACCCGAGCCGGGAGAGCCGACAAAGCTGACTCCGCCGATTTCACCGCTATTACGGGCTTACAGCTCACCGGGAGGCCCGTGACTTGGAGAGACCATATTACCGCCGAGGAGTTCCGTGCTTTGGTCGGGTTTGAGCCGATTCCCAAGGGGCCGGGATGGAGACACGAATGTCGAGGTGGCAGTCGTACTAGCATGCGTAACTTTGCCGCTAATGATGTGGATCGCTCAAAGAACTGCTAGAGCATTCATATGGTTGATGCTATCACCACCATCTTTGCCAATTCCGGGACGATAGCTATGACTTGCCTCCTCGACTCTCCGGGAGGATGTTGATGGGATTGGGACGGCCTCGGGGAGAGGCCTGATTGGCGGAGCTCTACTTCTCGTTGGACATGTACAAATGGAACAAGGCCGCTTCCATGGATCGCTTCTCATTTGCCCTCGAGGTAGTCTCCTTTTTTTTTCTTTTCTTTTCCCCGTCTCGAGACTTTTATAAGAGAAAATGACCTTTTGATGTTTTGAACATGCAGCCCGGGTTTTGCGAGGTGATCGGGTTCTTCCTCGGGAACCAAGCAGAGTGATGTCACCATCTTCCCCGCTATGGTTCGCCGGAGGGGAGATGCGAGAGATAAATTCACTGGGAAGACCCTGATTACCTTCGACTACAAAATGGTGAGGCCGGTCATCAATGTGGATGGGCACGATGGAGCGGACTTCTACCCCGGGGCGTATCCAGAGATTTTGGCTGGGAGATGCTATAGAGGTGACGAGGCAGCAGGAGGTGGCTTACCGGGCCGACATGTGATGTCATCTACTGGGACCGCTTCGAGACAAAGATGGCCATGTCCCTCCACTAGATGCCATTACTCCTTCCGACCCTCCAAAGACGGATGCCGCAGCCTGTGGATCGGCCGCTGGATGAGATTGCTAGGTACCAGTGTGCATGGCCGCGGAGGAGTATTTTGACATGGACACCCCCTACGCCGTGTTTGTGGAGTGCCGCCCGAGGACGCCACGTGCTAGTGAAGCCGGCGGCCACTGTGGATACGGGGAGGATGAGCCTATCGACTCCGCCGATCCCTCCCCGCACATCCGTCCTACGTGGTCCATGGAGTGCCGAGGAGGATGAGGATACTGTCCCCGATGCTAGGGAGCCCCAAGCACACCTTGCCGCCCGATAGCACCGTAAGTGTACTCTTAGGGTCTTATTCCCTTTTAGCTTTCGATTTTCTCGTGCTATTTTCTCGAGATTTTCCGAGATTTTTCTTCTTTTTTCTCAGTTCCACTCGCACTTACGATAGGCCGGTCGTGCGTAATAGGGCCGGAAGGACATGTGCCGGCCTCTTCCGAGGAAGCCGGCTCGCGCTTCAAGGCGGCAGCTGATGCACAGGAGCTCGGGCGCAAGAGACGGCACGTCTGGGGCACAGCTGCCTACCTCATCGGCCTGAGTACTCTTCCAAAGGCTATGCCTCGGGCGGGGACCCAACGCCGACATTCGGAGCACTGGCCGAGTACGGGCACGATAATGTCCATCTATCTCGATGTGAGCGACTGTGAGGACCTCGATGAGGGAGGCTAGCATTTATGAGCCGAGCAATGATGAAGATGAAGAAGAATCTGAGGCCTAGAGGTCTCTAGAATAGATTTGGAACAAAAACAAACAATTTACAATTTGATGCACACTTTGTTTATTTTTTGCTTTATTTGGGCGCCGATGGGGCGAAAACATTGTATTTATGTTTTATTTGCTTTTCTAATTCATGCTTTTTCAATTTGCATATTATCTCGAGCCTGGGGCGACTTTTTTGCTTGGAATTGGGGTGAAAATGGGCCAAAATGATTTATAATGGTGTATAAATGCTTGAATGGCTTCGGATATGTTTCGCACTGTGTTTTGGTTGAAAATGTGGGGTGAAAACTCCCTTGGGCAGCAATCTTTGGTTGCCGCAGAATTTTTCTCGCAGAGAGCTAATGTAGCCGTGCGGCACGGCTCGAGGGCAAATGTAGCCGTGCGGCTATGCCTGTCTCGAACCGGTTATTTTCTCGAATAAAAGCAAGGCTTGGCCATTTCATTTCATTTTCACTCTAGACTTGTCCCAATTGTTCCTGAGCATATTTTGGACCTAAAAGCACCATCTTTGATCACTTTGCGATGGAGAAGCTCGTTAGATTGCAAAGGGGGAAACGAGACCATTTTCTATCCGGCCTTCAATCTTGGGCGAGATATAACTTCCAAAATCACAAGGGGCCGCTTGATTCTTCCTTCAAGATCAAGTCTTTATGGCATTTGAGGGATCTCCCGCCCGATTGGGATCCGCTGAGAGCCGCAAAGAAAGTTCTCGGGACGTCCGAGACATGTTTATCGCTTTTCTTACAACGAAATCGTCCCAACGCACGAAGACTTCGTGAGCCTTGATTGGGAGTCCCGAGACTCGAGGCTATATCTATTCCGCTGACGGAGACGCGCTGACGGTAAAGCTTGCATCTTTTCTCGCATTCCTTTCGGGAGAGGCCGAGAGGATGATGGTAGCCCCTGATAGGATTGACCTTTCGATATCCCGGCAAGTTTGGGTTTCCAGATATGGCTGCGACCACGGTGGCTATGGATGCTTTCATTCTCTCGCGTATTCTCTATTTTGTTCACCGCCGAGTCCGCTGGGATCACATAGTGGCCTCTTGGACATGGTCGAGATCGCAGGCTGGGAAGGATATTGTCCCGCCGGTTTTGGGAGAGACATTTCATGGGATCGATAGGATGGCTCGGGAGACCGCTTTCATGAGGTCCGGGAGTCCGGCTATGTTGACTTTGTGGCCGCAGGAGAGGCTCTGGCTTTGCCTCGGGCTTTGCCGACTGCCCTTGGGTGATTTCGAGAGGTGCACCTAGCAACAGGAACAGTGATAGCCGAGCCGATGATGGCTAGGCTATCCACTTCGGACATCCGTTGGTGGATACCACATTGGAGGTTGCGCACTGTGAGGATATTTCAGGAGTCTTATGCCGCGAGGGTTCCGTGATTCCGCCGGTCGTCCTTCTACATACCCCGCTTGGTATCCAGCAAGCTTGGGGCTTTACAGAGCCATCGAGTGATCGGGAGGACATCCTGACCATGGAGGTGGTGTCATCGATATGAGAGATCCAAATGCCTTCTCTTTCTTCTCGAGGGCTTGGACACATACCGCTTTCCCACCTGTGGCTATCTTCAGAGCAGTGAAGAGCACCATCTTGACCACCGTCTACTCGACCGGTACGAGAGGGAGACGGGAACGACTCAGCTATCTTGGAGGATAGACGCCGAGCTTTACTGAGCCGACCGTGACTCGAGTAGGACTCGAGGGAGACCGAGGCTAAGGCGAGCTGCCATAACCAATCGTGTGACTTGGTCGAGATATGGAGGCTCGGTACAAGAGATTGTCCGAGGTCGCTCCTTCGACCGAGGCTCGCAGGGAGGAGGTGCGGACTCGTGCTCTGACAGAGAGAGCGCTCATCGACACGGGGGCCGGTAGAGGCTCCATGAGGATACCGCAGGTCGGGATGAGGGATACCGACATTATTGAGAAGAAAAGGAAGAAGACTCGACGAGGCCGAGGAAAAGGGAAGAAGACTCAAGAAGACTCAAATAATGACGACCGACAAGTCTTTTCTCAAGATCCTCTTATTGCCATTTGCAAACACATTAGTTTATTTAGGCATTTTATTGTATTTTAGATCTTTTTAGCAAAGTTAGCAGAGTTAAGAGGTAGACCGTGCTTGAACTCATCAAGAAGTTTTTAACTTGTAATGAACAAGAAATATTATTTTAAAAATTAATCAAGACACATTTCATGGAAATTCAAATGTCTTTATTGATTGGGACCCGTTTTATGAAAACCGAAATACCCTTTACTATTTTTTAGGACGCACTTCATGGAAGCTTGATTGTCCTTTTTATTGTTTAGGACACATTTCATGGAAACTTAATCGTCCCTTTTTATTGTTTAGGACACATTTCATGGAAACTTAATCGTCCTTTTTATTGTTTAGACCGAACCATATATGGCCGCCTACGTTCCCCTTTTACAAGAAAGGCTAAGGGGCTCAGTCTTCGTAGTTCATTCCGGTGAACTAATAATTTTTTTATGTGCACTCGTCTTTTGCCTAGACCGCCCTTTTTGGGGTTTTCAAATTAGCCGGGCATTACTCTTTTTGCACTTTTTTTTCTTTTTTTTTTTTTTTTTTTTTTTTTTTTTTTTTTATATGTGCACTGTTCCTTTTGCCTAGACCGCCCTTTTTGGGGTCTTCACCTAGCCGGGCATTACTCTTTTTGCACTTTTTTTTTCTTTTTTTTTTTTTTTTTTTATTTATTTTTTTTTTTTTTTTTTTATCGACATAGTATCTTCTGAGTTTATCACCATTGACCGGGTGGACAAAGGGATTGCCATCCAAGTCCGCAAGCTTCATTGCTCCTCCCGACGCATTTTCTCGCACCACATAAGGGCCGATCCAGACGTGGGTTCCCATTTTCCTGTGGGGTTGTCTCAGTAGGGGCTTTACTTTCAAAGACTAAGTCGCCCTCTTTGATGTCTCCGGCCTTGACCTTTTATCAAACGCCCGGCCATTCGCCTCGGTAGGCTCGGGTGTGTTCCATGGCTTTTAGCCTTCTCTCGTCAAGGTGGCTAACTCATCATGCCGGCCGCGCAACCATTCCACTTCATTGACACTGTTTTCCAGAGGACCCTTAATGACGGGATTTCCAACTCCACCGGTAACACCGCTTCCATCCCGTAAGTTAGGGCAAAAGGAGTTTCTCCCGTGGCCGTTCTCGACAGACGTTCAGAGCCCTGAGTGCTAGGTGCAGCTTTTCGGGCCAATCACGACCACGGTGGCCATCTTCCTGATGATCCGCTCGAGTGTCTTATTAGCGCCTTCCACGGCTCCATTGGTTTCGAGGTCTCGTACGGGGACGACTTGTGGCGAGTAACTCGAACTCCGATGCCAGCCTATCGCAGCCTCCTTCGAAGTGTGACCCATTATCGAAATGATCTCGCTGGGCACCCCATATCTCGCACATTATGTTTTCTTTGATGAACCGGGCCACTTTTCTCGGAAGTGAGGACCTTGTAGGACTTGGCCTCTACCCACTGGGTGAAGTAGTCAATGGCTACCAAAACGAACTCGTGCCCATTGCTTCCCGCCGGGATATTTTCCCTATCACGTCAATGCCCCAAGTTGCAAACGGCCAAGGAGTCGCATGCGTGCACATGTCATGAGGTGGGAGATGGTTGAGGTTGGCAAACCGCCGGCATTTGTCGCAGTTCGGACGTGCCGAACGCAGCTGCTTCCATGGAGATCCAGAGTAACCCATTCCGAGGATCACTTGCATCGTGGCTCGGCATTCATGTGAGGACCGCAGGGACCATCATGTGACTTTGGCCATCAACTCTCTCGGCTCTTTCTTGAGTGACACATAAGAGGAGTGGTCCTTGATACCGCTTCTGTATAGGTTGCCTCCTAGAATGACATACCGAGAAGCCAACCTTTTCGTGGCTTGCAAGCTTTTGGCTCGACTCCTTCTTTTGGTCTACCTTCTTCGTCTCTCGAAAGCCGACTCTCCGTCTTTGAGAAATTGGTAAACTGATAATACCAAGGTTCCTTTATAGGCTCGGGTCCTGTGTCCACTTCACAACAAAAGCCGGGGCTTCTCTTCTACCCACTCAAGGGCTTTATGGCTTTTCCTGGGGATCTCTACCAATGAGGCTAGAGTAGCTAGAGCATCTCGCGACCTGTTCTTTTCCCTCGGCAAGTAGTGGAAAGTCACTTCTGAACCGTCCGCCAACTCCTCCATACGGGCATGATACCGTTGCAGACAGGGTCTACAGCCTTCCACTTGTTGGAGACTTGGTTGATGATCGTGGCCGAGTCTCCGTAAACTTCGAGCTCCTTGACATTTCTTTCTAAGGCGGCCTTCCAAACCAAAGAATGCAGCTTCATACTCGCGGCATTGTTCGTGGCAGAAAGTTCAACTTGAGGGCTATGGGGTATGCTCATCTTTCGGATCGACCAATAGCATTCCTACACCATTTCCTCTTTTGTTAGCGGCTCCGTCAAAGAACAACCGCCATCTATTTTCGTGCTCAACCGCAAAGATCCCTTCATCTCGGAAATTGGGGTTCGTGCCCTCTCGTCTTCATTATCGGGAAGTTCGCCAGGTGATCTCGACAATGCTTGACCCTCGATGGCCTTTCTCGGTCACATAGTTGATGTCGTATTCTCGCCAAGAAGAAGGACCACTTCGCTAGACGCATCGAGAGGGAAGGCTTGTCAAAGATGTACTTGATGGGGTCCATTTTCGAGACCAAATTCACAGGCGGGCTTCGCATATAATGCTTCAACTTGCCGACTACCTGCACTCGCCCCGCACAAGTCTTTTCACACGCCGAGTAATTGAGCTCACTCCCTTGTAGCTTCCGCCGACAAAGTAAATGGCATTTTCTACCCGAGAGTCTTTCTTCTCTTGAGCAAGCATAGCCCCAACCGCCGTGTTCATGGATGGTGAGATAGAGCGTAAGAGGCTTCGTCTATGTGGGGGCATAGTACCGGGGATGTACTAAGTATGCCTTGATCCGGTCAAAGGCATCTTGGCATTCTTCGGTCCATTCTCAGTGTCCACATTCTTCTTCATGAGCTTGAAGACGGGCTCGCACATAGTAGTCAACCGATTGACGAAACGGCTAATGTACCGCAATTTTCCCATGAAGCTTTTGACTTCGTCCGGGTTTGAGGTGGCCTCATATCCATGATAGCTTTGATCTTTCTGGGGTCAACTTCTATACCTCGCTCCGTGACCATGTACCCGAGCACTTTTCCCCTTGTCACTCCGAAGGTGCATTTGGCGTGGTTTAGTCTCATGGAATGCCGTCTCACCTCTCAAAGAATTTTCGTAGGTCAACAAAGTGCCGCCCACCTTCTCCTTTGGAGTGGATTATCATGTCGTCTACGTAGACCTCAATCTCCTCAGGATCATGTCATGAAAAAGTGCGGCCGCCGCCTCTTCGTAAGTAGCCCCAAAGATTCTCGAGCCCGAATGGCATTACCGTATAACAAGAGGTTCCCACGGTGTGGTAAAGGCCGTCTTTTCTTGGTCTTCCTCGGCCATCTTGATCCGGTTGTAGCTCGCAAACCATCAACGAAGGATTTGACTTCGTAGTTGGCGTGGAGTCCACCAGATGTCTATGTTTGCGCAGGGTAGTCGTCTTTGGGCCGGCCTTGTTCGATCTCTAAATCCACACAACAAGCCGCACCTTCCCATCGGCCTTGGTTACTGGCCACGATGTTGGACAACCATGTCGGGTATTCAATAACTCGATGAATCCTACCCGCAGAGCTTCTCAATTTCTTCTTTGACCCGTAGAGACCATTCCGCTTGATCTTTCTCGCTTTTGCTTTACCGGCTTAGCATCCGGTGCTAGAGGGATTCTCGTGCTCTACTATCGAACCTGTCTAGCCCCGGCATATCTTTGTATGACCATGCAAACACGTCGACGTATTCTCTCGAGCAAATTTCAATCAATCTGTCCCTTTCAACCCCCGGAAGAAGCTTCCAATCTCGTGTCTCTTTAGGTTCCTCAATAGTACCCAAGTTCACACTTATCAAAATCTCCTCAGCCTGGGCCCGGTTTTCCTCTTTTCCGAAACCCGCTTAAAGATTTCTTTAATGTATTGTTCGTTTAGTGTGTTTGCATCTTGTTCAAATGATTCATTATTAACTCGTTGTTAAGTTTTGAGTTAATTTATCATTTGTTAAGTTGGCAATAAGAGGATAATCGTAAAGATTTGTCATTTCATTCAAGATAAGGGGAAAGATGACATCGATTACATTTTCATAATCCTCAGTGCGTGAGGCCTTCTGATGACTCGAGGACCGGAATTCGAAGATTCCCGACTCAACCGAAAAGACAACATAGACTCGGACCCTACACTACTTATTGACTCGAGGGAAACTTGACAAGGGTTGGACCGGATCTCACTCCTTCTTGCCGTTGCCCCGGGAGTAGCAGCCTCTGCCGGCGTTGTCATTTGATTGTGCACTCGCGGATCATTATTGCCTTTGTCGATGCCAATTCCATAGGAAGTACTCTACCGATTTGACAGAATCTCCTTTCGAACTTAACTTCATCCATTTGTACCTCCGGCAAGAGACCGGCCAGTGCTTTCTGCATCTCGAGATACAGCTCTCTTCATCCCAAAAGTCTTCTCGGCTTGTTCACTCTTCTCTCTACCTTTTCCCAAACAGGGGTTGGGAATGATCCTCTCGGAGTAGTAAGAGCCATTACAAACACATTATGCTCGTCATGGGTAATGAAGGGTTCTCGAGAGACTTTCATTAACATGGCTTGTTTTACTTCAAACTCGCAGCCTTCATAAGCGAGCCTTTCTTACGTAATCTTGACCATGGTTACCGGGTTCGATGTCGTAGAAAAGAGGCCGAGCTCGACAACATTAACGAAATCCGCCCGACTATGGGTCCAAACCGTCCCTCCACGGCGGCGGCATTAATCGATCTTTCCATTTCCCTTGTAATTCAAAGATAAGGAACATTGAATTTCGTGGATATCTATGACCGCTGGATTTCCAAAACCATTTCCATTTGCTCCTCCGAACTCGATCATGTTGACTTTGTTAGCAGAAGAGGATTCTTGACCACATTGGGACCCCGAGGTGGTTCTAACTTGCCTTCTTCAACTAGGCGAGAGATCGGAGCTTCGTGTAGGTGCAATCATTAGTGTTATGGCCATGATAATTGTGGAAAGCGACGTTGCTGGTCTCGTCCATTCTCGATACCGGGGTTTCGGGTTTCCAGCTTCCAAAGGTCTCGATGAGTCCTCGGGCTACCAAACCGTCGAAGACCTTTTCTAGTGGCATTCCGAAATCTTCAATGCAGATAGAAAGGGAGCTTTGGCTTGCAGCCAGCCTTGGCCTCGCATTCCGTCCCGCTTTCTCATTCTCGAATGTAATTAACAGCCGCCAATCACTTCTTTTTCCTTTTACTATGGATACCGGGGCATTTGACACCTAAGCTTTCAGAGCGATAAGAACTGGCCGTTCCTCGTGGCCGGGCCATATCAAGGCATTCTCAAACTTGGTGCCGGCATTTACCATTGCCCGAAGGTCAGATAGTAGTAATTGCCAATTTGAACTCTTAGTTGAGGTTTCGTGCAAGATTGGAAGATCTCCATCTCGTTCCTCTTCATTGAGTGGGGTCATCATTTCACCGAGCTTCCAATTCCATCTCTTGTAGAATTCACTTACCGGCTCATCTCGAACGTTGTAGGTACCCCGTAGGTCATTCCTACTGGTTTCCCAATTCAAATTGGCCTTATACTTTTCTAGGAACGCTTCTTTGATCTCGGTCCCAAGTAGCTCGGGCCTCTCGGTTTCACATGCAGAACCACCTAAGAGCCGAACCTTTAATGATAACCGAAAATGATCGGCCATTTGTTGCCGTGTACAATCTTTGGCTCTCATGGCAAGAATGTAGCTTTCAATGTGAGTCCGGGACAATCGCGTCGTTGAACTTTTCAATTTCTCGGCATTCGGAATTTTGGAGGGAGAGGGACAACTTTGCTGGGATCTGATCCGGTATGCCGTCCTCTTGGTGTCTATTTCCCCAAACTTCTCTGCATGGACCTAACTTGTTCCCTTAGCCAAGCCATGTCGTAGTCGGGGATGGTTTAGGATTGCTCGATTCCTGAGAAGGCTTATCTCGACTTGGGTGGAAGGACAGCTGGGTGGCTGTGGTAGCCGGTACCAAGGCTTGGGGATCTTCGAGGGGAAGTAAGTGTAAACTTGACCAGTCCCGTGTTCCCGTGAGATCGGCCTGAGGCATAGGAATTAGGCTCATAATTTCCGAAGTAGGAAAAAGGATACGGAACCTCCCGGGGTCCCGTGGGCAAAGTTGAGGTGGAAGATCCGCCGTGGCGTGACATGAATCGAGAGGGTCATTGAGCCGATTTTGAGGCCTAGTGGAATGCCCGGGATGGCCCATACCGAGGAGAGGGAGTGAATCCCACGGGGTAATGCAGAGGCCGCGTAACCGGGATAGCCGAGGCGTTTGCTTTCGTTGGTAGGGGACAAAGCTAGGTCTCACTTGAGGAGGTGAGGGTGTTGGGATCCCGATGGCTTGGGATGTTGGAAAGGACTCGAAGAGGGGTAATCCCGATAAGGGATCGTATGAGGATGGAGGAGGGCATCAAGTTATAGGTGGACGGAGCCGAGATGGCCGCTTCGGAGGCTCATCTTCTATCATCACCAAGGAACCGCTGGGCTCGACCACTATTTGAACTCCATGACGACGAAGCGCTTCGATGAGCGTGGCTTGCCGTTCCTCATGGGCCTTACGATCGTTTTCCAGTGGCTAAGGTTAGCTCTTCTTCCCTAGTCATCTCGGTTACCCAAACCAAAGATCAAGCTTTCGTCAAATCGGTCATTCTCGACTCTCTCGAACCGAGGAAACCGAGGATTCTCGCGAACCTGTCCGAGGATTCTCGCGCTAACAAGTCGCCGACCCTGTTCTCACCCACTTCTTTCTCGCCGCGGAAAGGGATAGGAAAGGTTTAGACTCGGGTAGGTGTTTAGTCAAGGCCTGTGCAATATGCAAATTAGAATCTTCAAGTTTACTTAAAACAAATTGTCTTTTATTAATATCTATTTGGTTGGAAAAGGGGTTCTCGCCCTTCTTTTTTCACAACTACTCTAGATCCCGGATCGCCGGGTTCCGTCACTACGTCTATAAGCCCCTCGTATTCCACCCGTATTTCGACCTCCCAGTGGTGGACACTCGGCGAGGGTCCTATAGTGGCACGCGGATCCCACCGACCGAGAGTAAAGAACGCTCCTATCGGGTCTAGCGGGTCATAGGACCTTTCAACGCACGAGCGATGCGGATTATAGTCAAGGCAATACCGTGAAAGTCTCGTCTCTCTGCCTCGACGGATCTTCGACAGAGTTTCGCTTGAGCGAATGACGGTTTTTGACTTTCGGTAATGTCCGAGAATATAATAGGCATGGCCTGGGCGGCAAAAGCCGGATGACACAAAGGTCACATTGAACTTCGTTGCATACGCAGTGCGCGAGTCGGAATCAAAGTCAATGCCGGTCAAGATCTTGCCAATTTTTCCTTGTCGGAATTTTGGCAGAGCTTCGCTTGAGCGAAAGATCTTTTATTTTGGCAAAGACTTGGTCTTGACTCTTACGCATTCCGTGCGGGTCAAGGTCAATAGTCAATGCCTGAGTCAAGATCCCACCGATTTTTCCTTGTCGGAATTTCGCAATTTCGCTTGAGCGAAAATCTTGGTTTCCGTTATGAGCTAAGGCTTGACCTTTACGTGGGTATGCAACCGGGCTATATGACACCTGACTAGACCAAAACCAACCAAAAGTCACGGATTTTTGAAACGTGTGACACCTGACCGTGCATTGGTCGACACCGGCCGCCATGGGAGGTTGGGATGATTCCGTGCGCGCCCGGAGCATCGTAAGGCCGTCCGTGATCGCACTGAACCACCCTGCTCAAGGACGTGCGTGCAAAAGTGTACAGATATATCGTGCGCGTAGTGTGCGGTCTCCTAAAAATGTTCCTTTTGAGTTAAAACAGAGATTTTCATAAATGTGTTTTAAAGGAATGATTTTCGGGACGGGGAAAATGCAACACATAAGCACGTAAATTTTCTCGGGAGCCCTGGGCTACCATGGAGCCGAATAGCCCCAAGCCGCTAGGATCGCCAGATTAACCATGATTTTTCCCCGGTGGAATTGCCACCGAGGTCGTATGGTCGAATCCTATGAGGATTAGCCGTACGACCGCATGGATCAATTTTCCAGTTCCACTCCTTTTGCTATTTTTCGGGTTATTTCCCGTTCAAAGTATGCACGCATTCCAAGATGCAAATGATGCAATGCATGGTAAAAGAAAGCAAGCACGATTAATGAAATCGGCGATGGGAGTCTAACCCGCTCAAAGGGAAAAGCTTTCTTGTATTTTTTTTTTTAAAAATTTTTTTTTTTCGAAAAGGGATACTCGGTACGTGGGATTGTTAAACCACCTTGTTATCCCAAGCCCCGGTTAGGGAGCGATACAGAAGGGTAAGTGGGGTCCACCTATATACCAAGTATC
Source organism: Adenophora triphylla var. japonica (assembly GCA_022495995.1). Lineage (NCBI taxonomy): Eukaryota > Viridiplantae > Streptophyta > Magnoliopsida > Asterales > Campanulaceae > Adenophora > Adenophora triphylla. The sequence continues at coordinate 12,351 of JAFEMH010002802.1, read as the reverse complement.
GACTTTTGTTTTGAAAATAAAGCTTTTCTCCTTTGGGATGATCCCCAATGGAGTCGCCAAACCGTGAATGTGTGCCCAAAATTTTTTGTTTATTGGAATTCACGCGAGTTTGAAGACATCCGAGTTATTTGAAAAACGGAGTCGCCACGCCATTTTGATTACCTCAAAACTTTGAAAAAAGGTTTTATGGGTTCTGAGGTTAAGTTACCCCTCGGGAAGAACGCTTGGCGTTCACCCAAAGTGCCTTGCCGGAGCAAGTCTCCCTAGATTTCATTAATCGTGTTTGCTTGCGTGCTTTTTTTGTGTGCATGTGTTTGAAAATAAGGGGGAATGTCCCAAGTTGTCTTCCTGACGTACAAACCATTTGTTGGTTGTCGCCGGGATTCCTTGGAATTTATGTATTTGGGATTATGATCCCGTCCTCATCTTATGACTTATGATCATCGCATTTTAAACCTCGGGACCCTCGGGACTTGCGTGATCGAGAGAATGACTCTCTTTTGGGTCAAAGATGAGGTTCTTTAGGAAGGAATGTCCTTAGCCCATCAATCCTACGCTTTAAGACGGTCGAGCTCGTATAGAGGCTTCATACTCATTCTTAAGCGATAATCGGAGATATAGGGTTCAAGGTTATCCTTTTCCTAAAGAAATCATGAACCTTTAATGGAAGGAACGATGCAAAGATGAGAACTTTTACACCGATCCGTTCCAAGGTTGGGGGAAAGGGGAAATGCATGATAAAAAAAATGACTCTTTAATGAAAAGATGACATTTTGGTTTTAGCAAATGATGCTTTTTGATTTAAAGAAATGATCTTTATGCAAATGATGCATAAAGATTTGATTTTTATGCAAATGATGCATTGAAAAAAGGGGGTTTTGATGCAAAGGATGCATTTTTATTGAAAAAGATTTGATCTTTGTATGCAAATGATGCATAAAGATAACATTTTTATTGGAAAATAGGGATTTTAGGTGCAAAAGGATGCACCTTTATGAAAAAGACTACATTTTTATGACAAATGAGGTCTTAATGCATGCAAAGGGGAAAGGGGTGATAAAGATATGATCTTTATGAATAAATGCCAAGTCCCAAGCAAGATATATGAATGCAATGAGCAAGTATATCAATTAAAATGCAAGGTTAGGGCGTGCGAGGTTACCAATCGTTTCCTTCGCTTCTTTGGACGGAGCTAGGAGGAGAGGTTCTTCTTGGGTCTTCAAGGAGGAGGGAGATGGCTTCTTGAGCTTCTTCTTCGCCTTCTTGAGCCTTCAAGGGTTTTTCTTCACGTCTGGACTGCTATGGAGTGTGTGTGTGATTGTTGGTGTTGTTGTTGTTGTTGAAATGGGTAGAGGAGGGCTCTATTTATAGGCAGTCTGGATAAGGCTAATGAAGCCGTGCGGCTGCAGGCCCTTTGCAAATGAGGCCGTGCGGTCTTATCCACAATGACTCAGCATTCTAGAACCATGCAAGGTGGCATCATTCTAGAAGCTTCTCCCTAATTAAGAAAAACGTGTTTTCTTAATTAGGAAGGCTCCTTACAGCCCTAATTTAAATTTGGACTGTTCCAGGACATTTCCGGAACACTAGGAAAGTCCGGGGAATTACCGGAAAACTTACCGAAATGTCGGGAAAATTAACCGGAAGGCATGAGCCAGATTTGGGTACTTACAATAAGTGATTTTTTTTATAGGCATATAGGATTGCTTTGATCTGCACACTTAAATCTCAGCTAGTCACTTGCTTGCTCGCATGTATAATCAGTCAACTCGTACGTAGAACTGCTTGTAATCGTATCTCTGCATTTATCAAATTACCAGCTCGTATGTAGAATTAATTCGTACAGAGAACTGCTTTGAATTGTATCAATTAGCTCGATAGTTGTTTTGCTCGTACGTAGAACTATTTAGCTCGTACATAGAACTTATACTTTTGATGACGAGCTAACACTTTACCTTTTGTCTGGTGCAGTTTTAACCCCCGCTCGGGAAGCTAATATGGGAGAGTCCTTGACATTAGGAAGGCCAAGAAGAGCTGGGAAGAGCTAATGCCAAGGAGAACCGTGAGACCGAAGCCGCCAAAAGGAATGATATGCCGAAAATGGTAGAAGAGGATACCACAAAGTTTATTCCCGCCGAGGAGAACTTGGAAGAGCAAGCCGATGCCGGTGAAAATGAGAATCTTCTGGTGCCGAGGACCAAGGCTCGAAGAGGTCCATGCTGTTGATGAGGAGGAGGCCGAGCCGAATATAGAGCCGAGAGGGAGGTCGCTCAAACCAGACCCGAGCTCAAGCTAAATCCAAAGCCAAGACCAAAACTAAAGCCGCTTCCAAAAGAAAATCTCATGTCATTTCTTTGGATGAGGATGAAGATGAAGATGATGGAGCCCCCATCAAAGCAAGGTGATTAAAATTGGCCCTCAAGAGTGAGCTCGGCGTACGAGCGGAGTTGATGCTAGTGAGCCAAAGGAGATCGAAACCGTAAATCCACCGGCCTTCTCCCATTCGTGTCTCATATGACGAGGCGATTCGAATAGAGTTGCTGAGCCGAGCAATGTGACTCCTTTGACAAGGGTAAACAACTTGGCCGTGGAGTATCCTGAGTCGGAGTATGGTCAAGTGATTGTCCGTAGGGGGCCGATCAGACCTGATTAGGGAGTTTACCAACAAGCCACCGACTCAGGAAGCTTGCCTGGGCTAGGGTTGGACTAGCTTCTTACGAGGTAACTCATGTGTTTTTAATGTTCCTATTTTTCCTTTCCTTTTTATATCTTGTCTCTTTCTTATGCTTGATCTAACCTCCTCCCCTTTCTCTCGATAATATAGTCTCTTGCTATGATCGACTTGGCCACCACTTATTGGAAGGCCGCCGAGGAGCAGGAGAAGCTAGCCAAGTCCATGCCGGCAAAAAGAATGACGAGTCCGTTGAAGCTTGAGAAGGAAGTGGCCAAGATAGGGGAATTGCAGGAGGACAAGAAGAAGTTGCAGGCAGAGCTTGAGAAGGCAAAGGAGGAGCATTCTGATTTGGATAGCTCTTATGAGGCCTTGAAGCTGGTGAAAGATAATGAGATCAAGGCCAAAGAAGAAGCCTGGGGCCTGTTGGGTGAGGCTAATAAAGAGCTCGCTGCTCTCAAAGAGGAGAAAAAAGCCATGGCTGCAGATCTTGAAGTGGCGACTCAAATAGTTGGAAGAATGGCCACCACCTCGCCAAGAAGCGAAGAGCTTGAAGCAGCTAGACTTAAATGGGAGGGTGAGCTCGCTGATGCTATAAAGGTGGCCAAGGAAGATGCTGTTAAGGCTTACAAAGACAGCGATGAGCTCAACCAATATATTACTGAAGAAGCCAGGGGGTTCTACGAGGTGGGCCTGAGACATATGGCTCGGCGAATCATAGTGGACCCTTCTGTTGATATTTCCATCGAGCGCTTAGCCACATGGGCCTCTCAAGATCAATATAACACCGCAGCCCGACAAGGTCATTCTTTGGTGCCATTCAACGACAACGACTGGAGCTCATAAAGAAAGATGATGAAGCCGCAGAGGCATCACCTTGGGACCCCCGCTATTGAAAAGGTTAATTTCAACACTATCTTGGCCGAGCTTGATGAATATGAGGATTCGGCTTTTGACGAGGAGACCCCAAAGTTCACAATCGTGACTCACTAAGGTGGTTTATCGATCGAAAATGTTCTTGGTGAGCCATCTACCGTGGGTGATCGACCGAGGTCGATCCAACGTCCGTCGCCGGTCCAATAGAAGGCATTTCTTCGAGTAGACTTTGATTTTAATGGTTATTGTCATCGAACAAGTTCCAAACAATTTTTGCCTTTTTTGATCTAACATTATCTGAATGCCTTGGCCCAGTTTTTGGGAGGCATAGAAACAAGTTATCATATTTTAAGTCTTAGCCCGCTTTAGGGAGACTTGTTCATATTTAATCGTAGCCAACCTTTCTTGATTGCATGTTGTATGCTTGTTGAGGTAAGTGTCGAGCTAGATATAGATAGGGTAAATGAGTCAACTTGAGCCTAGAGGCGACCTAATCTTGTTGATTTAGTCGACCTCAGACTTGGTTAACTTTTTCCTGTGAACAAGATTGACCATGAGTCGAACCTGTTCTTATTATTGTAGCTGACCTAGGGTCGAGCTAAATCTAAAAAAACTGACCAAGGATCGAGTCTGTTAGAACGAAGTCGACTAAGAGTCGGACTTGTTAGATAAACAAAGCTGATTAAGAATCGAGCTTGTTAGAACGACGCTGACTAAGAGTCGAGCTCGTTAGAACGAAGTCGACTAAGAGTCGGACTTGTTTAAATAAACAAAGCTGATTGAGAATCGAGCTTGTTAGAACGACGCTGACTAAGAGTCGAGCTCGTTATAACGAAGTCGACTAAGAGTCGGACTTGTTTAAATAAACAAAGCTGATTAAGAATCGAGCTTGTTAAAACGAAGCTGACTAAGAGTCGAGCTTGTTGACGTTAATGTAACAGTGTGTTTGATCGAATAAACTGCGTTTTTCATTGAAGTAGGAAACATGCTTACATCAACTTGAAACTAGGACTAACACAAGCTTGAACCTGAAAACTAAAGGCTAGAAGTAGTATTTGATGAGATGAGTAGCATGCCAAGGGTGTTTCAACTCGTCACCTCCAGGATGAGCTATCATGTAGGTTCCTTCCTTGATGACTCGAGTGACTACATGTGGGACCTTCCCAGCTAGGGAGATAGCTTGTTCTCGCCGGGTCCTTCTACCCGTTGCTTCAATCTTTCTCAACACATAATCTCCAACTTGGAACGACCTTGCCTTGACCTTCTTGTCGTGGTAACTCTTAGTTCGCTGTTTGTAGTTAACCATTCGGAGGTAGGCTGTTTCTCTCTTCTCGTCGATGAGATCCAAGTCGATCAATCTGTTTGTATCATTCTGCTCTTGATTGAAGAAAGTCACTCTAGCAGTGGGGAATCTCGAGCTCACAGGAGCCATAGCTTCGATCCGTAAGTGAGAGCAAAGGGGTTTCCCCGTAGCCCCCGAGTGGTTGTGCGAACTGCCCAAAGAGCAAGTGGGAGTTCGTCCAACCAGTTGTTGTGTCGACCTACTAGTCCTGTCTTGAGTGCTGATAGGACAAGTTTATTTGCTGCTTCAGCTTGCCCATTTCCTTGAGGGTAGGCGACAGAAGATTGCCAATGCTTGATTCCCACTGCTCATCTCTCGCTCGAAAGCTACGAGAATTGCACCGTTGTACGATACTATGGCTCGAGGAAAACCAAATCGACACCAAATAAAGTCATGAATGAAATTGATAGCATTTTCCTCTGTGATACGAGCTAATGGTTTAGCCTCAACCCATTTAGTGAAGTAATCTATAGCAACGATCACATACTTGCAATTTCCTCGGGCGGGAGGAAGGGTCCAATCAAGTCGACACCCCACATGTCGAATGGCCAGCCGCAATTACCGGAGTCTCGCGTTGTAGGCATATGAGGTAAGTTGGCAAACCTTTGGCATTGATCGCACCGTTGAACAAAATTATGAGTATCGGCTCATGTGTGTGGCCGTAGTACCCCAAAGTGATTAATTTGTCGCCTAGAGTCCTGGCCCCCGGGTGTCCACCACAAATTCCACTATGCACTTCGTGTATCAATAGGGCGACCTCTTGGGGATGGATGCACTTTAGCAATGGCCGAGTATAAGATCTCCTGAACAGATCGCCTCCTTGAATGACATACCTTGGAGCTTTCTTTTTGATAGCTCGAGCCTTCTTCTCGTCATCTGGCAGCTCTCCATTTTCTAGGTATGCTTTCATTTCCTCGATCCAACACTTCTCCTGAGTCCAATTTCTTGAGGGATCATCTATGCACTGAATTTTTACCCTCTCATAAGCCGGATTTTCTAGGAAGGAGATGGGCTCGTCATGTGGCTCATCTGAAGTAGCAAGTTTCGAAAGGAGATCAGCCAGCTCGTTATCTTCTCTTCCAATTCTTTGAATTTCCCAGAATTCTAAGTCCTTTATTAGCTCCTTCACCAGGTCGCAGTATTTGATGAGAGTAGAACTAAGCACTTCGTATTCACCTCTGACCTGGTTGACTATCAATTGTGAGTCACAGTAAGCCATGATCTTAGTTGCTCCGAAGCACTTGGCGTACTCAATAGCCGCAATCAAGGCCTCGTATTCACTCGGTTATTGGAAGCATCAAACTTGAACCTTAGTGATTCCTCATAAACGGTCCCGCACTGCTCGGCTCAATCAACACTATTCCAGCCCACCGCTATTCTTGGTCGCCGACCCGTCCGAATAGACCTTCCAACAATCTTCGGGTAGGCTAATGACGACTGGGACTCGGTTCTTTCCCTTAGCTTTTTCTTTAGGAACTCGTTGCTCGTTGTCTTCCTTGGTGAACGTAAGCTCGACCAAGAAGTCAGCTAGAGCTTGAGCCTTTAACGCCTTTCGAGGTCGATAGTCAATGTCAAATTCAGTGAGGGCAATTGACCAATTGAGCAGTCGACCTGAACTCTCAGGCTTGTGCAATATCTTCCTCAAAGGTGCATTAGTAAGAACCACGATTGGATGAGCTAGAAAATAAGCTCGCAGCTTCCTAGAAGCCACGACTAGAGCATAGGCGACCTTCTCAGCGTTGTAATACCTACTTTCCACATCTGATAAAGCTTTACTGATATAGTACACAGGCTTCTGAAGCCCCTCATCCTCTCTAATCAACACTGCTGCAACCGACTTGTCTCCCACCGATAGATATACAAACAAAGTCTCTCCAGTGGTCGGGCTACTTAGCAGGGGTGGAGTAGCGAGGTAATCCTTTAGCTGTTGGAACGACGAATGACATTCGGTCGTCCATTCAAAACTTTTCGTCCCCCTCAATGCTTTGAAGAAGGGGAGAGACCTTTCTGCTGACTTTGATATGAAGCGACCAAGAGCTGCTACCCTTCCATTAAGTCGCTACATCTCTTTGATAGTGGTAGGAGCCTTCATGTCGACTAAAGCCTTTATCTTCTCTGGATTAGCTTCTATGCCCCTTTGAGATACCATGAATCCCAAGAACTTGCCAGCTGCCACTCCAAACACACATTTACTGGGGTTGAGCTTCATGTCGTTTGCTCGTAAATTGGCGAATGTCTCCTTTAGGTCGACCACGTGACTCCCGGCCTTAGTTTTAATGACCATGTCGTCAACGTAGGCCTCCATATTTCGACCAATCTGTGAGGCAAAGACTTTGTTCACCATCCTCTGATATGTAGCTCCTGCATTCTTCAATCCAAAAGGCATCATATTGTAGCAGTAGATGCCTCCAGCTGCCTGAAATGCTGTTTTGACTATATCATCCTCGTGCATCTTAATCTGGTGGTAGCCTGAGTAAGCGTCGAGGAAACTGAGGGTGGAGTGACCAGCAATAGAATCAACTAGCTTGTCGATCCTTGGAAGGGGATAACTGTCCTTCGGGGCAAGCTAGATTAAGAGTAGTGAAGTCGACACACATCCGCCATTTGCCATTTGATTTCTTCACCATGACCACGTTGGCCAACCACGTTGTATGAGTGGCCTCTTTGATTATCCCTGCACTCAAAAGTTTTTGTACCTCAGTTTTTATAGCTTCCTCCTTGTCGCGAGCAAAGCTTCTCAATTTCTGGGGTCTAGGCTTAATGGTCGGGTTGACTTCGAGCCGATGAACAGCGACCTCCTCCTTGATTCCCCTCATGTCCTCTACTCTCCATGCGAAGACATCACTGCTTTCTTTGAGTAGCTTGATAATTTCTGCTCGCTCCTCAACTGATAACTGCTTTCCAATTTGAATTTTTTGGTCGGGGTAGGAAGAGTTGGTAATGACTGACTCCAGCTCATCTACAGCTTCTAACTCTGGTCCATCTCTGAACTGTAGTGTCTCCACTATGATTTCCCTGACCTTTTGCCTTTCTTCAGCTCCCAAATGCGGAGCTTCCTCTGCTATCATGTCATCAAGCTTGTCTGCAACCTTGTTGGTAGGGGCCCCCGAGTTATTGTCTATCTGGAGGCATAGGTGAAATTACCCGGGATCCGGCTCGCGCGCGGAGGGCCCCCGTGCATCTCGCAAGTTCGTCGCTGTTCGGGAATGTTCGCCCGGATCCGAGAGGCAGCACAATCGCGCCCCGGCATCTGGCTTATTCCGTCTTAGCGTTTGCGAGGTTGGAGGTGTCTCGCTGTGTTTTGCTTTGTAGAGTCGCCACGCCGTTTTTATTAAGCCCAAAACATTGAAAAGGGCATCGCTTAAAGATAAATTTTAAACTGTTTTTGTGTGATGAGATTTTGAGTTCGGAGGTCGAGATGACTCCTCGGGAAGAGAATATTAGAATATTAGAGCTCACTCCGAGTAGCCTCGTAAAACGAGTCTTTCGGATACCCCTAATATCCTTTAAAAAGTTGTGTGTGTGTGTGTGTGCTTTTAAAAATGCATGCTGTATCGGATGTCTACATTGTATTGAAATGTATTGAAATAGAATAGGAAGGAAGCCTTACCAATGTTGGTTCGTGTCTGTCTTCCGCAGGGAATAGTGTTTGAGGCCTGAGTAGCGTTCCGGATTGCTTCGGGATGCCGGTTGTCCGCGGACGCAGTTTCGGCGTGAGTTGAGGTTGTAGGCTGCGTTCGGGCGAGGTTCGCGTGCGTGGGATCATCGGGATCACTCTGCAGGTTCGGCGTGCGTTGTGGTGGCGTGAGTCACCTGCGCAGTTTCGGCGTGGTTTGGGATCGTCGGTTTGACTCGGAAAGAGCCGGACACCGTGGAAAGACTGTGCAAGGCCTCTGAGTACCACGAGGGGCCTCGAGTACCTCGAGAGTGCCTCTGGGCAGCGCGGGAGCCGTCTCGGGAGCGCCTGAGAGGCTTCTGAGCACCTCGAGGGGGCTCGAAGGCCTCGGAAGGATCCGAAGGGGCCGGAATGCCTCGAAAGGTCTTAGAAGGGGAGCCAAAGGCTTAGTGGAGGAAGAGAGAAGTGGGAGGTGTGTGAAAATGAGGAGGGGGAGCCCTCTATTTATAGTAAAAATTTCGGAGCAAAGAGGTCCGTACGGACCTTCTTGGTTATCCCGAGAATTTTGGATTTCCTCGATTTGAGGGAATCCGCAATGATGGAGAATATTGGGAATGATGATGTCCCCATGCAATAAGGTCCGTACGGACCATCTTGCATGCAAAGAGGTCCGCACGGACCAACTCGCAGGAAGTCATCATTTCTTCCGGGATTTGAGGGAATATTGTGGACTTTAAGGGGATTTAGTAATCATTGAAACAAAGAGGTCCGTACGGACCTTAATTGCTTTTCTCGATTTCCCCGAAAATTCCCAAAAGGTCCTTTTTGTCCCTTTTATCCCGGGAAAGGCTCCTCCCTTGGTTTGGTTGGGGGCTCGAGAGGGTTTTGAGAGGGTTTTGAGTGAGAGAGGTCTCCGAGACTGCGTGGATGAGTCTCGCGGTGTTTCCCAGTGTTTGAAAGGGAGTGATCCAGGGATTGGGGTACTTACGTAAGCCCTCGACGACGTCACTTATGAAAGAAGTGGGGTCGCCGATAAGATAAGGGTCCTAACTGATCGCGTGGCCGGGAGAGGAAGTGACCGTGAGGGTCAAAGTGCGAGGACGTGGTGGTGTCCTTCGGGTGACCAGTTTAGGTCAATAGCCGGACCCCGTGATAGGATTCCTACCGTATCCCCTCGGCGGAATCAAGCCCGGTCGTAGTTCGGGTGTGGGGTGAGTGTTCGTGAATGCGGGCGTGGTGGTGCCCTGGAGTGTTGTGTGTCCGCCGAGGTCGGGCAGTGAGAGGACGTGGTGGCGTCCCGGGTGACCGTATAGGTTGATGATAAGTGACGTGGCGGCGTCTGGGTGGCCAGAAATAAAGCTAGGTGATGATAAGGAGCGTGGTGGCGTCTCTGAGTGGCAGCCGTAGGTTGGGTGATAAGGACGTGGTATCGCCCGGTGTGTATAGAGTCGGTGATAAGTGACGTGCGGCGTCCTGGTGACCGTAGCAGGGTCGGTGATAAGGACGTGGTGGCGTCTCAGGGTGACCGTATAGTCGGTGATAAGTGACGTGGTGGCGTCCCTGGTGACCGATAGTCGGTGATAAGGACGTGGTGGCGCCCGGGTGACCGTATAGGTCGGTGATAAGGACGCGTGGCGTCCCCGGGCGCATCAGATAGGTCGGGTGATAAGGACGTGGTGGCGTCCCGGCGACCGTATAGGTCGGTGATACCGCGTCCGGCAGATAGGTCGGTGATAAGGACGTGGTGGCGTCCTGGGTGACCGTATAGAGTCGGTGATAAGGACGTGGTGGCGTCTGGCATCCGTATAGGTCGGTGATAAGGACGGCGGCGTCCCTGGGTGACCGTATAGGTCGGTGATAAGGACGTGGGCGGCGTCCGGGTGACCGTGATAGGTGGGTGATAAGTGACGTGGTGGCGTCTCCTGGGTGACCGCATAGGTCGGTGATAAAGGACGTGGTGGCGTCCGGTAAGGTGGCCAATCATAGTGGTGATAAGGGACGTGGGCGGCGTCTGGTGACCGCATAGGTCGGTGATAAGGACTTGGTGGCGTCCAGGTGACCGTGATAGGTCGGGTGATAAGGAGCGTGCGGCGTCCGGCGACCGTGATAGGTCGGGTGATAAGTGACGTGGCGGCGTCCCGGGTGACCGCATAGGTCGGTGATAAGGACGTGATGGCGCCCTGGGTGACCGTATGGCCTGATAAGGACGTGGTGGCGTCCCGGGTGACCGTATAGGTCGGTGATAAGGACGTGGTGGCGTCCCCGGGTGACCGTGAGCAGTCTGATAAGGACGTGGTGGCGTCCCTGGGTGACCGTATAGGTCGGTGATAAGGACGTGGTGGCGTCCGGCCACCGCATAGTCGGGTGATAAGGACGCGCGGCGCCGTCTGGTGACCGCATAGGTCGGTGATAAGGACGTGGCGGCGCGCACCGTATAGGTGATAAGGACGCGCGGCGTCCTGGGTGACCGTGATAGGTCGTGTGATAAGGACGTGGTGGCGTCCGGTGACCGTATAGGTCGGTGATAAGGACGTGGTGGCGTCCCGGGATGGAAGTTTTACGATTTTTCTAATCGGGTGGTTTAGGCCTCTCCGGCCTGAGATAGTCATGAGGACTTGAATCGTCTTCGATCCACTGCGGCCGGGTGCCACGCCGGGGGGACTTTGAATTGTCATCTCGGCCGTTAGGCGGAGGCGTGGCCGCCTTGTGATTCGAGAGGCGTAGATGCCATTTGTGTTTTTGCATGTTGATGTAGAAGGTCGGACTTTACGATGATTGCTAGTTAGCTTGAGCCGCCGTGAAGCGCTGGCAAGGATGATGGCCGAGCTGATTGCTTCACCATTTGGCGTTTTGGGAGGCGCTTCGTGCCTGGGACTTGTACTCTGAGGTGTTGGCTCCTTCGCGTGCTTGTTTTGCCGTTGAGCGGGCAAGGATGATCGGTCGGGCTGGGATATGTAGCCTTGCATGACTTCCCTTCGACTTGTCAGGGAGGAGCTCCTGCTTACTTTGATGGCCGGTGCTTGCGCCGCCGTTGAAGGGCGAAGTTCTGACTTACATCCGATCGCGGTGCTTGAATTGCCGGGGATGCATGACCTTGTAGGGGCCCTTTTCGTTGGGAAGATGACTTCTGACCCTCTCAAGAGGCCAGCCGGCCGAGTTGTCGCTGAGCGTTTGAGGCGCTCTCTTGTGCTCGATATTCGTGGCCGGGAGGTGTCAGCTCCTCCTCGAATTGTCGCTGAGCGGGCGGTGGTTGGATTGCCGTTGAGCGGGCGAGGATCTGGCCTTACGTTGACGGCCGGTGGTTGATTTGCCGGGCGAGGTCCGGTCTTACGTTGACTACGGGGATTGATTTGAAGCGGTTAGGGACCATTCTCGCACTTTGGATTTGGGCTGGAAAAGGCCTTAGGACGGCCTAGGGCAAAAGATTATAAGGGCGGTGGAAAGTAATTTGGCCACCTTGCAAAGAGGTCCGTACGGACCAACCTCGGTTGCAAAGAGGTCCGTCACGGACCACCTTGGTTTTTTACAGCTTCCTGTGTTTGACCAGGCTTTAAATACCGAGGCCCTTCCCCATTCCTTCTTCCTCATTTTCCAAGCCAGGAACCAAAGTAGAGAGAGAGAGAAAATTCCTCCATTGTTAACCAAAATCAAAAAATTTTTGCTTGAATTTCTTGCCATGGTCAAGGATCTCGAAGGAGTCCGGCCGTTGCCAACGCTAGCCAGAAGTGGTCCGAAAGCAAATGGATGGAGCTTCAAAGGAATCGACTTCGTTCGTTCCATCTTCGAAGAACCCGGATGTTTTGTATCCGAATCCGGAGGTGCATAATCGTCGCTCCATGAACGTTG